>VZRR01010178.1:0-14802 GCA_013398015.1 Oreocharis arfaki
GGGCACGGCATCCTCTGGGGTGGATGCCAGACCTTAACAGGGTCCCCCGCTCCAGCGCCGTCAGTTTTGGGGGTGCAGGAGGTCGCACACCGTGGGTTCGATCGCAGCTCAATCCGCGACCCTCGCCCTATCCCTGCCTCAGTTTCCCTACAGTACTCCCTGCCCACCCCTAGCCCTAAATGGCAGTGCGTACACACGGGCGCGGGGGACTTCCCTTCCCCTCTGCCAGTCCCCCTTGTACCCCACCAAGCCTCTGCTCTTCTCAGGAGCCTGAGGACACAGAGACTCCCCGCCAAACCCCCTTCCAGTGGGGTCCCCTCCCCAAAGCCTGCCTGGCTGATGCACCATGCTGTGGGCACAGAATGATCGTGGGGAACCTCTCACTGCAGGACAGCTCCAAACGGCCCCGGGCATCTCCACCTCGCCATGGGGCTTGCACAGGGCAGGGGAACAAAGTAATGGGGTGCTCCCCCCTGGGCACCACACATCCCCCAGGTACCCATCAGGGCAGCGCCAAGAGAAGCAGGCAGCAGCACCCCCGGATGCTGCCGTGATGCCGGGCAAGGACCCATCCCCACGGGGCAGCTGCTGGTGCCAAGCGTGGGCAGCGGCCATGCCAGGCATGGGCACTAATTGCATTTGCCTTGGGAAGGCTCCTAACAAGCAGCAGCATCAGGGTGGGGTGCGGGGAGTTTGGGTGGTCCCACACACTTCACGGCTGTCCCCCACAGCCCTGTCTGGCCCCCGGGGGGCGAGGCAGAGGGGGCCAGTGAGCCTCAGGGAGGTGACATCACCGCTGGCTCCATGGTCCCCCACCCCCATTTAATTAGCAGATGGCCCCCGGCTCCCCCCCTCCCCCCCATCGGCGGGCAGCGCCAGGCCTGTGCAGGGCCATTAGCTTTATTGGCTGTGCTGAAACAGGGCCAGGCCTCCTTAATTGAATTGCACCCACGCCAAGGATGGGTGAGAGTCTTCTGTGCCCCCCAGCCCCCGGCACCCCCGCCCTGGCCCTTGGCTGGGGCAGGGACACGGGACCCTGCTGCTAGGCTGCCGCAGTGGCACGGCGGGCAGGGGCACGTCCCCCCTGCAGGTGTTGGGGTCTCGCCCGTGCAGTGCCTGGCACGGGGCACAGGGGTGGGTGCAATGAAGGGCACACACGGTGCCCTCTCAGCCTCGCACCCACACACGCAGCCGCACAGCCGTGCTCGCACAGCCTGCACACACGTGCAGTCACACGCCTGCACACGTGTGCTCACACACACACACACACACACGACCCCAGCACAGAGGGCTGATGCTCCACCGCCACCCAACACCCGGCCTGCACCCCTGTTCGATATGGGGTGCTGTGCCCCATGCCCACAGTGCCCCACACTGCGGGGTGGCACAGGGCAATGTGGGGTGCTGAGGAGGCTGGGGTCACCCTGACTACTGCCACTGGCTCCTCTGTGCTCCCCAGCTGCACCCCAAAGGCCAACACCCACCCGGGAGCCAGGAGGGTGCTGGGAGGCCCAGGCTCCCACTCAGCATCACTTCCTACTTTCACTTTGGTGACGAGCGAGGCCTGGCCAGGGGGACGTGGGTGCCCCCCAAGACACCCAGGTGGCACAGGTAAGGGCAGCGTGTGCCACAAGGAGGGGCACGGCAGGGGATAGGGCATGGGCATCGCTGTGGCCATCCACCAAGATGGTGGTGGGGAGCAGGATGGCAGTGGGTCCCCCTGCCTGGGCCGGTGGGATGGGCTGGGCTGGTATCACCTCTGACATCCTCCCGCAGGAGTTTTTCAGTCCCCAGAGCAGAAGGAGCCCACGGGACAGGGCTGACACAGTACAGGGGTCCAGGCACAGTGGATGAGGGGCACTGCTGGGTTGGGGGCTCCCTAACAGGAGGGAGCCTTGCCCAGAATGCTCTGGAAAGAGTTTACACACTGGCTCTGGGTATAGCCCCCACGTGGAGGGCAGATGCCTGCAGAGGGTTGTGGTCCTTGCTGGGGGGGCTGCAGCTCCTGCTGGGGTCTCAGTGCCCAGGGGCTGTTGTGCATGAGGGTGGCCTCTGTTTCAGGGGCTGCTGCTGGCTGCTTCTAGCTGAGAATGGGTCCTGGACCCCCTCCACAAAAACTGCGGGCAGGTTCTTCAAAGCTTTCTGAATTTCCATTCCTATGGGAGAGCATCAGGGTCCCCTCATGCCTGACACTGTCCTTCCTCTGCCCCTCAGCAAAAGCTGCATAGGGGGACCAGCCTTGCTGACCCTTTCTCCAGAACTGGCACCCCCCCAAAACAGAGAGCCAGGTGCTGGGGGCTATGCTGCAGTGCCTGATGTGATGTGGGCCGGGCGGGCTGTGGTTTCTGCAGCCCCACCAACCTCCCACACTTCCTCCTGCCCAAGGTACAAAAGGAGAAGCAGGCAGGCACAGCGTGGGCACAGGAACATGCCAGCGCACCCCTAGCACTCAGCAACCACCTCGGGGCACCCCACAGCTCCTGGACACAGGTAAGGGGCTTCTCTTCCCAGGGGAAACTGAGGTACGAGTAGGGTGGGCAGGCACAAAGATAGCTCATCCACGGTCTCTCAAGGGCACTGGAATGGGAATGCAGGCAGCCCAAGATCTGCGTTCTGCTCTCCCACTCTGCCGTGGTAGAGGGCACAGGGCACTCACACGCTTGGGCACATTTGGACACTCCTGGGCTCACTCCTGTGAGCACACCTGCACCCACATACACACGTGTGCTCCCCCACACCAGCCAGACACCACCCGCAGTGACAAGCCACAGACCTTCCATCTCCATGGGCTATTTCCCTCACCCTGTCCCCAGCCAAAATCACTCCGCTGCACTGTGCCCTGTGGCCCCCCACCTCATGCCCACAACTCACCCAAACCCCGTGCCAGCCACACAGGCAGCATGCTGTGCCAGAGGGTTCTGCCTAGGGAGCTCAGCTCGCGGGGCTGCATGTCAGGGGTGCTGTGCCCCCTTGCTCAACCACCCAGGAGCCCCCGCATTGTTCGTGATGTGAGTGAGGGAAGCGAGAGCAGAAGCAAAAGCAGCACTTCCCCTGCACCAAACCCACATCCTGAATCCTGGCGAACAGAGACAGGGATAAGGACAGGGACACACTAGGGACGGGGTGGGGTCAGCCCCAGGAACTCCCCAAGGAATGGGAGCAGAGGCTGAGGACATTTAGGGGCGGGGCACATGGACAACTAAGGGGGTACAGGATGGGACACCTTTGTCCACCCCATCTGCTCTGGCCCATGTAGTGGGGGGACATGGTCAGGGTAGGGGGGTGCCTAAACCTGCCCCCTCTCACCTTCACAGCAGGCAGCTCTGGGCTAGAGCCGGGGGGGCAGATCCTCTCTCTGGGACAGAGAGTTTGGGGGTGCCAGGGGAGTGCCAGCCTAGGACCTGTCATCACTGCCCCTGCCTCTGCAGATCCCTGTGAACAGCCATGGCAGGGGAAGGGGAGCTCAACCGTGTCATCAAGGACCTGCAGAGTAAGTGTGCCAACCAGTCCCCTGCCGGTGTATTCCCTGCATGGCACATCTCACCCCGGCCGTGCCAGGTCCCTCCTTGCACCCAAGTCATGGGCAGTGGGGGGTGTCACTGCCAGGGCTGTTCCAGAGAATCCCTGTGCCAACCCTGCCACTGCTGCCTGCTCCCATCCTCACTGCCAGCCCCTGGGAACCAGCAGTGCCCAGGAGGTGGCTGTGCTCCTTGCTCCCCCTGCTCCCCTCCTTCATCCCAGGGCAAGTTCCTCTTTCTCTTTGAAGAAAAGGAGGCTCGGGGGGATCTTACCACTCTCTACAACTACCTGAAATGAGGTTGTAGCCAGGAGGTGGTCGGTCTCTTCTCCCCAGTTACAAGGGTTAGGACAAGAGGAAATGGCCTCAAGTTGTGCCGGGAGAGATTTAGATTGGATACTAGGAAAAATTTCTTCATGGAAATGTTTATCAAGCATTGGAACAGGCTACCCAGGGAAGTAGTGGAGTCACCACCCATGGAGGTATTTAAAAGACGTGTAGATGTGGCGTTTGGATACATGGGTTAATGGTGGATTTGGAAGTGCTGGGTTAATGACTGGACTCGATCTTGGAGGTCTCTTCCAACTTAGATTCTATGATTCTATGATTTTACCCACCATCAGAAATCCCCAAGGCCAGGAGTTGTGAGGCAGTGGGGAGAGGGGTAGGATGGGAGAGGGTGCCATGCCAGCCCAGCCCTGCCCTCCCGCAGAGACTGTGGCCGAGCTGAACCGCAGCTACCAGGAGCAGAACCTGCCGGTGACGGACGGGAGCCGGGAGCTGCACAGCCTCTGTGCCCAGCTAGAGTTCCTCCTCCAGGTACTGCTGCTCCTCAGTCCCTACTGCTCCCTGCCTCAGTTTCTCCTTAGGCACAGCTGAGAGCAGGGGGGACCCTGTGTTAACCATTCTGGGGGTGGAATAACCCTGGCCAGTGTTATCTGGCCCTGGGCATCCCCAGCCACCTGGACCAGGCTCTCCCTTGTCCCCGTGTGTAATTACATGTGCTACAAAAGAGAAATTGAGGCATGGAGCCAGTGAAGAGAGGACAGCCAGGGACACCCAGACCAGCTTTGCTGGGGGAGCTGGCTGGATTCCCACCCCACAGGGGACAGGCTGGGGGGGACAGGGGACACCTCAAAAAAGAAAGTCCAAGCTTGTACCTCTGCCAGTTTGACCTCAAGGAGAAGAGGAGCTTCTTTGGGCAGCGCAAGGACTATTGGGACTTCTTGTGCCAGGGCCTAGCGCGGTGCCGGCAGGAGCACGAAGGCATTCACTTCGTCACCTCCCTGGACAAGGTGGGCATGGGCTGGTGGGATACCCAGGGACTCGTGCACACACACGGGCTTTTGCTTGCTTATGGGTGCACATGCACTTGTGCACAGGCACACACTCGCGTGGGCACCAAGGATTTGCCCGTTGATGCTATAAATGGTTTTCTCCCCTCCGGGATCCCCACTGCACCCCAGCCCTAGCCCTGGGGACCCTCTTTCCCACTGCATGGGCTGGTGGGGAGCTGTTGGGGGACAGACTGGAGTTGCAGGGATTGATAACCCCATCTCCCCTGCAGCTGAAGACCCCTGTGGGCAGGGGCCGAGCCTTTCTGCGGTACTGCCTGGTGCACCGGCAGCTGGCAGAGACCCTGCAGCTCTGCCTCCTCGACCCTGAGAGCCTCTGGTGAGAGCAGGAGCACAGTGAGGAGATGCTCGTGGTGGTGGGGGACGTGGCCAGGGTGGGCAGCGCCCTGCGGCACCCAGTCAGCAGAGGCACTTCAGGCATATGTGCCTGTCGAGGGCATAGAGGGATGAATGAGCCTGTTTTGTGGTTGCAGCGAGTGGTACTACGCCCGCAGCCCCTTCCTGAGCTCCAAACGGCGGGCAGAGATCCTGGGCAGCCTCTATGAGCTGGACTGTGTCACCTTCCACCTGGCCCTGCGCAGGGATGACCTGGACACCGCCTGGCCCATGTTCTCTGAGTGAGCTTGGGGACAGTGGGGGCACCAGGGGCACTGGCAGCACTATGGGTGTCAGGGGCATCAGAGGCACCTGGGGCTTAGCATCGCAGAGAAGCATGTGGGCATTGCCCCACTGCCCTAGACCCCACACGGCACCCCAGATGTGCCAGCTCTCCATATGTGGCCCCAGGAGGGCACAGTCAGTGGCACATGTGCCTGCAAACATGCCACATGCATGTGTACACACACACAGAGCTGTCCTCTGCTGAGTATATATCCCTGCTGCAACACCACGACTCTGTGACATCTGACACACGGATGTGTGCCTGCACACCCTTGCCCCGGGGCACACTTTAGGGGGGCACTCATGGATGCAGCTGTTCCAGCACACCAGCACACCTGTTCTGCTGCTCACACGCGCGTGTGCACACACTGCCACAAGCACACAGGCAGTGGGTCGCTGGGTGCCACCTGTTCTGTGGCTGCTCAGGCTGTTGGCACCAACAGCCCTGATCCTCTGCCCAGCTGCCCCCTAAATTCCTAAAGGCTGGCTGTGTTCAGGGAGCCCAAATGGAGGGTGGTGATGCCCTGTTCGCCTTGGGGGTGCCCTGGTAGTCCTGAGCCCTGTGTCCCCTCTAGGACACTGGTACGGCCCAGCCCGGTGACCAGGAGCAGCCCAGCAAAGACAGTCCTGCAGACAGACAGTAATGGCACTGTGGCGCATGGATGGTCTGATGGCATTGCCCATCCCACTGTGGCACCCCGTGAGGCACCAGCCCACCTGTGCCCACCCACTCTGGCTGCCCTGCAGGCGGGGAGTGTGGGGATGGAAGATATAGAGGGGGATTTGGAGGATGTGGAGGTGAAGAAGGAAGAGGAGGATGAAGAAGAGGTGGAGAAGGATGACAGTGAGGATACAGAGGAGGTGAAAGTGGAGGATGTGAAGGTGGAAATGGACATGGAGAAGGACATGGAGGAGGATTTGGAAGAGAAGGATGAAGAGTTGGAGGAGGATGAGAAGGAGATGAAGAATACAGATGTAGAACTGGAGGACGCACATGGCGCTGGCAAAGCACCCCAGCCTGATGGTGCCGGAGAGCCTGGCATGTCCCCACTGCCCAGTGGCACAAGGTGCATGCTGGGCTCCTTGTCACTGGTGCCCCGGCAGCCAGATGGGACGGAGGCATCCCTGCAGGCACTGGTGTCCCAGCTGAGGGCCGAGCTGGGTCAGCGTGAGGCGGCAGCACAGGCGCTGGCAGTGCGGCTGGCACGGGCAGAACTGCGGCACCAGCAGCGGGAGGAGGGCAGTGCCCAGCGGGCCGAGCTGTGGGCACGCGAGGCTGAGGCGCTGCGGGAAACCAACACCTTCTTGGAGCGAGCTCTGGAGGCAGCGGTGGCAGCAGGGGACCGAGGGGCACTGGCACGGGCACAAGAGGAGGCACGGAGCTGGCAAGAGGTGGCAGAGGAGCGGGGTACCCAGCTGGCCAGGGTGCTGGCAGAGGCGGCAGCACTGACCTTGCGCCTGCAGGAATGCCAGGCAGCACTGGTGGCTGCAGGACAGACGGACATGCTGGAGGATGCTGGTGCCTCAAATGAGGTGGCTGCTGTGGAGAAGGTTCTGCAACAGGCACTGGAGCTCGCCCATGGTCCCCAGGAGCCCCCACCAGACCCCCAGGCAGAGGGGGGACCCAGCACAGTCACCAGCATGGCCATGGTATGGGCAAGTCCGAGGGGATTCCAGGGTGGGGTGGGGGTTTGGGGTCCAGGACTGACCCCCCACTCTCTCCCAGCGCTTGGCCAGCCTGGCTGCCACAGCACGAGAGGAGACCTGGCAGAGCCGGCAGCAGCTCCAGGCCCAGCGACAGGAGATGGCACGGCTGCAGGAGGAGCTCAGCAGGTTGGGCAGGGACCCCTACTTCCACCACCCATCACCCCACAGTGGGACCTCTTATATCCACCTGCCACATGGTTTCCCCTGGGACCCCCAATGATGTCCTGCTTGGACACAGCAGAACAGCCGCTGGGGATTGGCAGGGGGAGGGAGGGAAGGATTTGAGGGGGAACACTGGAGAGAGGTCAATTTGTGACTGATAGGTAGGTGGAGAGGTAGGTGGGCAGAGGGATGGAGTGATTTGGCGCAAGTAGATAGAAGGAGGCAAGGAGAGATCGCTTTAGGATGAATGGATGGAGATGGGACGGTGGATGGAAAGACAGAGGGGATGAATTTGGGGTGAGATGGATGCGTGGGTGGGTAGTAGGCCAGGGGTATGGGTGTGCAGAAGGATGGATGAACAGTGGGGAAATGGATGGGTGCCAGATGGCAAGGTGGCTGTGAGAACGGGGAGAGAGCTTGAGGATGGATGGGCAACAGCAGAGAAAAGAAGGGAGGGAGCGAGGGAAGGAGGGAGGGTCCAGCGGCGGAAGGTTTATCCGCATGCATGGAGGGATGGAGAGACGACCGTCTGGGAGACAGGGGGCCCATACCGGCACTGCCCCGCGCCAGGGCCCGGCAGGACGGTGAGCGCTGGGCAGCGGCGCTGCAGCGGGCGCAGCGGGAGGCCCTGGAGCGGGAGGCGACGCGCGGCGCCGAGCAGGCACGGCAGCAGGAGCTCATCCGCGACATGAAGGGGCGGCTGCTGGAGCTGCTGCGGTGAGAGCCCCGGGGACTCCACGCAAGGGCAAGGGGACCCAAACCCCTTTGCCCAGAGGAGGGCACCAGAGCCCAGGCAAATTCAGGGCTGACCCCTCCCCTCCCGCAGGGAGAAGGATGCCCTATGGCAGAAGACAGAGGGCATTGACACCCCGGTGCCCAGTCCCGTGCCCCGCGACCCGGGGTTGTGTGCCCGCTGCCACAAGGATTTCCGCCTGCTCTCCCGGCGGTACAACTGCAGGTGGGCTATGGGGGGAGTGAGGG
The DNA here is from genome assembly GCA_013398015.1 of Oreocharis arfaki. Classification (NCBI taxonomy): domain Eukaryota; kingdom Metazoa; phylum Chordata; class Aves; order Passeriformes; family Paramythiidae; genus Oreocharis; species Oreocharis arfaki. The sequence continues at coordinate 8,383 of VZRR01010178.1, forward strand.
GTGGTGCTGGCACAGCGCAGGGATGGCTCAGCTCTCACCTCCTGCTCTCTCAGCAGGCTGTGCCAGGGAAAGGTATGCCACACGTGCTCCATGGACATGGGCAAGCACGGCCGCTGCTGCCTGATTTGCTACCGGCAAAGGCACCCGCAGGCTACATGAGCCGGGAGAGCAGCCCTGGCACCGTGCCTGGGACACCTCCTGCCCTGGCTGCCTCCTCTTGGACTTACTGGGGACCCACGTGTCTGGGGCCTGCGTGCAGGTCCTGCTGCCCAACATTTTGAGTTTGAGATGTGTCTTTCTTGCGGCTGGTCCACAAAGAGGAAAACTACTCATTTCTGCTACCCCTGTGGCTTCCGTGTCATCTATTGGTCACCGCCAGACTGACACCCAGGTTGGGTGTAGGGTGAGGGAATGCTGGTGTGGGGGTGTTCAAGTCCTCCTGGAGGGAAACTATCCCCTAAAAGGGTGTCCCAGCTGCAGCCAGGATGAGCCACTGCCTGCACCATCCCACTGTGGGGAGGGTAGACAGCTCTTGGCTGACAGCCCTGGCTTCCTACCACGCTGCGAGGAACCACTTGGGCAAGAGGTTTCTCAGATGCAAACATGATGGGCTGTCCTTGCTCAGCACCCCCACTGACCCTGCTCTGCCCCGGGTCCCCAGGGTTCCCACCTGGGTGCTGGGAGACCCCCGTACCTACCCATGAGCCAGCACGTGGGTGACACCCACTGATGGCCTCATGGTTACAGACCCCTAGGAACTTGGATCAAGGTCAGTGGAGGAGCAGTATGGGATCCCAGTGGAGAGATGCTTAGGAGTACTGGGGCAGGCATCCTGAAGCCTGACACACAGAGTGGCAGGAGAGTCCCCAGCAGGGTCACAGTCCCTTCTTCAGCTTCTCAACCCCAGTCAAGTGTCAGCCTCAGTTGCCCAAGCCAGGGCGGAAACATCCCGGTTGTGTAAGGAACAGGTTCCCAGCCCTTTGCACAACAATGTCCTGACACCACAGATGGGGGGAGCAGGGGTGCCTGGGGTGCTGGCACCCGTCATAGGGCTGGCTCGGTGTGAGAGGCTGCTCAGGGATCTTTCAGTGGTTTGCTCTGCTGGGGTTGAGATTGGGGTTGGGAAGGGAATGACTTTGTTCCCAGGTGGGATAGACTCCACATGGAGACTTCTGTACCAGGGAAGTGCCAAGACCTGTCTGGGGAGCTGTAGGAAGCAAAACCTGGGCTTGAGTCCCCTCTGGGGTTGCACAGGATGTTGAACCCTGTCCGGGAAGCAGGGTTACCCACACTCTGACAGGCTCAGCTGGCACCACCGTTTTGGCACTGTCCCCAGAGATGTGTCCTGGCCCTGTCCTGCCATCTCCCTTCCCGTGGCAAAGAGCAGCTAGACATGGGTGACCAACCCACCAACTCCTTTATTGATGGATGGTCATCAGGTAAAAACACCATCCCCACAGCAGGCTCACAGAATTCCCAGGGTCACAGGCTTTGTCCCAAAGAGAGGGGAGGGTGGACACTTGACATCACTCCCCTGGCAATGGGGTCCTACCACCTTGCCACCCAAGCCCCCTTCCAGTTGGGGTCCAGCATCCAGTGGTGGCCGTGCCCATCCCCGTGGCATCACCACCCACATTCCAGGGGGTTGGATGAGAATGCTGAGGTGTGTGGGGTGCTGGGACCTGCTGGGAGCCACAAGGGCTGGGTCCCAGAAGGGCTCAGAGGGTGGTGGATGTATTGCCGGAGGAGGAGGCATAGGAGGTGCGGCCGTAGCGGGCAACAGCATCCTTGCTGATCAGCCCACGCTGTGCCAGGATCTTGAGGAAGCTGTTGCGAAACTTTTGACCGATGAAGGCGTAGATGATGGGGTTGATGCAGCTGTGGGCAAAGCCCAAGACCTGCGTGACAGAGAGGGCTGTGTCGATGCGGTTCCTCCTCTCACAGGTCTCGGCAATGGCCCGCGTCCTCATGAGGGTGTCGCTCACCAGCGTGATGTTGTAGGGCAGCCAGCAGATGAGGAAGACCAGCACCACAGCGAAGATGACCTTCATGGCCCGCTGTTTCTGTGCATTCTTGGTCTGCAGGAGGGTGTGGATGGTGACGCCGTAGCAGAAGAGCATCACCAGGAGGGGCAAGGCAAAGCCAAAGGTCTGCGGCAGGATCCGCAGCACCACCCGCCACTTGGCCGTGTCCTCACCACTGATGCGCTCGTAGCACACGGTGCCATTGTTGGGTGAGTGGAAAGCCTCACGGAACAGCAGCACAGGCAGGGAGAGCAGCATGGAGAAGACCCAGATGCCCAAGCAGACAAACTTCACCCAGTGCCTCTTCTCAGTGGCAGCGCGTGTGGCGTAGACGATGGCCAGGTAGCGGTCCACGCTAATGCAGGCCAGCAGAAGGATGCCGCTGTAAAAGTTGGCTTCCTGCAGCACGGAGATGGCTTTGCACATCACCGTGCCAAAGACCCACTCGTGGGCTCGGTAGGCGGCCCAGAGCGGCAGGCTGAAAGCGAAGAGCAGGTCTGCCACAGCCAGGTTGAGCAGGTAGACATCGGTGACGGAGCGGCTGGTGTGGCTGGAGGTCACCACTAGCACCACCAGCCCGTTCCCCACCACACTGAGGATGAAGACAAGGCAGTAGATCACCACCACTAGGTACTTGTTGAGGACAGAGCTTTCAGGCCGGCATGGAGAGGATGAGATAGCAGTGTCAGGCATGGCTGTGCTGTAGTCGTAGGTGTAGTTGTAAAGGTAGAAGATGTTGGAGAAATCCCCACTGAAGGATAAGGGCTCCATTTTGCCTGTGGAGCACAAAATAGCATGAGTGTGTGGTGGCCGAGTATTGTGGACCAGGGGTGTCAGCATCTCTGGGTCCTCTGGCATTTCCATTCCCCCCAGGTCCCCTCCCAGACAGTGGGCAGCTGTCCTTCATCACTCCACTGCATCCACACTGTGCCAGGTGATGGTCAGTGCTGCAGGCAGATACTGTTCCTCATACGTCCCCTTGTAAAACACCCCCTGCATGCCTCAGTTTCCTCCATTTCACCCCCATCCTGTCGCTTTCCTGACTCCTGTGGAAGAAGGGGTTCCCCCATAGACTGATCACCTCTTCTCAGGTCAAGGGGCTTCTCCATCAATGTCACATCCTTCCAGAAGACACCTGGCTCCTCCAGAAACCCTGGGCTCCCCTGCTTACTGTGGGTCCTTCAAAAGCCTCTGAGATGCTCTTTGGGCATCTCAGAGCCCCTCAGGCACCTCCAAAGTTCTTCAAGTACCCCTGTATCCCTCCAGCCTCTCCACCCCCTCAAGCATTGCTGCTGGAGCTGCCCCTCCTGCCTCCTCAGCCAGCAGCAAGGCTGTGGTCATGGTGCCTGGGGCAGACAGCACTCAAGCAGCTCTGAAGATGTTTTTGTGCCCTTCTTCCCCCTCCTGCTCTTGCTCCTGCAGGAGTGGTTTTCCGGACGGAAAGACATGTCACACTTTGAAGGCAGCTTTGGAAATACTACATCTCTGGTTTTCCTGTTGCTCAGCTGGCCACTGCCGTGTCCCCCCGTGCTCGGCCTCAATGGGGAAATCACAGGTGGCAGTCGCTCTTCCTGTCTCCTCACAGAGCGGAGATGGTGAGCTTGCTCTGCTTCTGCCTCCCCAAAGACTACGAGCTTTCAGACTTCTCCCAGAACGGATCTGGACTCTTGATTCACTCCAGTTTCACCCCTCTGCCCCATTTCTGAGCCCCCAACCCCTCCAGGGCTTTGAGATGTCAGGACTGTATGGGGTGCTGAGTCCTCTCAGTGCTGTGGGGTCCCCAGCCCCCAGCTGGCCGTGTTTGAACCCAAACCATCCCTGGGACCAACTTTCCCCTTTTGCCTGATGTGAATTCCCTGCCACAGCTGGGCTGGTGCTGGTGCCCAGAAAAATCCCTCCCTGGCTCTGCTGTACCCTCTCTTGCAGTGACCATGGGATGGTGATCCCAGGGTGGTGATGCTGGGATGCTGAGGCATCAGCCGCCCGGAGGACCGCAGCCAGGGATGCTGCCAGTGCTGATGGGGAAATGTCCTCCCAAGTGGGGCTGCCACAGGCACGGAGCAGAGCCTGATGCCAGTGCTTCCCCTCCATCTATTTCTGGCTGCTTCCTTCTGCCTCCTCCAGAACCGAGTATTCCCCGGCTATAGCACACACAGATACTCCACAGCTGGCCCAGATGAGGGGAACAAGCAGCACTCCATTTCCCCTCCTGACCCTGGAGGGGCTGGGGGACAATGGGGTGGCCCTGGGGCTCCCAGTGGGGAGGAAAGAGGGACATGCCATGGGGAAGCATCCTTCCAGCTCATCACTGTGCAAGGAAATGGGAGCAGGCACTTTTTCCCCAAGGCTGATGTCCCTGGGGACTACAGAGGGTTTGCACCCCAGATGAGCCCTCAGCACAGCCCTCGGTGCTCCCACCCACCACCTCCCTCTACGCTCGCACCAAGCAGCCTCCTGGGCAGCTGGAGCAGCCCACCCGAGCCCCCAGCCTGCTCCACATGTGAAGGGGCTCAGATGGGTGCTGTGGGGCCGTCAAAGCCCAAGGAGAGCCACAATCTCCGGTGGAGCAACCCATGGACTCACTGCTTGCTGCTGAAGCCGTGCCCTGATATGTGGGGTCTTCTCCCGATCCCAAGCTGATTCTCACTGGGAAGTACACAAGCACGGGTTTAAATCCAGATGTCACCCCCAGAGGGCTCCGGTACGAAGCGTGGTGGGATGCAGGGCAGCACTAGACCCAGGGGTCTCGCCAGCCAGAGGATCCCTCACCTGCGCCTGCTGCCGTGCCGCCTCCCAGTACCCCGTTCCTCCACCGCCCCATTTATAGTGCCCGGGCAGGAAATGTTGCGAAATCTTCTCCCAGCATGAAGCGGAAGTGGCAGCCAAAGGGACCCTTACCCGGTACCCCCAAATGCCTTTCCCAGGCCGAGGGGAGCTCTCAGCCCCCTGTCACCCTCCTGTCTCAGGATGTCCCAGGCCGCGCCGCACTGGGGGTGCACCCAGGGGTTCATTGTCATCCCTGCAGTGATGCACCCCAGGGCGCTCCAGTTGGGGGTCTCCACTTTGTCCCCAGGCCCTCGGTGGACGTGGGGATCCCCTCCAAGGCACCCCTGTGTGCTGCAGTCCCCCCAGGAGAGCAGAGACTCTCCGAGGCCATGGCCAGTGGGTGATGGCAATGCATGGCTCTGTGCCTCAGTTTCCCCATTGATAGAGCAAGGGTGGTGTCAGCATTTGGGGCATGCACAGGGGGGCTGCAAGGCTGGCTTGTCCTCTGTTGGGGGTTGCTGTGGGGGAACCCCCCAGAGTAGAGTCCCATGTCCCTCCTGCCCTGGCTGTGCCATGCCATCAGACAGAGCTGTGCCCCTGTGCCAGCCCCACAGACTCGGCAAATGCCGTGGCTCTGAGTACCTCTATTGCCTTTAGGGGAAACCTGCAAGCAAGGGCATTTCCCATGCATCCCCCTTCGTCTAGGGCACTCACAAACCCTTCGAGCACCCCCATCCTCACAGCTTTCCGTGTTTGTCAGTCATAGGAGTACCCCACACTTTTGGGGCACCTTTCTTCCCTGGGGGCACCTGGTAAGTGCCACCATCATATCCCTTGGGTATCACCACAGACCCAAGGACATTCCTATTCTCTGGGAACACCTGCCCGGTTTTGGGCAACTCCCAGCTCCAGGGCACCATTACAGCCCCCTTAGGATATCCCCATTCCCTGTGTCACTTCACATTTTTGGGGCCCTGTAGCTCTGAAATTATCCATTTTGCAAGACACCATTTTCCCCTGTAAGCACCCCCATTACCCTGGAGCATCAGTTCTTGCCCCATAAACTGGGGCACACCTGCTACTTCCTGGGGTGTCCCTACAATCCTAAGGCCACCCCACTGTTTCGGGGACCTCCATACACTGGGAATACCCCAGGACCGAGGGGACACCTCACACTTTAGGGGACTCCCATACCCCAAGCGCACCCCATATCCCTGCCTCGCCCCAGCTAGCGGTGGTGTCCATACCACGAACACTCGCCCAGCCCAGCAGTCCACCTCCGCCCCACCACATTTAGGGGACACCCCCCCCCTTACCCTCCCGCTCCCTCCCCCGCCGGGCGGGGCTGCTTGTGCCGTCATGTTGAATGGGAGGGGCGGGGGCGGGGCTGCGCCTGCGGCGGCGCCGAGCCGGAAGTGACGCGCGGGCGCGAGAGCGGAAGCGGCGGCGCAGGCTCGGGCGGGTCCCCGGTGCGCGCAGCGGGCTCGGCTCCCTCAGAGCCGCTCCCGGCACCGACATGATCCTGCTCGAGGTCAACAACCGCATCATCGAGGAGACCCTCACGCTCAAGTTCGAGGGCGCGGCCGCCGGGTAGGAACTGGGGAGCCGGGGCGGGGCGGGGACGGGTCCG
>VZRR01010220.1:3046-50168 GCA_013398015.1 Oreocharis arfaki
ATCCCTGGCAGTGTCTAAGGCCAGGCTGGATGGGGCTTGGAGCAGCCTGGGACAGCGGAAGGTGTCCCTGCCCATGGCAGGGGGTGGGATGGGATGGGTTTTAAGGTCCTTCCCACCCCAAACCATTCTGGGATTCTTCTTGGCTGTGTAAGGTGAGGCACTGTAGATTTTTGGGAGCAGTCTGACTGCTTGGTGTGAATTGAGTAACCTGTGGTCTGAAAGTGATATACAGGGGTAGTTTATCACAAACTTTGTAGTAAATTGCTTCAGTTTTTGTTGAAATGCCTGGTTTGAAGGCTCTGTGTGATGTGTTGGCTGTGTCCTCCTGTTGCTGTTCCCAGGTTCGGATAATCCCGCTGCAGCTGCAGCGCTTGTTTGCTCAGCTCCTGCTCCTGGACCAGCAGGCTGCATCCACCACTGACCTCACCGAGAGCTTCGGCTGGAACAGCCATGAGGTGCCAGTCTCCATCCCCACACACTGCTCCCAGAATGGAGATGGAAGTCTTAGGAAGTTTTGGAAGTCTTACCTTTAGGGAATACCTTAAAATCCTTCAGGCTGTGGAGGTGATGTTGCATTGGGTCGGCTCTTGCTGTGTCCTGTTGGATCTCCACATGGAGTCCACGGCAGTTGTTCACAGGAAGGAACAGAAGATGATTTTTCTCTTAGATGCAATTCCAGTTGCTTTTCCTTTGTTTTTACTGGATTGTTTTTCCAACAGGCTTCTTGTCCTCAGATACTTAGATTCTTACCCGAGTTGAACTGTGTCAGTCAGAGGTTAATCTAAATCTAGGGAATGGCTTCAAATTGACAGAGTAGGTTTAGGTGGGATATTGGGCAGGAATTGTTCCCTGTGAGGGTGGGGAGGCCCTGGCACAGGGTGCCCAGAGCAGCTGTGGCTGCCCCTGGATCCCTGGAGGTGTCCCAGGCCACGCTGGACAGTGGGGCTTGGAGCAGGCTGGGACAGTGGAAGGGGTCCCTGCCCATGGCAGGGATGACACAAAATGAGCTTTAAGGTCCCTTCCCAAGGAATTACTCTGGAATTCTATGATTCTACCCAAGTGAAAGTGTCTTAGGTGGGTTGTAGCATAACCAAATTAAAAATAACAATAATAAAGGTAGTACTTCACTACTCAAGGAGTAAATGTATGAGCAGTCATTGGGGTTCTGTGACACTTCCCACATGTTGTTTTTAAGCAATAGGCCAAGCACAGCACTGTTTGATTCCTTCCTGTTGGGCTTTCCTCCTGCAGGAGATGAGGCAGCACGATGTGCAGGAATTGAACAGGATCCTCTTCAGTGCTTTGGAGACTTCCCTCGTGGGCACGTCGGGCCACGACCTCATCAACCGCCTGTACCACGGCATCGTTGTCAACCAGATTGTCTGCAAGGAGTGCAAGAACGTCAGTGAGAGACAGGTAAAGCCAGACACCTTCCTCTGGTGGGTTCTCCTCAGTCTGTTGACTTGAAAGGTTCTCGTTTTTAAAGTCCAAAAATAATGTCACCTTTGCTAAATGCCTTGTTGGATCCGGGTAGTGAGTGTTGGGCTTTAAGTCTTGGCTGCATTTTCTAAACCATCTCCTTCAGGGGTAAAACCCCGAATGTTTTGCGTCGTGTGAGTTCACAAGCACTGCCTTTGGTGGTTGTAGTTAGCACAGAGTTGAGGTAACAACAGCAAAGCATATCTTGACAGTCTTTTATGCTCTCTGTAGTTAAAAAAAGATCAATTTTTAAGTATGAATTTCTCTTCTGTATGAGGGGTTTTTCCCCACCAGCTGTGGTGATAGGATGAGTATCTTTTTCACCACCACAAACACACCCCTCAGAACCTCATTTTTTGTTGTCCTTTCTGCACAGGAAGATTTCTTGGACCTCACCGTGGCAGTGAAAGGTGTGGCTGGCTTGGAGGAGGCCCTGTGGAACATGTACGTGGAAGAAGAATACTTTGAGAATGACAACTTGTATCGCTGTGGAGCCTGTGATAAACTCGTTGAAGCTTCCAAGGTAACGCCTTGGGGTGTGATGATGTAGGGTTAGATGAGATATTGGGAAGGAATTGTTCCCTGGGAGGGTGGGCAGGCCCTGGCAAAGGGTGCCCAGAGCAGCTGTGGCTGCCCCTGGATCCCTGGCAGTGTCCCAGGCCAGGCTGGACGGGGCTTGGAGCAGGCTGGGACAGTGGGAGGTGTCCCTGCCCATGGCAGAGGGTTGGAATTAGATGATCCTTAGGGTCCCTCCCAACACAAACCATTCTGGGATTCTGTGAAACCTCAGCAGGAGTGTCAAGAAAAGCTCCTGTGGCTCATTTCCCAGCTGTTGCTGCAGTTTTTTATGTCTGCTGCACCTGGCTCTGGGCATTTTGGAGGTTTGGCTAAAAGATAAGTTAGAACATAAAATAAAAGTAAAGAGATCCATGCAAGGAGAGAGAAATCATGGAAACTCACTTCTGGAGAACCCAAATGAGAGGGAAAAACAATGAGCAGCTCTTCTGTTTTTTGTGGAGGGAAGCAGACTCAGGCTGTTGGTGCACTCTGCCACAGCAGCAGAGCCCCTTGGTGTCCTGCAGGATGAGTGAAATCCAAACCCTGCAGCCCTGTGGATGTGGAGGGAGTAGTCCAAAGGGAATCCGAGGACAGGCCGGGTTAATCAGTGACTCAGGAGTTCAGGGACCCTCACCAGTGCCTCACATGTCTCGTTGGGGTTTAACTAGTGGGTTCAAGGCAGTTCAGGGTAAGTTGTCTGCCTCAAAAATGCTCATCCATGCAGGAGGACAGTGGGAATTCTGAATTTTGGTAGGAAATCCCATACCTGGGGGTTGCCAGGCTGTGGATGCAGATGGAATTCCTGATTCAGGAGGTTTCTTAAACCCTGTGTGTGTTCTTGGGGCCTCCCTGCTCAGACTCTGCCAGTGGAGAGGAGGATGGAGGCATTGGAAAGGCTCAGAAACGTGGCCATGGCATCCACACCTGCAGTCAGAGGTGGTACAGGATGGTTGGTTTTACTTCTCACGTGGGTTCTTGATGTGCTCACACATCAAGTGGTTGGATCTGGATTGACATTTGTCCCCATTAAAATGGATTATCCTGGCTCTCCTGCCTGGAAGGTGCTCCCCTGTGGGAATGAGGGAGACTTCAGCTCCTGGCTGTTCTGTGGCTGCCTGTACAGAAACGTGGGCTGTGGAAGTGTCATTACTGACTAGAATTTCACCAGTGTCCTTTATTTGCTGTGGCAGCATCGAGGATGGGGCTGGTGATCACCAGTCAAGGAAGATGTGGGGCTCAGCAGGGGGAGGGATCTGGATTACTTTTAGGTCGTGTAGTTGGAAGGGAAATTGAGAATTAACGAAGACATTTCAAAAATGAGGGCACTGCTCTTGTCTGCCTGGTGGTAGCGAAGCTTTGGTGGGAAAGAGTTTGTCCACAGCAGGGTGGAAGCACAAATTTGTTCTAGCTCCATGCTTCAAATGTTTTTTAAATCCCTTCCCAGTCTGCTAAGCTTCGCAAGCTGCCTCCCTTCCTCACCATTTCCCTGCTGAGGTTCAACTTTGACTTTGAGAAGTGTGAGAGGTACAAGGAAACGAGCTGCTACACGTTCCCCATCCAGATCAACCTGAGGCCTTTCTGTGAGCAGGTGGGTACTTTTCCATTGGTTAGAAATTGCTGCATGCTCAGCAGAGGGCCCACATATCTGGAGGAGAGGTTATCTTTTGTTTTGCATTTTGTCAGGGCAAGGTGTTTGAGTGACTTTGTGGTGTCCTCCTCCACTTTTGGACTGAGTGGGAAATACCATGTAGCTGCAAGGGGGAAGGGTGTAATAATTACCCAAAGTTTACCTAATCTTTCCTTGACAGGAAGATTATTATCTGGATATGGAAATTGAAATTTATTTTTGTGCTGTTATTGTCTGATAAGATCATGTTTAAGTTGAACTATAGGTGCTTTATGTGCCTGTAGTTATTCCATTTTTCTCAGGAATCCATGTTTGCATTCATAAATATGATTCTGGTTATAAACTGGGCTATGCCATTGCTTGATGACAAATTTTGATCCTTAAATGACATAACAGAGGCACTGTTAAGGAGCAGACATTTTTCTTCTTGAAGTGATGCAATGCAAGCTTGGAAATTTCTCAGTGTTTGCATTTGAGGAAATTTCTCAGTGTTTGCATTTGAGGAAATTTCTCAGTGTTTGCATTTGAGGAAATTTCTCAGTGTTTGCCTTTGAGGAGATTTCTCAGTGTTTGCATTTGAGGAGGCTTTTCCCCCCTCCTCAGTTTTAGCATTTCTAAGTGTTGCTTCTTTTTGCTCTTCTCTTTTAAACAAAACAAGCCTGGTTGTGAACAAACATTGAAATTGAAGATAGTTTGGATTTCCAGTATTGTTCAGAATCCTGGTGGTTTAAAAACACAGGGTGCCCAGAGCAGCTGTGGCTGCCCCGTCCCTGCAAGTGTCCAAGGCCAGCTTGGATGGGGCTTGGAGCAGCCTGGGCTAGTGGAAGTTGTCCCAGATGAATTTTAAGGTCCCTTCCAACCCAAACCATTCCATGATTTGATGATGCCCTTTCAGCCTCTGCACGTGCAAATACACGCTGAGAAATGTCTGAGGTGATGCTGAAGGTGTGAAGCTGTCCTGGTGCGAGAGACTGACCTCTGCTATTGTGACAATTATTGTTTTTCTTTTTAAAGACTGAAATGGATGATTCAGAGTACATGTATGAGCTCTTCTCTGTTATTATACACAAAGGTGGCTGCTATGGAGGACACTATCATGTTTATATCAGAGATGTGGATCAATTAGGAAACTGGCAACTCCAAGTAAGTCCTGAAGGATTTTCTTCTTTGCTTTAGAGGTTGTGCTTTGCAGGAAAGTATCAAGAGCTAGTGAATGTGCATCCAGACTTAATTAATATTTTAATGAGGCTTTGTTTCTTTAATTGAGAAGGGCAGTTTATCAGAATGTCCTTGGCACTCCTCAGTTGTGCATGATGATGTCAGCACAGAATAATCCAACCCTCTAACTGTGTGTGAAACAACAATATTTGTGAGTGTTTCTTCCCCAGGAAGAAGAGGATGGGCTGATTGAAGATAAGGCTTTAAGAGACGCTGGGAATGCCAAAGAAACAGAAAATCCATTGGCAGTCTTAAAAGGGATTTTGTCAGAGGTATGGTATGTAAGGAGTTCATTGCTTTGGCTTTGGAGCTAGGGAACCTGCAGGGGGTCGGTGTTGGGGAGAGTGGGCAGGCTTGAGTGTCCAGAGCTCTTCTGAACTTGCTGTGATGCATTTAAAACTTGACTTTAATATTAAATAGTGGCTCTTCATACAGAAAAAGGTCCTTTTGGAGTATTCTCTAAAGTTGCTCACCGAAGTTGTTGCAAGAGGAATCAGAATGTCGTGAGCTGGAAGGGACCCACAGAGATCATCGAGTCCAACCCCTGGCCCTGCACAGACACCCCAACAATCCCACCCTGTGCATCCCTGAGGAATTCCTGGAGCTCTGGCAGCCTGGGGCTGTGCCCATTCCCTGGGGAGCCTGGGCAGTGCCCAGCACCCACTAGAAGGAAGAAACTTTCCCTGATATCCAACCTAAACTCCCCCCCTGACACAGCTCCAGCTGTGGCTACAGTGGCTTATTAAAAGAATGATTTAGACACGTCAAAATTGGCTTCTTTGTGTTGATCCCTTGATTTCTGTAGCCTTTGGTACCTCAGTTTTTCATTTCTCTGTAGGAAGAAGCTAAACAAATCCCCATGGATCAGTTAGGGCAGAGATTACTGGAGAAGAAAGGGGTGTCCTGGAATAAGAAATACAGGAAACAATGTGGAGCATTACGAAAGGTAATCACAGGTTTGTTAGTTTGGGGTTTAGGTAGCTTTTATAACCCTTTATATTCCTATTGAACAGTCAGTAGGATGATAACTGAGAATATGGACCCTTGGATTGGCATGTGCAGGGAGAGGTTTGTAAGGTGAATTAGCAGGCTGGGGAACACAAAATTCCCAGGGAATTGTCTGCCTCAGAGTTTGTGTATTTTTTTTTTTCCATCTCTGTGGTTGCACTATAAAAAAGTAACCTTACCTACTGAACAGAAATCAGTGTTTGAAAATAGATCCCACTTTTTGGTTGGTTGGAGCAAGTCCATGAAATTAATACTCCAGTAGAACCTTGTTTTCCAGTTGGCTGCTGTATTTTTTGACGTTTTAAGGAAAGTACTTCAGCATTTGTGTTGTGGGTAGGTGGAAAACTGATGTTTGCCTGTTTTGGGAAGGGAGCTACCTGCAGTTCCCACAATGATTATTTAAATGTGGGTGTGAAGTGTGGACGTGAGGCTTTTGCAGAGGTAAACTGAGAAAATACAGGAGGAAACATCAAAAATGAGGGTTGGAGTAATGGGATTTGTATTACTTAAAGGAGAATCAGGTGAAGCAGCTTAATGCAGGCAGCTGCATTTAAAACTTGGCATCTTCTTCATCCTGTCCTTTATTTCCTTTCAGTATTTGCAGAATCATCCTCAGATATTCCAGCTTAGTCCTGATGGAAATAAGGTCAGCCTGAAGGAAACCCACAAGCTCCTGTTCAAGCTGGATTCTCGTGGACAGGATCTCCAGAGCCCTCCCCAGAAGAATGATGTCCAGTGGAACTGTGAGAAAACCCCCCCAAGGCCGAGGGCCACTTCTGCTGGGTGCCACTGGTTTGATCTCAATGACTCCAAAGTCCAGCCCATCAAGGAGAAGGATATTGAGAAACAATTCCAGGGTAAAGAGAGTGCCTACATGCTGTTCTACAGAAAAGCTCAGCTGAAAAGGCCCCCTGAAGGTACACAGAGCTCATCTGGAGATTCTGGGGGGCTCTTGGGCTTTTTTTTTGTCCTTTCCAAGCTTTTTTTCCCCTCAGTTTTCTTTGTAGTGATCATTTGAAACAGGATTTAAATGAAGACACAAGGAGGTGGTGACCTGTTAATTGGCTATAGCTGACTAATTTATTTTAGTGTGCTCCACAAGTAACAGCAGAGCATCAGCTGAAACAAATACAAGTTGTTGCTAATGGCATTTATGTGTTAATTTCCCTTAAAGAAAGGTTGATTGGAAGGAGTAAAAGCATTTGCTTGTCCTTTATATCACCCTGCAGTTGAGTTTTGTCTATTATGAACATAATTTCTCTGGGTGTTCAGTGATTATTGTACTGGAATGTCTCATGTTGATCACTTTTCTTGTTTGCCCAAACCACATTTTGAGCTCTGTGGTTTTTTTTTGTTGCAGCACGAGGAAATCCGAGGTACCAAATTCCTGAGCACCTGCTGAATGAAATGAATGCTGCTAATGCAGAGCTGCAAAAAAAGAGGTATGTTGGTGTCACTGTACCCATCTCAAACAGCTTTCATCTGCAGGACTCCCAGGGGATTCAAGAGGAAAGAAACCCCTTGAGCAGAGTCAGAAGTGAAGTGGTTCAATGTCACAAGAGGTTAATTGAAGAATATCATTTCTATATGCACGCTCTGCTGGTTCCCTGCCTTCCTGTTAGCAGGCATCCTACAGAATTTCGAGGGGACAGTTTCAAACTGTACCATTTTCTGGTGGAAAACACTGCACTTCTGGGAAGAGGCTGGAATGCATTATCTTAATTGTGTTTTTAGAGGGAGTTCTCCACTGGGAGGAGGGGGAAGGACTTGGTTTACTGTGAGTGAACAGGTAAATTACGTTCTTTGCCAGAAGAGTGGAGGGAAGAGCTCGTGGTGTTCAGGGTGGACAAAACTTTCCCTTGTGTTGAGGGACAGGAGTGCTGGTACACCTGAATCACAGTTAAGATATCAAAACGTAGACACAAGAGTGACAGGTTTTTTTGGGATATTTCACAGAAGACTGTGGCTGCCCCTGGATCCCTGGAAGTGTCCCAGGCCGGGTTGGACAGGGCTTGGAGCAGCCTGGGCTAGTGGAAGGTGTCCCTGCCCGTGGCAGGGGGGAACTGGATGAGTTTCAAGGCCCTCCCGACCCAAACCATCCTGGGATTCTGTCTCTGAGTGAATTGCACTCCTTTATTTTTTTAAATGTTTGCTGCTACGCTGAGCTGGCAGAAGCAGATAGGGGTGTAAAGGAGGGGAGGGAATGTCACAGGGAATTTAGCCCTGGGGGGATCAGTTCCAGGACAGCCACACGGGAACATCTGTTTGCTGTTAAATTCACCAGTTTGTTGTGTTGTTCTCCCAAAGAGCTGAATGTGACTCGGCAAACAATGGCATTGATTTACACCTCCACCTGAGCTCCTGCTACAAATTCCACAACGGGGCTCTGCATCCTTCACTTTCTTGGAAAGAGAGCGTGGTGGATTTGACCATTGACAGGAGGAAAACCCTGGGAGACCTTCGGCAGGCAGTGTTCCAGGTACCTGCTCTATCAAATGTGCTCAGACTTTATTTTTACTTGAGCCATGGCAACATTTACGAATGTATTTATGCTGCAGCCTTTGTGTCAAGGAGAAATTTTCAACAATTAAATGGGGTTTGGGAGGCTAAAAACGGAATATGGGTTTACCCAGGAGGAAAGAGCGGTGTGGGGTCTGTTCTTGAAACCATGAAATTGCTGGGATTTTAACTATGGAGACTTCAAAGTTCACATGAGCTAATTAATTAATTTGGGCAGAGCATGCATGGCCACGGGTTGACACTTTGCAGAACTCCAGGCTCATTCTTAACATTTCATTTTGTGACAGATTTGTCTTTTCGGGGAGTCACCAGTGGAGTGTCACCGAGTGAGCGTGGGGGGCAGGCTGTGACAGCTTTCAGCACGCAGCAGTTTGGAATGCTGGATTGCTGTTATTTTATATCATCTTCCTGCTTGTTTTTCCCAACTAGATGCTGGAATCTTGGGAAGGGGACATGGTTCTCAGCGTGGCCAAGCCTTTACCAGCAGGATTACATCTGTACCAGGTGCTTGACGGTAAGAGCAGTGCACGCAAGGCTCCCTTAGTACTGCTGTGTTTTAATTCCTGCAGCCATCAAAGATTTCATCTCTAAACCATCTTGGAGATGTGGATTACTGAGCACCCTTCCAGCTCAAGCTCGCTGTTATTTAAATAATTTATTTCACCCTTATTAGTGGAAAATGAATGATTCTGAGGCTTTGCTGTGGAGTCTTAGTTGTGAAATGCAGTAACACTGCAGATCTTAAGCAGGTTAAGCACATTTGCTGACAAGAACGTACCAGTCTGTGTCTTGCCCTTGACTTGCTTGTGGATGTTTGCTTTCGTAGGATTGGCCTAATAGGTGGAGGAGAGGATAGAAGAGAAGAGCCAGGGTGACATCGAAGGAAAATGTAGGTTAGACTTCAGTGAAGTAGGAATTTTGTAAAGGGAAGTGCTCACATAAAGAGTTCATTCATTTATTAAGGGTACATCAGTTTCTAAAATCAGCATTTTTGTCTCCAGCTTTGCTTTGTTAGGCAATTCCAAGTGTTAATCTTTCAAAACCTATTAAGTAGCTTTTGAATTTCATGTTCTCCGTGGTCAGCTTCAGAAAATGAGTGTTGAACCAGCACATAACCCAGCTCCCCATGATGTTGACATCAAAATACAGAGACACTCAGAGCTGCTCTAAATCCTGCTCCCCATGCTTGTGCAGTTCTTCAAGTGTAGTGACCTTTAAAAAAACTCTCTGACCCTGTTTGTGTCTTTTGTGGGGGAGCAAGAACTCGATGATTTGCTCCTGTTTTTTAGGAGATGAGCTGACCCTGGATGGCATTGGGCTGGCTGATGGAGCAGACATCTTCGTGTGGAATGGCAAAGAGGTAAAGGGACCAAACAGCTCCTTCCTTGTCAGCTCTGAAGAGATGGGACTGTTCATGGTCTCCTGGAAATCCTGTGCCCTTTCTGTAGTTTTTCATCTTCCTTTTAATATTAAGGTTTCTGCTTAACCTGGAAGTGGTTATGAAACAGCATTTTATTCTGTATCTCTAGTGGAATAAAATGCTACTTTAAAACATTTTTTATTGTAAAAATATCCATTTCATTTTGGCTTTCTCAAAAAATTTTAAAAAAAGACCCCAAACCAAACAAAACCACTCAAACGTGTAGTGACAGAATCAGTTTTGCCTTGGTTTGATTTTTGGTGGAGTTTTCTCTGTTCCAGCTCTGGTGTCATTAAATTTTCTTCAGCAAGGAACTGTATTAATTGCTTAGGTGGAATATCAGAAAGACCCAAGTTTAAAAATGTAAAGTCACAATATTCAGTCACATTTGGGTAATTCTTTAATGTCCTGAGGGGCTAAATTCTCGTGTTCTTGATTTGGCCAGCTGGCTTCCCAGCTGCTGTAACCATGGAATGGTTTGGGAAGGGGCTTTGGGAAGGGATTGTTCCACCCCCTGCCATGGGTGGGGACACCTTCCACTAGCCCAGGTTGCTCCAAGCCCTGTCCAGCCTGGCCTTGGACACTGCCAGGGATCCAGGGGCAGCCACAGCTTCTCTGGATAACTTTGTGCTTTCTTTTCCCAGCACCTGTGGGTTACTCTGGTTGCTTGTGCAGTAAGGATTTGGTCAGAGGTGGTTGGTTTGTGAGGGGAGAGCGTCCACTTTTTTGCCTCAGTTTTCTCTCTGCCTGGTCTCTCCTGTATTTTCTGGATGAGCCCCACACAAAGCTGGCATTCCTTCCCTCCCTCCTTCCTTCCTTCCTTCCCTCCCTCAGGTTGGAGGCACAAAGGTGCTGACGGGCCCTGCCCACGAGCCCGTGGTGCTCAACGTCCTTCGCCTGGCCGAGCACAACGAGGGCGGGAAGGGGCAGCACTTCAGCGAGGCCCAGCACGTGTTCTCCTGCAGCACCAGCCTGGGCCAGCTGCACTCAGCCTTGGCTCCAGCCGGGGGCATCATCCTCAGGAACGGCTCGGGAGCAGAGGGAGAAGCCAAGAACTGGGAAGTTTTCCGTGAGGAAGACATGAAGGAAACAGTCCGGAGCGTTGGGCTCAGGGATGGGTGCTCAGTGCTGATCTTAGACAGCCATGACCAGAGGTAACCTTTTGGGTTGTAATTAAGCAAGAAAAAGCAATTTTGACAAGATCTTTTAGTTCAACAGCAAGTATATAATAATTATACTAACAGCATATGTTGTTGTAACTAATTATCGCTTTGAGCTTGTAAATACAAGTATTTTCATTTTAAGATTTGGAGACCAGATATTTGTCATCTGTTAGATTTTTTTCTTGCCCTCAAAGTGCAGCAGCAGTCACATCCTTTGATTTACACTTGTAAAGGGGAAAAACACGGTGGCAACAACTCATGCTTAGTGAATCCAAAGCTGCCAGGGGCAAATTTATGGTCTCATGACACTCTGAGCTCCCTGAGGCCTCTGCTCTGTGAGATGCCATCGCTAAGAACAACTTTGGCATCGTCCATTTATGAGGGAGCTGTGCTGGTGAGTGATGCAGCCCTGCCAGTGTGCAGTTTCCCTGTCTCTGACTGTCCCTCCACTGCTGATTCCCACAGCTTTGTCAGCGTGGCAAGTGGGAATTTGACTGCCTTCACCTACGACATCAGCTGGCTCCAAGTGAAAAACTTCTGTGGGGTGGAAGAGGAGGAGAAGCTCGTTAAAATCACTGCCACTATTGAAACAGTAAGGGCTCTGCTTTCCTCAACAGCTTGGCCACTGCACTTGGCCCAGGGATTGAGTTTTTCCCTGCTGAAAATAGTGCTGAGCTCAGAGTTACAATCCCTGGGATGTTTGCAGGTAGCTTGAAGCAGTGCAGCGTTTTAGTGTCTAAGAGTTTTCTTTTTGGGCCATCCTGTAAGTGGAAGTTTGAGGTGGTGTCAGTAACCAAAGCTGAGAGAGGAGGGAAGGATTGTCTGCTGCTCTTTGTGCACTGGCACTGGAACAGGCAGGGGTGTTGGTGGCATTCCAGGCTGGAGGTGTTAATGTCCCTTTTAATGTCCCTTCCTTGTAGGTGATGTCAGATATCAAAATGAAAGCGATCCGGGAGCTTCAGCTGGAGGAGGAGCTGGGTAAGTGTTCAGCTGCTTTATCAGCCTGGTAATGTTACAATTTACTGGCTTTTTAGTGGGCTTAGTGGTAGAATTTTCCTTTCAGTGAAAGGCTAAAAGCTGAGACTGCTGATGGAGGCTCTAGGAGATGGCACGGTGGGAGGCCTCTGAGATAAACCCGTTGTAATTATTCTCAAAGGTGTTACCTGTCTGAAATTCTGAGCCAAATTTATTCCTACTGGAATTTCTTAATGCTTCTCTCTTTCCTGCCCTTTTTGCTGCAGCAAACGAGAGCTGTCTTAGACCTGTTAGTGGCAATGGGAAACTTCTGTCTCCAGGTAAATTGATTTATTTCATCGCTGTTCTGTAAGAAATTAACTGGGGACATTCTGAGCCTCCCTTTGTCCTTTCCTGGGAGAAGTACCCACACCTAGCTCCACTGATTCCCAGATGTAACTGAACCAGCTGTGTGGGGGTTTTTTTCCACACAGTTTTAAGGTTAATTAACAATACAAAGATAGGGATTAAACTTAAATGTTGAGCTGGGTTTTATTCCTTACACCCCTAATACCACCTGTGCTCCTGATGGGCAGAGCTCAGCGGGAAAGGACCCCCAGCTTTGTTCCTTGTAAATGAGAACCTCTCCAGAGGAGAGCACCCAGGATAGCTTGGGAGCTGGAGTGTGAGAAAGAGGAGGGAAGCTGGGTTCTTCCAGCCTCCTGAAGAGGAAGAGGCTTGGAGGGAGGAGGTGTGATTGCCATCTTGAACTCCTTAGCATGGAATCAGAGAGAAGGCAGAGCCAGATTCTCCCTGGAGGAAAGGATCAGACATGAGTTCCAGTGGGGGAAATTCCAGCTGGTCTGGTGGTGGGGAAAAGGGGTTCACAGTGGGAATGGAGAAACCATGCACAGGGAGCCCTGGAGAGATGTCCATGCCTCTGCTCTCCTCGCAGGAGACTCAGATCTGCTGTCAGAGCTGAGCAAGTGAAGCTCTCCAAAGGGCACTGAAGGGTTTTAGCTCGCTGAAGATGGTAAAATGGATGTTTTTATGAGCAGCAGCAGCTGCTGATGTTCTCCCTGTTTTTGTCCTCCCTGAAGTGCCCGAGGATTACACAGTCAAGGAGGCAGAGCTGAAGATGGGCAGCGTGCTTGGGCTGTGCCGTGGGAAAGCTCCAACCTCCACTCAGGTACAGCAGGGTGGGATGGCAGGAGCCTGGTACAGGGACTTTCCTAAAGAGAAAAAAGGAAGAAAAGGAGGATATTGCTCTTGGAATGTGCAAGTTGTAAATATCCCAGAATGGTTTGGGTTGGAAGGGACCTTAAAGCTCATCCAATTCCACCTCTGCCATGGCCAGGGGCACCTTCCACTGTCCCAGGCTGCTGCAAGCCCCGTCCAACCTGGCCCTGATGTGCAGGAGAAGGAGTAGTTGTGCATTTCTAGAGCCCAGGGGTGGCTAATGAGGATCTGCTG
This sequence comes from Oreocharis arfaki, assembly GCA_013398015.1. Taxonomy (NCBI): domain Eukaryota; kingdom Metazoa; phylum Chordata; class Aves; order Passeriformes; family Paramythiidae; genus Oreocharis; species Oreocharis arfaki. The sequence continues at coordinate 16,467 of VZRR01010220.1, forward strand.
GTGGCCATAACTCAACTCCCTTCGCTTTTTGTGCCATTTTGGTGCTGTTTGATGACATTCTTGCCACAGGAATTGTTTTTGCACAGTATTTCTACACTCCCATATTTATTCTGACAGTCTGCATTTGGATTTTCAGCTCTTCCTGTACTTCATGGTTGGGAGTGACCAGAACTGCAGCCCCGAGATGGAGATAGTTGTGGAGGAGACTGCCTCTGTCAGAGAGGTAAGGCTGGCTGCTCCCACAGCTCTGCTCCCAAGCTCCTGCACAACATTCCTTACACCCTTTGCCGTGCTCAGAACTGGAGGCAGAGGAGTTGGGAAGAGCCATGCACAGAGGGAGGGAAGCTCTGGGTGCTGCCAGCCCAGCAGTGTTGGCCAATAATGGCTGGAAAGTGTTGGATTTGCAGCTTTGATGTTTTTAAAAGGTGCATCTGCAAACTCCAGGGCACAATTTGTTCACGTAAAGGAACAAACTGACAGCACAGATTTAATTTTTTACCGGTTTGGGAAAGCTGCCTCAGCTGATGTGGTGAATTTCTTGCCTGAAAACCATCTCATCCATGAAGGGTTTAATATATAGCCCCAATACATCTTGTCTGTCTTGTTATATTGTTTTAAGAATTGGCCATCACTCTTTATGTCAGAAAATTCTAACATAGGTTTGCTGAAAAATTTATTTCCCAGCCTCAGTGTTGACACAACTCTCCTCCGTGTTTATTTTTTCAGTGTCTCAATTTAATGCTGGAGAAATCTGGATTATCAGGTTGGTTGTGTTGTTATTTACTTATTTTTAAAAGGAATTTTTAATATTTTTAGCACAGCTCTTCCTACCCTAAACCTTGTAAGTTTTTCAATGATCTGTGTGTCATTGTAATGTGGGGAGGGGAAATAATTATAAACATGAAGTCTTTATTTAGTTTTTATTTAAAACTGTGTTTATTTATTATATATATTTATTTAAACTATATTTAGTGTTTATTTTTAAAAGCTTGTAGATTCAAATGATAATTTGACACATGGGAATTCCTTCTCTTTCCTCTAAAACCAGGGAAAATAATTAGGTAGGTGAGGAAGAGACATCTGTGCAAATAAAAGAAGATTATTTTCATACAGCAAAAGGCCTGGGGGAAGAGATGAAAATGATAATTCATTTAGTCAGAGCTGTGTTTAAAAAGCAAATTAAAAAAAAAAAAGAGAAAGGGCCCTTAACACTTCTTAAGAGTTTTGTCATATTTTCCCAAAGTGGCATTATTGACTAATTAATTCTCTGTGTGTGTGTTTTTGGGTTTTGGTAGGTGACAGCTGGCATTTGAGAAGGATTGACTGGTGCTACGAAGCAGGGGAAGCATTAAGTCAGGAAGTAAGAGGATCCTGCTTCATTCCATAGGTTCTTTGCTCCATGTCCTGTGGAGCCTGTCCGTGAGGAGAAAGGCAGGAGTGGACTGACAGATCCTGTGCTTTCCCTTCCTGCAGGATGCCACCCTGAAGGAGCTCAACGTTTGCAGGGGAGACACTTTGGTTGTAACTGAAGGAAAGCTTCCAGAAAAGGTACAGGGAGAGCGGGCAGTGTCTGGAGACTTAGAATCCCAGACTGGTTTGGGTTGGGAGGGACCTTAAAGCCCATCCAGTGCCACCCCTGCCACGGGCAGGGACACCTTCCACTATCCCAGGCTGCTCCAAGCCCCATCCAGCCTGGCCTGGAACAGGTTGTCCCTTGCAGAATTGTAGCACCATTTTTTTTGCACCACCATCGTGTTCCCCACTAAATCACACCCCCAGCTGCCACATCCACACATTCTTTGGACCCTCCAGGGATGGTGACTCCAGCACTTCCCCAGGCAGCCTGTTCCCAAAGCTTAGTTCTAGAGAAATCTTTTCTTTCTTCTGTGCTAAAGGTGAAATTTCTCCTTGTCTGCGCAGAGCACTTGAGCCACCTGGTGTTTTGTGTTCCAGGGTTTCCTGAAAATCCCCATCTGGTGGCTGAAGCCTTCAAGCCATAAGAAACATGGAGAGAATGCCCAGGACCAGGTGAATGGGGTGACCTGGAAGATGGATGCTTTGCAGGTGTCTGCTGCAGCAGGTGAGCTCGGCCAGGCTTTGAAAGGAATCACGTGTGGGTGCTCTTGGAGTCAAACCCAAATTTTGATCCAAAGCCTTCAAATCCTTCTGAAACCTAGCAGGGGCTGCACAAGTTGCATCAAGCCACTTAGCAGACAGGTGCAGTTTTGGACATAAATGCTGGATAATCCTGTTGTAGGGATGTTCCTCAGCTGGATTTGCTCAAAACCCCACTAAATTTTGTAGCAGGGCCTCTTTATTTGCCAGTCTCTGCACCGAAGGCAGTGGCAGCATTGGAAAGCATCTCCTTCATGAGCACAGAGGTGATGGGCTTCAAGTGCCAGACTCCTGAATTGAGGTGTAATTCCCTTCAGGCTGTGTTGCTTTTTGGGAAGCTGTAAAAGGAGGGATGGGTAAAGCTTGCATAGAATGAAGGACCTTACATGCAGTGTTTTAACTGTGTTTGTTTTCCTAAAGTTCAAATTCAAAACCAGCCAGGGCAGGAAAATCAAGTGAGGGTTGAGAAGGGAGAAGAAAATGAAGTGGAAATAACAGAATTGGAAAATGGGGATCAAATACATTTTTCATTTTGTCTTAAAAATAACATTCCTCTGGTGCTGAGCTGTGCTGCAGGGCAGGACCCCTCTCCTTGTAGAAGTTTCCTGTGCATTTTTTTCCCTTCTGTCTCAAACCTTTTCTGAGTTTCACTTTCTCCCCCAATGATTTCAGTAGTGGAGCTAGCAGCAAGTTAACTTTGCTTTGCAGTAGGTTTAACCAGCAACCAGCAGTATTTAACAATGGGAATAACTGCTCCTAGTTCTGAAATTTGCAGTGTAGGATCTGTATAGGAACCGTTTGGAAACTGTCAGGGTGTATTTCACCTGCTGTATATGCCCATGGCAGGGGGTTGGAATTGAGGTGACCTCTAAGGTCCTTTACAGCCCAAACCAGTCTGGAATTCCTTGATATTGTGGTTTTTTTAAGTGGACTCCAGAAGGTTGGAGGTCAGGCCCCTTTCTCCAAGTGAAACGTGACCATGAGGTGACTGTTATCTCTCAGGACTATACAAATCATGTTGACTCTTCTGTTATTTGTTTCTTCCTCCTCCCTCTCCCCCCACTTCAAAGCTCCACCAGAACCCACCCACACAGGCCTGGATCTTTGTTATGCTGGCAGGATAGAGATAGCAGGAGAAGCCTCTCTGGAAGATCTGAAGATGCAGGTTAGATGCTCTCCCGTGTTGGACTGTGCAGCAGCGCTGTGATCACTTGAGCTCTATTAACAGCTGTTCTTTACTTCCTTTCCCCCTGTCTCCAGTCTGTTGTGCTATGGCATTTATGCCATGGTCACTGGTAAGTACCAAGAGCAGCTGGAGCATGTAGCTCAGACACTTCCTTAGTGTCCCTGCAGTCCCCATCCTCCCTGTCACGTGTCCTGGCCTGCGGGAGCCTCGGTGCACTCAGCTGAAACTCTTGCCTTGCAGCCTTTCTCTTCCTGTCACAGTGTCAGACCTCTCCATGGGAGGCACACACATCACAGGCACCTCCTAAAAAGCCACTTTGCCATTTCCACGTTGTCCCTGTATAGGTTTTCTGCATCTTTTAAAAAAATTTTTATTTCTGTGTGTAGAACCTGGTGAACAAAGAACTGCTTTGGGGTGCACAGGTTTGTCAGCCAGCAAGGTCTGGCTCAAGTTTCTTTGGCCAGAAGCTAAAATACCTCTGTAGGGTTTAAATACACTAAAAACCAAACCAAAACAAGCAAAACACCTCAAATGAAAAAACTAAGCCCCAAAACCACCCCAAACCCTCCCAAAATGCGTAACCCAGCCCTATCAAAAGGCTCTGTGTGGTTTAACCAGTTGATTGTTCTAGTTGAACTGCACGGGGAAGGATCTCTCACCTGATTCTGCTCCATACCAACATTTATTTTCTGGGTGTGACTTCAGTTTTGGGCTCAGCCAGGCTACTGCTCTGCAAAACTGTTTGCAGCTCGAACAAGGAGAGTTGTGTGAGCGTGGGAAGTGCTGTGTCCTTGGGAAGGGCTTAGAAGAGCTCAGCACTTGGCCAGAGGCTGGGGCAACGGTTCCAACAGCCTCATTCCCTCCCAGTTGTTCCAATTTTGGTTAAAAAAAAGAAATTGGGTGCTTTGGAGATGGAAGTTGAGTTGAGAGTTGTTGAGAGGGAGGGAAATCCACTCGCTTCGAGGTTGGAAAGTGAATATTTTGGTCAAAACCACAAGGAACAGCTGGCGTGGAATAAATCTCAATACCTTGCCCTCTTTTTTGAGAGTTAATCCAGTGGTTTTCTGTTTTTCCAAGGAGACTGGCTGCTAAAATCATTGACCCAGTGTTTCTGTTTTTCAGGCTCTGACCTTACCCTGCTGCCAGGAGCTGCTTGTGCCCCTGCCCTCGTTCCTCAGAGCTTGGACAGTGGACAGCAGACGGCCCGGGAAGCTCCTCCGGGACAACAAGCAGAGACTCAGGTGGGTTTCCTGGGGCATGTGCAGCAGGCTGGATGTTTTGTGCATTGTGGGGAAATAAATCAGCTCAGTTTGGGTTGGAAAGGATCTTGAAGATGAGCAGTGCCACCCCTGCCATGGGCAGGGACACCTTCCACTATCCCAGGCTGCTCCAAGCCCCATCCANTTCTTCTCTCCAGGTGAACATTCCCAGCTCTCCTAGCCCGGCTCCAGAGCCATGTAGACAATCTCTGTTGTGTTTTCAGTGACTACAGGCTGGGTGCCAGAGTGGAAATCTGCATAGAACCCTTGCAAGAAGAAGAGAATTTGGGGTAAGAGCTCAAGATCCTTATTTCTTACAGCTCTGCGTTTGAGGGAAACCTTAACTGGGCAGCTTGTAACTTCAGGGCTCTGAGGATGTGGGAAAACCTTGGAAGTTGGTTGTTGTTTTCCACAAACAAAGTGAGGGAGGGCAGGAGGGAGTGGAAGCCGGGAATTCTGAAGGCATGGCTCAGAGAATGTTCTCTCATCCTGCTGCCAGCCCCCACGAGCTGCTGCTGCGAGTCCAGATGGGAATACCAGGAGAGAGGGACTACTCCGCCTCCCGGGATTTGGTGTGGGATATCTCCAAGGAATGCACGACCTGGGCTCTGAGGCAAAGAGTGGCTTCTCACTATTGTCTCCCTGTAGATAAAATTGAAATAGCCAAATACTTCCCTGAGAGATTTGAGTGGCTGCCAATATCTAGCTGGGTAAGATCTGGGATGACAGAATCCAACGCTTGTTGGAGAGGAGCACGTGTTGGTTTGGGCTGCAGTTCCTTAGGGGTTGAATTCAAGGAGAATTCCAAACTCTTCTGCTTTGATTTTGTTCAGACACAGCAAATCTCCAAGAGGAAAAGGAGGAAAAAGCAGGAGAGTTTGCAGTCGGCCCCTTACCACCTGAAGGATGGAGACATCATTGGGGTGAAGGTGAATTACCTTGGATTTAATTGTTTGTGAGGATTAGGTTCAGGCACTGTCCCCTTTGCAGTATCTTCATTTATTCCTGGTTTTCTCTCATCCTGCTGCATTTCTGAGGGTACTGGGATGTGGGTTTGGACATTGCATTGTGTTGATAGGGAATTTCTTGCTGCTGCTGCTGCTTTTTGTTTTTCTCCTGAATCTTTTTTTTCTTACCCTTATTTTTTGACTTGTTTTTTTTCGAATTCTGAGTAAAACCCAAGGAAGTGCCCTTTAAAAATCACATTATCCGTATAAACCTGTCACATGTTGTGGATTACTGAACTAGGACAGTCCTGTTTTATGGTGCAGAAAGGAATCACCCAGCACTGAGCTCTGAGCTATAAGGCTTGGTTCGAAGGAAAGAACATTCTGGCTGGGTTTTAGAGCAGTAGGAGAAAAATGTGGTGGCCTGTCCTGCTGTTTATTGGAAGAAATCCATCCCTGGAAGTGTTCCAGGCCAGGTTGGATGGAGCTTGGAGCAGCCTGGAATAGTGGAAGGTGTCCCTGCTCATGGCAGGGGTGGGACTGGATCGTCTGTAATATCCCTTCCAACTCGAACCACTGCAATTCTAATTAACTTGAAATTAATTGGTGCCAAACTAGTCAAAAGAAACAATCTGGAAATTCATTGTGGCAGTTGAGGAACCGCTGGGAAATCATTTGACCTTCTGATTTTGATCTCTCAAATCCTTTTTCACAACAGAACCTTCTCCTTGATGACACCAAGGACTTCAGCACCGTGAGGGACGACATTGGCAAAGAGAAGCAAAGGCAGCTGGCACTGGAAAAGAAGAAAAGGTAGTGAGTATTTAGCTTCATTTTTCTGTAGAAATATGCAAAGTGTTTGCTGCTTTTCAGAGCAGCTGTGGCTGCCCCTGGATCCCTGGCAGTGTCCAGGGCCAGGTTGGATGGGGCTTGGAGCAGCCTGGGACAGTGGAAGGTGTCCCTGCCCATGGTGGGGAGTGGAAATGAGGTGGTCCTTAAGGTCCCTTCCAACCCAAACCATTCCATGGTTCAGACTAACTGGGTAATTTTTGAGGCCGGTGGTAGCTAGGTGCTGTCAGAGCACACAGTTCCAGTAATCCTGAAGGAAACACCTGGATAAATCAAACTCCTGGCTCTCAGTGTTCCCACACTGAGCCTTGTGGCTTTTTTCTCCTGGAACACACCGTGGAGGTGAAAATGAGCTCCTGGCCTTGCACAGGCTGTTTTTACAGCTCACTGGAGCTCAGAGCTCAGGCCAGGCTCACCCTGCTGAGGCCCAGCACTAAAGGTTAACCACGTTATTTCTGTGTTCTAGCCGCCAGGAGCGTGGCCAGGATCCCTTTTTCCCCGAGGAGAGGCTCCCCACGAAGCCCCGGAAACCAGAAGTGGCTCTTTCCATCAACGTGGGCGTGTTCAGATAGCACCAGGAGCTGCTGGGCCCACACCACCCTGTACTAACCTGGCCTGCAGGACCTCAGCTCCAGCAGCAGCAAGAGGGGCTTTCCCAAAGTGTCTTCAAGGATCCCTGAGGAAAAACTGGCTGTAGGATTCAGGATAACTCTGATTTTCTTCTGCTCTCTCTTGGGGAAGTGCTTTAAGGTCCCTTTCTCAGCGTGGTACTTACTCTCAGGCTGAGTAAATGCACTTTATGTAGGAGGAAAAGGATTGATAGATTGTATAACCCCTCGGTGACTCTTTTGTCGTCCCCCTAAAAGCTTTTTGTTGGGTCAGGTCTGACCCCTTGCACCGTCACTACTGAGATTTAATGCAGTCGTAATCATCTCTTTTTAGAATTTTCTCCCATCTCTGATCACTGAAGCTACTGCTGAAACCAGAATTTGCTTTTCTCTCTCTATCTCTAAACCTAAGTCTGCAGGAGCTGGAGTCAGCCTTAAGAATGAAGGAAATGTGGGAATCTCTGAACAAAAGTGTAGGAAATCGGCTCAAAAAAGAGCAAATCCAGGATCTGTCAAGATGTAGGACCTGGAGACCTTTTGTGATATGAAACAACAGGGAGGTAATCTTACATTTTGACGTTTCTAGGGCTTGTTTTGTCGCCCAAAAACTTCATTTTGCAGTTTTTAGGGCTTTTTTTGTTGGCCCTAAACTTCATTAACAGACAAAACGGTTGGATGAAATGGACAGATCCAGTGTTTGATCTTCAGTGGGTTTTACTGTACTCAGGAAAAAGGTTTGTTTTTATTGTCAGCGCTCCTGTTCAGAGGAATTCCCTTCATTTCTCATCTTTCCAGCTGTTCTGATGTTCTGTTACATTGGAGAACCTGTTTCTCTCGGTGTCCTGAGCTGGTTTCCAGCCTCTGTGAGAGCAGGGGGTGTGAGCAGCTCACAGAACTCCAAAGTGAGCCTGATTATCCTTAATTAAATCAGTGATAGTGAGAGGACAAAACACAAGCTGCTTTTGGGGGCTGCAATAAATATTTCACCTGTTTGGTGTGGATTTTGTAGGAGGAGCTGCCAGTTCAGCAGATTCCTCAAATTTTGGCTAAGGGGACATTTTTCATGTACCTTTTGTAGGTTAACAATATTCTGACAACGGGAAGAGAAAAACTGACGCTCAGCTGTCAGCAAAAAGGTGAAAAGCACCACGAAACACACAATTATTATTTATTTCTGTGCATATCTTTGATATCCAGCAGGTGCTCCTGTGCTTTTTGGGGCTGATTCTCTGCAGAAGGGGCTGTTTGATGCCCTCACTCACTTGAATCCTGAAAAATCCCAGTTTTGTGGATACGTTTTCTGCCCCATGGGAGGGCAGCCGATGATTTCCCATCCTGATTTGTGTCGCCTTCTTTCCATATCAGGTGTTCTCGGGAGCCTGGGTTTACAGCAGGGATCAGAGGTGCTGATTCCAAAGGTTTGTGTTTCCAGATGCTTCCAGCCCATTGGATTTATTTGCTGTCACTTTAGTTCCTCTGGTTCTTGCTGGAGAGCTGGACTGAGCTCAGCCTTCCCTCTGGTTTCTCCCTGAGAACACCAAGTTTGGAGAAGTTGAAATGCAAATTCCAAGTGGGAATTTTGTGCCTTTGTTCAAGTGTAATGTAGCAGCACCTGCACTGAACCAATCTTGGATTATTTCTGATGTTGGCTCAAAATGCCTTTTTTTTTTTCCTTCCTTAAAACTCTTGTGGGCTGTTCCACAGTGAGAGAGTTCATGGAAAACAGGGCTGGGGAGAGGAAACACCTTTTGAAAACGGAGTCTTTGTGACTCCATGGGTTCTGATGGTCACTGGCAAAGCCTGGAAACGCTTTTGTCTTTATTTTTCAAGTGTTCTTCACAAAATAAAAGGTCATTTCTATCTGCCTAGTGGGTTTGTCTGTGGGTGTCTCACTGGTTGGCAATGGCACAAACTGGTTTCTGACAGTCAGTGTTAATTAGCTTTAATTTTCCAGTCTGTTCCTGAACCAACATTCCCATCTCTGGGTGAGGTTTCCCCATTCCTTGTGGCTCTGGTCTCTTCCTGAGGCTCCAGGCTTGGTCCTGGCTCAGGGCTCTGTGTGCAGGAGCAGCTTTGCTTTGTCTCGTGTTTCCAGTCACCGTGGAGAAAGCACTGGAGACACTGAGGAGGGCAGGGAAGATTCCTCCATTAGGAAGAATCAAATTAAATTAATCAAATTAAAGCCACTCTGGAGCCCCAGACTTACAAAAAGCCTTGGAAAATGTTTTTTATCCCCATTTTAATGAGTAATTTTGACTGGTTGTTCTGAGCAACAGATTTTGACTGGAGTTAGCAATTAGCTTCTAGAAAATATGAAGCCACTTTCTGGGAAATTAATTATTTTTAGGGTTTTTTTTTTCTTTTTTTCTCCTTTCTCTTGGTCATCTGGCTCATCCCAGCTTGCTCAGACCTCGGAAAAATGCAATCCTCTGAATGTTATAAAGTGGGCAGCCAGGAGAGGGGAGTGCAGAGCCAGCAGCCCTGAGGAATTATCCCAGTCCTCACGGAATCCAGGTGTTTAAACCTCGCTTTAATGAAGATAATAGTGATTTATGAAGCATCTGTGCAGGGTTTATGCAGGTTCCTTAGGGGTGGACTGCCCCTGGCAGGGGGTTGGAATGAGAGGGGGCTCAGAGGTCCCTTCCAACACAAACCATTCTGGGATTCTGTACCTGGAGCCTCCGGGTTTCCGGGTACAGGGAAATCTCCCAGAGTCGAGCTGAAAGATTCCTAGGCCTTTCTCAACATCCTTCCTGCCCAGAGTGGTGCAGAATTCCTGGCATTCCCAAGAGGTTTAGCAGGGTTAGGTGGGATATTGGGAAGAAATTCTTCCCTGTGAGGGTGGTGAAGCCCTGGCACGGGCAAAATCTGGGGTATAAACTGCTCTTTGGAGAGATCCAGCCCTCAGGAAGTTCCCTTGTCAGTTCTGGGAACTCAGTTCAGAGGGAACAGATCCACACTACAACTCCAGGAGTGGTTTATTCCATTGCTTCAGCAGGATCACAGAGTCGGAAGGGACTCACAAGGATCATCAAGCCCAAATTGCTCTTGCTGCCTCCCAATTTATTTCTGATGAATGAAGTCAGACTGATGGCTGGAAAGCTCTGAATCCCACCCTTCAGGAGGAAGCAAAGCTTGGAGCAAAAGGCAGCTGATGTCTGTTCCTGCTTGTGGTGGTGGTGAAATGCTCCAAACAGCAGGTTTCTGTGCTTCCCTTCAGATCCTCGGGGATTTCTGGAGATGGGATGTGTTCCTAGCTTTTGGTTCTTCGGTTAAGTGGAGCTGTGCTTCCTCGGGGTGCCTCTGCAGGAAAATGAGCACAGCAGAGGCCGAATTTAAACTCCCCCCTGAGATTCCTTCTCAGGCATCTCAGATGCTTTGTAGAGAGTCAGTGGAAAAACCCAGATAAACCACACAAATCCAAACCAAACATCCCTCTTCCCCAGAGCAGCTTCTTCCCACTCCTCTTGCTTCCTCTGAGACTTCTTCCGATGCCCTCAGATGTGGAAGCTGTCAACACCTCCTCTTCTTCCCAGGATCACCAGGTCCTGGAGTCAGAGCCTGGCTGGGAACCTCATTAGCAGTGGGCTGGGGGGGAAGGAAAAACTGACTCCCCTCGAGCACCTGCTGGCTGGAGCCCAGGTGGAATTACCCAGTGGGCATGGAAGTGTCTGCTTCCCTTTTGCTGGAAAAATTTCCTTGCCTGCACTAAGACCAGATAGATTTGGTTTGTAAAGTCTCCTTTTATTCCCAAATCTGATTCTTACTTTACGGAAGGGTGGGGGTTGGAATGGAGCTGGCGATCCAGTGCCACCCCCTGCCATGGGCAGGGACACCTTCTACTGTCCCAGGCTGCTCCAAGCCCCAATGCCCAGCCTGGCCTTGGGCACTGCCAGGGATCCAGGGGCAGCCACCGCTGCTCTGGGCACCCTGTGCCAGGGCCTCCCCACCCTCCCAGGGAACAAGTCCTTCCCAATATCCCATCCATCCCTGCCCTCTGGCAGTGGGAAGCCATTCCCTGTGTCCTGTCCCTCCATGCCTTGTCCCCAGTCCCTCTCCAGCTCTCCTGGAGCCCCTTTAGGCCCTGCAAGGGGCTCTGAGCTCTCCCTGGAGCCTTCTCCTCTCCAGGTGAGCACCCCCAGCTCTCCCAGCCTGGCTCCAGAGCCTTGGGGCATATCCCTGCTTTCCTCTGCATTTGCTCCAAGAGGTTCCCGTTTTCCTCGTGTTGGGTCCCACAGAGTCACAGTTTACTGATAAANCGGTCATGAACGAGGCGGTGTCACGGCGGACTCGGGAGACCCTGGGGCAGGTGATCCGCAAGCCGCCGCTCACGGACGCGCTGCTGAACAAGCCGCCCTTCCGCTACCTGCACGACCTCATCTCCGAGGTGGGTGCGTGGGTGTGCGAGTGGGGGACACCCCCGGGGAGCCTCCCCGGGCTGGGTGGCACTCGCAGGTCGCTGCCTGCGGGGGATGCCCGGAGTGCTGAGTAAATCGCGGGGTTTTTGGGGCGCTGAGTGAATTTGGAGGGCTCGGGGGTGGGGAAAGGCACTTGTAGTGGTAGGAAAAGGGGTTCACGCCGGCAGAGGGCAGGGTTAGATGGGGTTTTGGGAAGGAATTGTTCCCTGTGAGGGTGGGCAGGCCCTGGCACAGGGTGCCCAGAGCAGCTGTGGCTGCCCCTGGATCCCTGGCCGTGTCCAAGGCCAGGTTGGATGGAGCTTGGAGCAGCCTGCGACAGTGAAACATCACAGAATCATTGAGGTTGGAAAAGCCCCCCGAGATCACTGAGTCCAGCTTGTGGCTGATCCCCACCTTGTCCCCAGCCCGGAGCACTGAGTGCCGTGTCCAAGCCTTCCTTGGACACCTCCAGGGATGGGGACTCCACTCCCAAGGCCTGACCACCCTTTCCGTGATGACATTTTCCCTGATAACCAATTAACCCTCCCCTGGCCCATCCTGAGGCCGTTCCCTCTCCTCCTGTCCCTGTTCCCTGGCAGCAGAGCCCGACCCCCCCCGGCTGCCCCCTCCTGTCAGGGAGTTGTGCAGAGCCACAAGGGCCCCCCTGAGCCTCCTTTGCTCCAGGCTGAGCCCCTTCCCCAGCTCCCTCAGCCTCTCCTGGGGCTCCAGCCCCTTCCCCAGCTGATGTGGGCATCAAGGTTAAACATGGAATATAATCAGGAAGGAGCCCAGAGCTATAAGCGAGGATTAAGCCACGTTCCAGAGCATGTTCAGACCTCTGAACTTGCTGTAGAAATAATTCTAAGCGAGGTGTCACCAGCAGGGCCAACAGATGCCCTGCTGCCACACGAGATTTATTGAGCAGAGGCTTTAAATGTTCTTAACTTATCCCATTTCTTCCGTTTTTTAGGTGATCAGAGTGACAGGTTTTCTGAAAGGTCTTTACACGGATTTTGAGTTGAAGTCAGATAACGTCAAGGTGGGCATGAGACTTCCTTCCTTACTTCGCTCTGAGTGTTCTTTGCACCTTGCCACCAGGTTCTTTTGGCCTTTTGCGTGCTCAGCATCAAGGACCTGTTGTTATTTTTGTGGAGGAGCTGTGAAAGTTGCTGCCTGCGTGTGATATTATGCATCCCATGGGGTGAACACCTACAGATTTGTGCACACATGGGTTTTAAAGAGTCTTGTGGTCTCTCGAGAGAATCCATGGCCCTGAATTTATTGCTTTGTGTATTTGTGTCTATGTACAAATACATATATATATATGGTATATGAATATATGCATTAAATATCCTTGTTTAATATCCCAGGCCTGTCCTGTCTAGGATGTGCATTCCACAGTAGCTTTATTGCAGTGTAAAACTGGCTAATTGCTGAAAGAGGAGGTTAATATTATTACTGAAAACTCCTTTTTCCCATGTCCAAGGGTGGCTTTACTCTCTGTTTGCTTCTTTCCCTTGATTTTTGGCTGAGCTGAATGCCGAGTTCTCCAACTCCCAACGTGATTTGGGAGCTTTGGTTGCTGGTTCCTGGCACACAAGGCAGTGTTTGTGTGCTGCCACTCAGGCAGCTGATCCCTTGGTGTTTGTTTAACGTAGCAACTGAAGAATGAGCTCTGGGAGCCCGACTTCTCATCCCTCCAGCCAGTTCCTGCATGTTCTAGTCACTGATTAATGCGTGTGTCTATTTCTGTGACTGCTCCTACCGCTGTCAGGATGACTAAAATTAGGTTATTTCTATCTGAATTGTTGGGTTTTTTGTTGGTGCTGTCCTTGTTGACCCAAAAAGCAAATTTCCCAGCAGCTCCTGAGCAGGTCTTTGTTGCATCTGCCTCTCTGAGAATTTCTCTCACAAATTTCTTTCACAGCCCATGAGTGCATGGGGTTTTCCAGAGAGCTCAGGCAGAGGAGGTCAAAATCCTGGAATATGGGGGAAAATGTCTCAACCTTGAGTTCCTCTTCCCAAAACACTGGTCAGGAGGAAGAGTCAGCTGCTTCCTTACTGTGATTTCTCTTGGAGTTGTAGAAGATCAGGAGAATAATTTTTATTTGAGTAATCCATAGGAGGGAGCTGTAAGGAGGCTTGAAATCATGAGGATTCCTTAATTGTGGGGACTTCTGTGGAAGAAATTCACCTCCTCTACCAGCTGCTTTGGATATCACTGTCTGTGTGTTTATCAGAGGGGTTCATCTTGTTAAGTCTAATTAAACTTCATTCCCATATAGATGGAAAACTGGATATCTGCCTTGATCTTACAAGTTTTCATATCAGCTTTATGTGTATATATGCACACAAAAAGTTTTACATTCGTTTGTATTTATATCCATAACATTTTCTACCACTTGAAATTAGGGAAATACCTTTTTTTAAAAAAAAACCCCTACCCAGCTTCGTGGCAGTTGTTTGTTTTAATCCATTTGGAAGGGGCAAAGATGGGAAGTGCCCTGAGTCTGGGGACTCTTCCCACTTGTCTGTGCATGTGCTTGCAGCAGAACCCAGCTGTTTTTTGGGAGACTGGCTCTGGAGCTTGGGATGCCACTGGGGCATCTCTGTCAAGCTCCAGTGCCACACAAAATTCTCCTTACACGTCTTTCCTTTTTAACAGGCTGGTGAATAGTGCTGGGCTGGCTAATACTCCCTGAATTTTATTACATTTTATTCATAAACCCCTGTTTGTTGCCCACTGAGTGTTCTCCTTCACACCAGATCTTCATTCTCTGGGCCAGAAACCCTCCAGTAAAATTTCACTTGGTTTTGCTTTGTTTATTTGGTCTTTTCTCTTTTATTTTTGATTTTGCATAATCTCTGGAAGACATCATCTCTATTGAAGGGCATTTGGGGCAGGTTGATTGTAAAGTGTAATTATGAAACTAAAACAGATCTTGTAATTGCGGAGGTTAAAATATCTCTTAATTGTTTTTTTTACCAGGATAAGGACTCCAAAATCAACTTCCTTCAGAAGGCCATCGATGCTGTGGTGATGGTGACAGGAGAGCCACTGTCAGTGAAACCTGCACGAGTTGTGGCTGGGCACGAGCCCGAAAAAACCAATGAATTCCTTCAGGCAATTGGGAAGTGTTGCTTAAATAAGGTAGGACAGGATTATATAGATTTTATGGACACAGGGATTTATTACCAGAACTTATTTGGGATGATCTGGATGAGGGGATGGAGGGCACCCTCAGGAAGCTGCAGACCCCAGGCTGGTGGGATGTGGAGCTGCTGGAGGGCAGGAAGGCTCTGCAGAGGGATCTGCCCAGCCTGGAGCCGTGGGCTGAGGGTCAGCAAGGCCAAGGGCCAGCTCCTGTCCTTGGGTCACAACAACCCCGTGAACACCCCAGGACGGGGAAGAGCGGCTGGAAAGCTGGAGAAGGCCCTGGGGGTGCCGGGGACAGGGCTGAACACGAGCCCAGGCGGGCGAGAGGCCGATGGCCCCCGGGCTGTGCCAGCCATGGTGTGGCCACAGCCCCAGGGCAGGGCCCGTCCCCTGCGCCGGCCCTGCTGAGGCCCCTCGGGGGCTGTGCCCGGTTCTGGGCCCTCCCGGCCAGGGGGACACGGAGGGGCTGGAGCGTGGCCGGGGCAGGGAACGGGGCTGGGAAGGGGCTGGAGCCCCAGGAGAGGCTGAGGGAGCTGGGAAAGGGGCTCAGCCTGGAGAAAAGGAGGCTCAGGGGGGCCCTTGTGGCTCTGCACAACTCCCTGACAGGAGGGGGCAGCCGGGGGGGGCCGGGCGCTGCTGCCAGGGAACAGGGACAGGAGGAGAGGGAACGGCCTCAGGCTGGGCCAGGGGAGGCTCAGGCTGGACATCAGCAGGAATTTTTCCTTGGAAAGGGTGGTCAGGCCTTGGGAGTGGAGTCCCCATCCCTGGAGGTGTCCAAGAAATGCCTGGAGGTGGCACTCAGTGCTCTGGAGTGGTGACAAGGTGGGGATCAGCCACAGGTTGAACTCAATGGCCTTGGAGGTCTTGTCCAACCCTAATGATTCTGTGCCTTAATTACCACTCTGCTGTTGTTAATTGCACTATAGAAACATTTGGTCACTCCTTAATAACCGTAACAGCAGATAGAGAGTTCGTGATCTTTAGCAGAATTTGAGCCAGCTCCCCGCACAAATGCATTCTGAATATTAAGGATTTCAGTGCTCACTGTTGTTCACTTTATTTGTTTGTCATTTAATAACATTTATTACATTTGAAGCACACAATGAAGCTTCAGAACCTTTAAAATTTTGGGGTACCGACACATTAATTATACAACCAGTTGCTCACCTTTGGCTTCATCTCCTTTCAATTGTGAAATGAAAGTCATTTTTCCTCTGTGCTTTTTTTGACTGTGGAGATACAATAATGGAGAAGTTTGCTAACTGGTTGAAAACAACTGTAGGGGCTGTTCTTACACAGAATTATTGCGTTCTTACGTGGAATTATTATGTTCTTACATTGAATTGTTACATTCTTAAAATAATAATTACTACATGAATTATTTAATGAAATAATTTACTCAGTGGTGTTTTTCTGTTCCTTGCAGCTGTCCAGTGATGCTGCTGTGAAAAGGGTCTTGGCAGGGGAAAAAGCTGATGCTAAAGGGAAACCTCCACCCTCCAAACCTCGAGATAAAGAAAGCAGAGAGCCCAAAGCAGAAGAACAAAAAAGCCATAGGGAGAAAGAGGTAGCATTTGCATTTTTTGGGGGTACCTTGATTTATTTCTTTGGGTTTTTTTCAGCATTTTTGTGTTTCCGAAGTCACTGTGTGATTGAGTTGCCATGTGTCGGAATTAATTTTTAGTGTTTGCTTTCTTTTTAGAGCAGGAGAGACACTGAAATTAAAGACAGAAGCCCAAGCAGAGACAGAAAACCCAAAGGAGATTCGAAAGAGAGCAGAGAAAGAGAAAAGGAGAGGGATAAACAGAAGAATAATGAAGAGAGGCACAAAGAACCTGAAAGAGACACCTCGAAGGAAGGAGAAAAACAAGAGAGGGAAAGAAGCAAAAGCAGAGTGACCAAGCAAGGAAGAGAAGCAGAAAAAAACAAAGGAAAAGGAGACACAGAGCGAGGAGATGACCTCGGGCATGATAAAGGACAGGAAAGAGAGAAAAGACATGAAGGAGGAAGGGAAAAGGACAGACTGAAAGGAAGAGACAAGGATAAGGCCAGGGACAGAGAAGGAGAGAAAGACAGAGACAGAGGAAGAGATCGGGACAGGCAAAGGGACAGAGAAAAAGATGGGGAGCATTTAAGGGAACATGGGAAGGAGAAAGCAGAGAAAAAGGTAATTGAAATGTTATTTTGGGGAATTGAAATGTTATTTTGGAACCATGCCGTGGTTGGGGCTGTGTTTGTTCCAGTGGCCTTCCATGTTTGTATTCCTGCTCATTTAGCAGGAAGGGACCTTGTTCCAAACCCCTGCCATGGGCAGGGACACCTCCCACTGTCCCAGGCTGCTCCCAGCCCTGTCCAACCTGGCCTTGGGCACTGCCAGGGATCCAAGGGCAGCCACAGCTGCTCTGGGCACCCTGTGCCAGGGCCTGCCCACCCTCCCAGGGAACAATTCCTTCCCAATATCCCATCCAGCCCTGCCCTCTGGCAGTGGGAAGCCATTCCCTGTGTCCTGTCTCTCCATCCCTTATCCAAGTCCCTCTCCATCTTCCTTGCTGGCTCCCTTCAGGTACTGGAGGCCCTTCTCAGAGTTGGAACTGGTTGGTCTTTAAGGTCCTTTCCAACTAAACCAGTCTGGGATTCAAGGATTCTGAGTCCTAAACTGCCTCGAGAGCCGCCTCTTCATTGCCTTTCACTGTGTTGTTCTTTTATCTTCCCTTCCTCTAAGTATTTCCTGGTTTACCTTTCTGTTCTGTTGGTAGAAATCCAGGATTGATGGGCACCACAGTGCTTCTGTTGGGAGGGAGCTCGAATCTAAACCGCTTCATTTCTTTCCAGCCCGCAGATTCCGAAGAGCCCACGCTTAGAAAACCACAGAGGCCAACTAAAGACAGCAAGTGCCAGCCAGACACTGAGGTGAGCAGTGGGGCAAGGTAGGGATAGTCAGAGCGTTGCATTTTCTTTTGGGAATCTGCTTGAAAACAATGTGGGGTTCAAAGGCAGGTAGATGGCAAGTTTTAGGGCTGGAAATTACATGAAAAAGATGCTTCCCTGTTTTTTTTGTTGTTTTTTTTTTTTAATTTATTCAAAATTTCTCTGAGCTTGGACCAAAAGAAGAAAATCTACTTGATTGATTTCATTTCCTAGATTTTATTTCTGTGTATTGGTATTTTGGATACTTCTTAGGATCACAGACTGGCTTGGCTTGGGAGGAACCTTAGAGCTCATCTCTTCCAACCCCCTGCCATGGGTTTTCTCTATTCCTCAGCATCTTTCCTGGAAAGCTGATAGGGTTTTGTGTTTATTTTTGGATTTTAGCAGAAGTTACTGTTTTGGAAAGAAAACGAGTCCGCTGATGTTTGGGGGGTCCAGGTTTTGCAGCTGGAAGAGCAGCTCTGCACAGAAGCTGCTGCTTGTGGTACCACTGTGCCTCCCTCTGCTGCTTCCCGATGACCTGAGGCAGTTTGGGGAATTATGGAGCCATGTGGCCAAACGTTTAAAGAGGGAGACTTCAGCAAATGAACCTAAAGCAGCACAGGCTGAAGGAAAGCCAGGCAGGATCCCAAGTCTAGCAGGAGTCTCTGGGCCCACTGACATCATCGTGTCTTCCCCGGGAGATGACAAATTTATAGCTCTTCCTTGGCTCAAATCCAACCAAGCTCTTTAAGTTATTGGCACTGGCAGGGAGAGCTTATAAAAGAGAGGGGTTTGTTTGGTTTGGTTTTGTTTTTTTAGCCTCCAGCAAATATTCATGGCCAAGTCAAACTTCCTGCAAATTGGGTCTCTAATGGAAATTCTGAGCCTCATCCCGAGCTCTGCTCGTGCTCTTGGGCACCACAACAATGCAGCGGGGCAGTAAAGTTTCATTTCCCCTCCTAAGTGCTTTTGGGAGAGATTCCAAGGCTTTGGAATTATTCCCTGAGATCCCAGTGGCATCCTTGCCTCTGCCTGCTTGCGTAAAGGCAGAGGCTGCTCCTCTTTGAGGAGATGAAAGCACAAACTTTAGAGCAGAGCATGGCAAATGTCATCATTTTAAACCTGTGGAAGAGAGAGACGGAGTAAAAACGTGCCCAGCGAATTTTGGGAGCTGAGATAGCTGCACAAAGTGATTTAGAGGAAATTCCAGCAGGGAAATCATTGGAAATTGCATCTCCTGGGCTAGGGATGATCTCCTGGTCCTCACAGGAGTTTCCCTGCCTTTATTTCCAGGGATTTACCCTGATTTCAAGGAAATTCCAGCAGGAAATCATTGAGAATTGCATCTCCTGGGCTAGGGATGATCTCCTGGTCCTCACAAGAGTTTCCCTGCCTTTATTTCCAGGGATTTACCCTGATTCTGAGGAAATTCCAGCAGGGAAATCATTGGAAATTGCATCTCCTGGTCTAGGGATGATCTCCTGGTCCTCAAAGGAGTTTCCCTGCCTTTATTTCCAGGGATTTTCCCTGCTTTTGAGGAAATTCCAGCAGGAAATCATTGGAAATTGCATCTCCTGGACTAGGGATGATCTGGTCCTCACAGGAGTTTCCCTGCCTTTATTTCCAGGGATTTACCCTGATTTTGAGGAAATTCCAGCAGGGAAGTCACGTGGCAGGGAAACAAACGTATTAAAAAGCAGGCAAACAACTTTCTGTGCACATGAAGGATATTGCATCACATTTTGTGGTCTCTGCTGCAGAATCAGTCAATCTTCAGCATCTCTCTTTGGCTTTCTGTATGTATTTTTTCTATAGATATAGAAGATATATATATATATTCAGTTTAATAGAAGTGAAACAGTTTGAGGCAGTACCCAACAAGTCAGCCACCGTTTTTTCCCCTCAGGATTAACCTCTTTACCTTTTCTCTGCATTTACTTTAGAAAACAGGTCAATTTAAACTTTTTTTTTCCCAAATACTCTACATGTACAGCAAAGCTGTCACTTAAAGTTTAGTCCCTGGCTCTGCTTCAGTGATTTTAGGAGCCTTAATGAGATTTTCTCTGCTCATGCAAATCTCAGTTTTTCTTGCTGCTAATTATCAGAGGCCAGCTTGCAAATCTACTTAAGGCTGACTGGTTTTTTGTAATTGAAATGTATTTTTCTGTTGCTAAAGAAACTCTGTGTGCTACTCGGTGTGCAACAGTCATCACATGGGTATCCATAATTTTCTGGAGCTAGAAGAAAGCAGGGATAAGTAGGAATTAAGAAGACATTTGGCTACCACATGGCAATCAGAAGCTGCCTCAAGGCTGGCTCTTGCATCCCACAGTTTGGGGTCAGGGTTGAGTCGTATTCTGTTCACTCTCAGTCCATCTCAGGGAAAAAACAGATTTAAAATGGCCTTTTGGACCTTCTAAATAACAAAGATCAGTTATTATTTGGACTTGACAAGGGGTGGGGGAGGTCACAGAGCATCTGGTGCTGCAAGTGGCTGCAGAACAGGTAAATCACTTCCCCCCCTCGAGGCCAAACACCTTGGAAAAGTCTCTTCCACGTTTCCCATGGCAGCTGGAACTCTTGGCTAAGGCTTCCTGTAATATCCTGTCACTTCTGGCCACTTGCAGGACGGGTTTGATGTTTGCCCTGCAAGCTCTGTTGCTCTGGAACTTGAAGCAGCCTCTAAGCCCTGCCTAATGAACTCCTGTTCCTCCTGGAACTTATTTAGGTTGTATAATGGAGCTGTGGGATGGAAAAAGGACAGCAGAGAGAATCATTCCACAGAAATCTGCAGGACATGGCTCAAGTATTTCTGTTCTGGAGCTGGGGATGTCCCCCTCTCTTTGGTGTCACTACACCAGAAATCCATCATTTAAACTTAGGCTTTAAGAACAGAGGTTTTCTTCACTTCTTTGTGTCCAAAAAGTTTTAATTTGCAGAATCTAACGCCAACTGAACATCATCTTGTGAGACTTTAGGTGAGGAAAAGATAATTGATTGATGTTTTCCTAGTAAGTCTTATCAGCACAGCCTTAAATTTGCCTTAGCAAGTGGAGATCTTTCCTTGTATGTGGTTTTATTTAGATAAAATTACACCTGCAGGCTTTATATTGTCGAGATGGAAAGACACCTCCTGCCACTGTGGATTTAGGTGGAAGGAAAATACTAAGGAGGGTTGATGGAATTAAATTGCAGGTCACAGACTTAATTCCTATTTGTTATTAGAGAACCATCAGTAGAGCTGAGGAATTAGAGGGGAAAATCACAGTGGCTGATTTAGATAACAAGCTCTGAAACAGCAGCAAACATTGATTTCTTGAGTCCTGAAGTGAAATTCAGCCTGTTTAAAGGTTAATAATGAGGACAAAGCAGCAGCCTGGATGGTTTGCAGAAGGCTCTGGATCCTCTCCACGTGGAAACATAATTACTCAAGGCTGGGAAGCGTGCATGCATCCATCAAGGGCTCTGCTGTAATGTGTTTTTTCCAGGATGGTGTGAGATGAAGTGCAAGATTTCCCTTTAATGGCTCCAGTGGCTGCTTTTCAAAGTCTTGAAGGGGAATAAGCTCTTTTATCTCCCTTTGGAAAGCCCCCAGTCATAAATATTGTGGGATTTCTGTTTTTGTGTGCTGCCACAGTGAGTAAATGTCAGCTTTCACCCTGCACCTGCTGCCAGGCTGCACATGTGGCTCCACAAAAACTGTTTGTAGCCCCTACCTCACATAAATAAATGACCACATCCCCTCCTGCAGCAGCCTCAGCACCTATTCCCAGCTCCCTCCCCACCTGTGCTAATAATGACCTCACCCAAAGAGCTGCTGGGGCTGGAGTGTGCCAGATGTGCTCCTGCTGCTGTAGGAGCTTTGCTTTCCCTGCTTCCATAGTGTTGGGCTTGTGGAGGTAATTATGAACAATTAAAATGAAGATGAACCACCTCAAGGCTGGAATTCTGTCTGGTTTTCTTTAGAACGTGCCAGAATTTCCTGAAGAGGGGGAACACTTCCTTCTGCTGGAAGGTGTCCCTGCCCAGGGCAGGGGGTGGAAGGGGATGAGCTTTTATCCCTTCTCTTCAAGCCATTCTTTGGTGGCATAAAAATGGCAGAATTTGTGATCCTCTGCTTATCAAGATGGGACATTGGAGGCTGGATTTGATGATCTTGGGAGGTCTTTTCCAACGAACAGGGCTGACGAAAAGTCATGGATGAAAACGGCACCAAAAAAAAAAGCACATAAGGAAGGAAATCCCAGGAGGTGCTAAACACGTTTCAGGATGCTGGATAAGAGGCAAGGTTTTTATCCAGGGAAGTTGCCATTTGAGTAGAGGACTGTGCAAGCCTGGTAGCACAATTTTGAAATGCTTGCTTCTGTTTTGGAGTGAAATCTAGGAAGATTTTGCAGATTTTGAAGGGGAGCTGCATGTCCGATGCAGCTGAAACTCAGAGGTGATCGTAGGAGTCTTACTCATCATATCCCAAGCCCAGCACAGGTGCTCTGCAACTTCCACGAGGTTGGATGCTCTCAGTTCCCATTTGGAAGTTGTTTTTCCACCAAATAAGTTCAGAAAGAACATAACTGGCATATATCCAGGAAAAAATCTCCACACACTTTGAGGGAAATAAACTCGACGTAAACGCGTGGATCAATTCTTAGGTCAATATTTGTCCCGTGGAATACCTAGGAAAGCAACACAAGGAAGTAACTTTTAGATGTAATGGTATAATTTTTGAATCTACTGTTATATAAATTTCTGGCCTTTTTGTTTTGTTTTGTTTTGTTTTTTTTCCCAGGATGAAAGTCCTGCAAGGATATCAAGGCAGCCTTCAGCAAAAGGATCAAGGCATCGCTCCAAGCCCGGAGGAGAAGGTAACCACAGGGAGGATATTGTTATTTCTATCAAATATGCTGCAGAGTAGGGATAGCAGGAATACTGAAACATCCCTGTTTATTGTTGTCAGGGTTTGGGCTGTACTCCCAGCCTGCATTTGTGAATCCAAGGAAATTTTCCTGCCTGGATTTGGGATGTAGGAAGTGAGATGCAGTTCAGTTTGCTCTCGTTGCCCGTGCACATTGCAGATATAAATTCAGCCTGCTTTTGGTAATTGCTGTGTAATTACTCTCTAAATGAGCTTTTGGACTTGACTACAACTATTTCTAACATTTAACATTTGGAAAATGTTGACAGCAGAGCAAAGTGAAGGTTTGAGCCTTGAAATGATTTTGATTGGGTTTAATAGACAGTTGGGCCAGGCTTTCCAAATAAAGAAATTATTTCTCCGTGGAGGTGCTTCCTTGCAATTATGTCACCAACTTTTGTAGTTAAACCTGTTAAACACTGTATTTACACACTGACTGGAAAGTAGATTATCTTTAGAATAGCCCAAATGTTGCACATCAGGAAGAAAGGAATCTTATCTTAGCACTGCCATCCCTTTGTGTAGGAAACCAAGAGGAAGAGCCTGGAGAAACTCCTGGGTAAGGAATAGAAGTGGCTGGTACCCAGAGCTCAGACAGCAGCAGTGGAACTACAATTTCTGGCTGTGTTTTAGTGCCTCTCCCCCCTCCTCTTAGTTCAGTGATTGATCTTGATTTCCTTTCAGTGCTTTGTGCCCCTGGTATTTTAATCCTAAAGAAGAAGTCACTGTACATAAATCACTTCAGTTCAGTACAGAAGATTCAGTGACACCTGTGAATTGATACCTGTTAAAAACAGCCAGTTCTGGTTAAAAATTGGTGCTGCTTAGACTAATGGATATCTTCATACATTTAATTTGCCAATCTCACTATTATTAATTTCTATAAAGAGATCATGTGGTGCTGAGTGTCTTCCCAAGCACCCACCTTTTCTCTGGGTTTCTGTTTTAGGTTTCCATGTGTCTGAGGCAAAATACTGGAGTTACATCAGTCCTGCTTTCAGGATAATGGATAGCCCTGTTTGGGCACCTTAAATACCTTGGAAAAAACCTGGCACTTGGGGTCTGAATGTGTGTTCATTTAGGAGCTTCATTCAAGTCGGTGCTAGAAAATTGAAATTTTTATGTCACCTCTCCTGTGCTGTGAAGTCAGAATAATTTGGCAGCTGAAAAACCCTGTCTGGATTCCATTAAATGCAGCCTTATTTTGCTGCTTAGTGACCCTTAGCTGATCCTAGAACTTCTTTTATTTCCCAAGATTTCAGTATTTGTTTTATATGGCACTAAACTGCACCCACCAGACACACCCCATTTATGGGACTGTCCCTTCAAAACCAGGATCCAGTTTTCCTGATGAATGGAATACAATGGATGACTTCCCCTGTGCTTTGGCTTTGGGGTGGATATTTCTAAAATATTAATACATTTATATTTTTATATTTTAAATTTTATTTATATATTAATATATTTATATGNTGTGTATTTATTATTAAATATAGATATTTAAATACTTATTATTAATTATAGATGTTTAAATAGTTCTATAACAAAATACTCCTCTTTTCCTGATGCAGCACTCAAATTTTAGTTTACCAGAGCCAGGAATATTTTGGGGCATTACCCCTCTTTCTGTTCTGACACGGTGGAGCTGCCACAGGTGAATAATCCAGAGGGTAGGAAAACTTCATGGAGCTGTGCTGATCCACGTTGCACACTGGTGATGATGATCAGAGCTTTCAGTTTTTATCTCATATTAATTGGAAATAAATCAATGTACAACAGGAGGGAATGTCTCTTCTCCATGGGCAGGCAAATCAGAGATTTGTACTGAATATTTCAGCTTTCAGGAGTTCAGTCAGCGCTCATTTAAAAAGCCTTTGTGCACCTTGGATGTGATTTATTGACACTGAAGAGGGTTTATTAAACTAGGAAGAAATCCTAGCAGGTATTTAGCCTGGCTTTTGAGTTTGAATTTTTATTGGCTCTTGGGTTTCATTTGCCTGTAAACTGGTTTGTTACAGGAGCTGCAGATGCCAGGAGTGGGGCAGATGGGGTTTCAGAGGATGGTGCTGCTGAACCACAGGAGAAAAACGAGCCAGGCCTTGCAGAGAAACAGAAAGGTAGGGGGGAGTTAAAGTGTGACTGCCATGGAAAGTCCAGCTGGAGCGTTTGAGGTCAAATCCGTGCAGCAAAATGATGTAAGGAGGGTGATTTGCACTTAATCCAACTGTTGCTGTGTGTTTTAATCACATCTGATTCATATCCTGCTTTGAAAAACGTCCATCCCCTGATGAAGCAATTGCTTGTATTTTCTTTTTCCTGTTCTTCTGTTTGCCGAGAGGCAGCGTCCCGAGGAAAACGCTGCACCTGAGTCCCTCGGTGGCTTGTTCTCTGTAAGAAGTGAATCCCTGCACGTTGCCTTTTTGTGCAACTCTTTGGGAGCCTCAGTGTTTGCATTTTACAGGATTCCAGAGGAAAATTCCATCCCTGCCTTCTTTCTTCCCCGTTCCCCTCCCCCCTCCCAAGCTGGATACCTGACCCGAGACATGGATTTGCATCCAGCTCCAGCATCCACGGAGCCATGGAAGCAAAATGCAGGGGGAGGAGGAGCTGGAATTGCAGCAAAAAGCTGCATTTTTGTTCTCTCCAGCTCCAGATGCTTGAGCTGGTTGGGAGGATGGATCCCATGGATGTGGGAAGTGTTCCCAGCCCACCTGTGGCCTCCAGGGCCTCGTGGCTGTGGCAGCCTAATGAAATATGGATGGATGGCCAAGACATTTGTGTGACCTTCCCCAGCTGGGAGAACTTCCATGCTGATTCCCTTCCATCTCTTGGAGCTGTCTTGTCCTTTGGAATGTACCTGAGATGGAAGAAAAAATTGATGGTTTAATGGGATGGGTGTAAGAGGAATACCCCCAGGTTCATTACTGATCTGGGCTGGATCCCCTGCTGGTGTAAGAACCAAATATTCCCAATCAGAAGAATAATAAAGGTTGGAAAAGATCTCCAGAATCATCAAGTCCAACCTGTATCATCGAGTTCAACTTTTTGTTTTATTGGCTGGTCTTGATTTTCAGCTTTATTCACTGAGGCACTGTAAACCTTTCATTTTTCAGGTTCAGGACCTTTAAGGTCCCTTCCAACCTGAGCCATTCCATGAGCCCAGGATTATAAAACATTGTTTATTAGCTGAAATAAAGTGATTTTCCTGGATCTTTTGGAGCATTATTTCTGTCTGCTACAGTCATATTTCGTTGCAGAGCATTGAGGCTCTGTATCCCAATTTTCCTGGCCCTGGGAGAGGTCGTCAAGTTCTGGATGTAATTCCTGTTGTGTGCTTCATGCCTAACTCGATCAGATTGCAGAATAAATAGAACTTTTCTGAAAAATCAACGTTTTTGTAATTTCCAGATTAATTTGCCAGAGACTCAGTAACATTCCAATGACAAAAGACCAGCATTAAAATAGTTAAAAACTTCTAACAGAAAAAAAGTGCTTTTTAATAAATCAAGCCCCTCTCTAACGCTTTTTGCCCTTTATGTGATGTATTATAGAATTTTTAAACATAATTGGGCTGAGTTTAGGTGCTGTGAATAGAATTTACTCAAGGAGTAGCCACCACCTCAACCAAGAATCCCAGCAGGGGAAAATAAGAGGTTAAGGGAAACTAAAGCATCCAGTGAGGTGATGTCATTTTCACAGAGGAGGGAATTTCACGAGGTTAAGGAACTTATAAAAATAAAGAAATTTAACTGTTTTGTTCAGTGCAGTGCTAAGATTCAAAATACTGTCATGAAAAAAAGAGGTTTTCCTCGCCAGCTAAGCCTCAATTTTATGTTGTTTTGTTTAATAGAAACAGAGAACGTGGCTCCTGAAAAGCCTGAAAATGGGGAAGCACCTCCTGATCCCACTCCTCAGCCTGCCCAAAGGTGTGTTTTTATCCTTTAATTTCTTAATCCCTAAGCTGCTTCCATGTAATGTTATTAAAAAGAGGGATGCGTGAGGACAGCATTGCATCTCCCCTGTGCATTCCATGAGGATGGTGTTAGGGATGAGGTGACCTTGCTTTTCAAACCCCAGCTGATGGTTTTGGTTTTGTTTGTGTTGTTGTGACCCTCGTTGAGGTCACTTTTCCCCGTT
The DNA here is from genome assembly GCA_013398015.1 of Oreocharis arfaki. Classification (NCBI taxonomy): domain Eukaryota; kingdom Metazoa; phylum Chordata; class Aves; order Passeriformes; family Paramythiidae; genus Oreocharis; species Oreocharis arfaki. The sequence continues at coordinate 42,944 of VZRR01010220.1, forward strand.
CCCACTGTCGTTCCAGACGGATTCCCCGTCCCGGCAGCGCGAGGCCGGCTCCTCCCCGAGTGAAACGTCAGGAGAGCACAGAGCTCTTAATCCCAGAAAGGTGAGGGGTGTGGGAGGTGCAGAGTGGGTGTTCCTTGGAGCACACCCTTCCTTCCCAGCTCCTCTGGCATCACCGGTTTGGGGGTGATCACCTCATGGTGGGGACACGTGGAGTCCCCATCCCTGGAGTGTCCAAGGCACTCAGTGCTCGGGGTGGGGATTGCTCACAGGTTGGACTTGGGAGAGCTTTTCCAGCCTCAGGGTTTCTGGGATTCTGTGATCTTTTGATGGCTTTTGGTTGAGTTTAGTTAATTCTGGAGAGATCTCAGTATTTCCGTGCATTCCCCATTTTTTTTCCTTGTGTCCCTGACAGGAGCGGCAGCGCCAAAAGTGCCCCCAACGTGATCAGGGAGCAGCGGGTGTCTGATGAGGAGGACGAGCAGTTCGTGGTGGAGGCAGCAGGGCCCCTGCCAGACATGCCAAAGGTCTGCTCCTGTGGCAGCTTACTGAACCTTTTGCCATATTTTGTTTGGAATGTCCAGCCTGGAGAAGGGAAGGCTGCAGGGAGAGCTCAGAGCCCCTTGCAGGGCCTAAAGGGGCTCCAGGAGAGCTGGAGAGGGACTGGGGACAAGGGATGGAGGAACAGGACACCGGGAATGGCTTCCCACTGCCAGAGGGCAGGGCTGGATGGGATATTGGGAAGGAATTGTTCCCTGGGAGGGGGGGGAGGCCCTGGAATGGATTTCCCAGAGAAGCTGTGGCTGCCCCTGGATCCCTGGAAGTGCCCAAGGCCAGGTTGGACGGGGCTTGGAGCAGCCTGGGACAGTGGGAGGTGTCCCTGCCCATGGCAGGAGTGGAATGGGATGAGCTTTAAGGTCCTTCCCCACTCGAACCATCCCAAGATTCCCTGACTTGCTGAAGCATCCTCCAGCTGAATATTTTCGAATAGTTCCACATTCCAGCAGTGCCAACTTTTTGCAACTAAAGCTCTCTTCCTGCATGTGTAGGAGCCAGAAGTGGAGCTGGGTGAGGACCAGAAGCATGGTACGTTTGCTTTTCTCTGTATTTATACAGATCTAGAATCAAGCCCCGGGTTTAAACCAAGTGCTGAAGGCTTAAAGTGCTGAACAAAGCAGTAAAACCCCTCCTGAGGGAAGGGGTTTGCAACGTTTGCAGGAAAAACAACTTATTTACCCAGGCTCGTTTTCCTGTGCAGCTGCATTTATGACTGTGTTAAGGACACATTTTCCATGCATCCTCAATGTCAGCAGGATTTAAAATTCTGCATAAAGCTCATAAGTGAACATTTCTTCAAGTGCCAGGTACAGCTTGTGAGCTCTGAGGTACAAGGCTAGCTTTAAAGACAAGTTCTAGAAAAGCTTGGGAGAAAGAAAGGTGAAATAACAAACACCCCGTGTGTCAGTGTTTAAAATACCAAATAAAATGCTGTTCATGTTGCTCTAATTTTTTTTTTAATTGCATTAAAAAATTAATTAAGTCTGCATTAAAAAAATGAAACAGTTGGGTTTTATTTTATTGTCTGAATGCTTAAAACTGTTAAGTGGCCATCAGTGCTGAGAAAAATCCTGACTTTTCAACAGGTGGGCTGGTGAAGAGAATCCTGGAAACAAAGAAGGATTATGAGGCATCCCAGAAATCATCACAGACCACAGACAAGGTGAGGTGGCAATGGCCCTCAGAGAACTGGGAGAAGAAGTGTTGCAACTGTGACCTTTTTCTTCGCTTTAAATGTGTTTTATTCCGTTCGTGATCAAGCTTTTCTCTGTCATGTCTTGTCTCACTTACGGGATTTTTTTCCACAGTTGAGAAAGGGAAGGTAAGTTTTGGTTTTGCTGGGTTTTGTAGGGTTTTTGTTGTTGTTTTCGTCACTTGCCAAGTGTGTGGGAAGGATCTAGCAGTGATCACAAACCAGAAGCCAAAGGTTGAACCCCCCCATCTTTAAGTGTCTTCCTGTTACAGTGGAGAGCTCTGGCTTTGCCTTGCAGAGCTCCTGGTGTGAGAGGCAGAACACTGAGATGGATTTTTCTGATCCCTTGGCCCTGTGGAAAGTTTCTAAATCCATTTTGATGTCCCTGAGGCACTGCAGTGATGAAAATCTCATAAAATTAGACAAGCATGTGATGTTTTGGGGAGGAGAGTGCGTTTCATGAACTCGTACACCTTCCGATCACATTTCTTTTGATCTTAATTCAGTCCTGTAGGGTTTTCCTACCTGTGTTCTTTTCAGGAATGGTCTGTAGTGTTTGAGTCCAGCTGTTCACAGAGCTCTGTGAAGTCAGTGCTGACTCTTGAAGCCCAGACCTCTCCTCTGCCTCTTCTGGCTTTCTCTTCTTTCCCAGCATGTTGGGAAAGTTGGGAGGGCAGATCTGGCTCCTGGGAGAGTATCCTCCTTTCTGGAGTTCGGGATTGGCTGAGATCCATGAATTCCTTTCATGTGTTGCAAGGGCTGTGGTTGATGAGCCCAGGAAGGGATAAATGGGATATTGGGCAGGAATTGTTCCCTGGGAGGGTGGGCAGGCCCTGGCACAGGGTGCCCAGAGAAGCTGTGGCTGCCCCTGGATCCCTGGCAGTGCCCAAGGCCAGGTTGGATGGAGCTTGGAGCAGCCTGGGATAGTGGAATGTGTGGCAGGGGGTGGCACTGGATGGGCTTTAAGGTCCCTTCCAGCCCACATTCCTCTGGGATGATTCTATGAGGAAAGACCCAAATCCTTCTAAAAAGAGGAGAACACCTTTAGGTTGGTGCCTGTAATCAGTGAGGAGCAGTTTTAGCTTTACCCAACTTGCTGAATTGCATCCATTTGTTATAAACGTGCTTCTCGTGGCCTCGGTGATCGCTGAAACGCCTCTGGCTGCTTGCCATGAGTTTCTCCAGTGGGAAAATTTGCCTGCTTGGAGAAATTCTGCCTTTAGAGGATGGTTTGGAGACAAAGAAGGGTTCCAGGTTGATTCTGCCGTTGATGCAGCAGCTCCAAAGCTCATTCCTGAGCTGGCACTTGGGACCAGGCCCTGCAGCTGTCCCTGTTCCCGGGTTTATAACTAGATGGTGCTGTTGGATCATCAGTTCCCAGGCTGGGTGTGGGAAGAGCATTAGGAATTCATTAATGCTGCCTCTCAGCACTCCCTCAGCGTGGGCTGTCCTGTTTGCTGGCGTGTCCTGTCCAGCACTGGGCATGGAACGGGATAATGGGGGAGGATTTACACAACCATAGGGATTTCAAGCTCAGGAACCTTCCTCTGGTGTCTGTGCTAAATTTTCTGGTTGGCTTTTTTCTTTTTCTAACTAAACCAATCCCTTTTTAACCCCTTAAATATTTCTAAAAGGCCAATTGTGACCCTCTACAATAACCATTGAGTCCCATCGCTGTTTTCCAGCCCCTGAAACATTCATTCAGTGCTTGTTTGTCTTTTGTTGCACTTTTGAAGCCCTGCTCTGTGCTAGCAGTGCCCAGAATAGACAACTAATTCTGGAAAAAAACCTGCTGACTTCCTAGTCCATCACGTGGAAACTTGCCTGAGCTCCTGGAATTCCATGGGATCGCCTCTCCAAGCAGCTGGCTGCTACTGCAGGAGGGTTCTTTGCTGCTACTGCTCTTCAGATTGTTGGGGTGGAAGTGGTTGGGATCCTGACAGGAGTGTGGTTCTCCTGAAATTGTGATCCAGACAGGAGTGTGGTTCTCCTGAAATTGTGATCCAGACAGGAGGGTGGTTCTCCTGAAATTGTGATCCAGAGAAGAGTAGTTGTCCTGAAATTGTGATCCAGAGAGAAGTGTGGTTTTCCTGAAATTGTGATCCAGAAGGAAGTGTGGTTCTCCTGAAATTGTGATCCAGAGAGAAGTGTGGTTTTCCTGAAATTGTGATCCAGAAGGAAGTGTGGTTCTCCTGAAATTGTGATCCAGAGAGAAGTGTGGTTTTCCTGAAATTGTGATCCAGAAGGAAGTGTGGTTCTCCTGAAATTGTGATCCAGAGAGAAGTGTGGTTTTCCTGAAATTGTGATCCAGAAGGAAGTGTGGTTCTCCTGAAATTGTGATCCAGAGAGAAGTGTGGTTTTCCTGAAATTGTGATCCAGAAGGAAGTGTGGTTCTCCTGAAATTGTGATCCAGAGAGAAGTGTGGTTTTCCTGAAATTGTGATCCAGAAGGAAGTGTGGTTCTCCTGAAATTGTGATCCAGAGAGAAGTGTGGTTTTCCTGAAATTGTGATCCAGAAGGAAGTGTGGTTCTCCTGAAATTGTGATCCAGAGAGAAGTGTGGTTTTCCTGAAATTGTGATCCAGAAGGAAGTGTGGTTCTCCTGAAATTGTGATCCAGAGAGAAGTGTGGTTTTCCTGAAATTGTGATCCAGAAGGAAGTGTGGTTCTCCTGAAATTGTGATCCAGAGAAGAGTGTGGTTGTCCTGAAATTATGATCCAGAAGAAGTCTTAATTCTGAAGTTGTGATCCAGAAGAAGTGTAGATCTCCTGAAATTGTGATCCAGAGAGGAGTGTAGTTCTGAAACTGTGATCCAGAGAAGATCTAGTTTTCCTGAAATTGTAGTCCAGAGAGAAGTGTGGTTCTCCTGAAATTGTGATCCAGAGAAGTGTGTAGTTGTCCTGAAATTATGATCCAGACAGAAGTCTTAATTCTGAAGTTGTGATCCAGAAGGAAGTGTAGTTCTCCTGAAATTGTGATCCAGACAGGAGTATGGTTTCCCTGAAATTGTGATCGTGGTTCTCCTGAAATCCTTGTGATCCAGAGAGAAGTGTGGTTTTCCTGACAGCAGAGATGAATGGAAAAGATGATTTAAAATGCTCGGAGTGTGTGACAGGCACTTGCCAGTTCGGAAAACAAGAGCTGGAGACACAACTAAATCCTGGGAATTGATTTTAGAGCATGGAGTTGCTGTGACACAGGAGACAGTAAAAGTAAAAAAAACCCCAAAGTTCCAACGTGGCCTTGCCTCTGGGAATGTTTCTGTGTCTGTTTAATTTGTTTTCCATCAAAGCCTCCAGGAGGAATGTCTTCTGCAGCAGGATGCAGCTGTATTCCAAACTGTGGTGTGCATCACAGAGTAAAATGGAGGGTACTGCTGGATTTTTTGGATCCCTCACTCCAAAAATCCAGGGAATATTTGAAACAAAACTTTGGGAAATTCCATCTGCTGAAACCATGGTTGTCCCTCTGTCTGCCACTAGAATGTTCATCTTCCCTCATTTTATTGAACCGTTCGATACATCCAAAAGAAATGAAATATTTTCCCACTTCTATTCATTAAAGCCTTGATCTTCTGCCAGTTGGGAAAATGGAGAGGAGGAAAAAATAGTAGGCTGAGTGCTGGAACTTTTGGTTAATCCATTATTAACTCCAGTGTTCAGCAAAAAAAAGAAAAAAAAAAAAAGATCAATGGATCTACCTGATTTATTGGGGATTAATCAGCCAGAAATGAGGTGAAGTGGCTGGATTAATACTTAATCCAAATGTAACAGTGGTGCCCTCTCAGGGATGTTTCACGCCTTCCAGCTGCTGATGGCTGAGGAACATTTATTTATGTTAAAAACGTTCCTCCAAAGCCCTTTCTGTGCTGTGTTTCCCAAACACGCATTTGCTTTTCCAGGAGTTTTACTAAAAGAAAAGGAGGGAGAAGCAAAGAAAACTGGGACTTTTCATCATCTAGGTTTTGCATGTGCAGAAACTTACAATAATATACACAATTTTGAGGTCAAACAAAGAGGTCATTCTGGAAATACACAAGATTTTTGCTGCCTTGATTAGCTGTGTTCAGCCTAACAAATTCCTAAAAAAACCCCTTCCTAAATGTATTTGTTTAGAGTGTAAGCCTCTAATGTCAACCAGAGAAAGAAACAGATGTTCCATTTTGTATTCCACTTCATTTATTTGATGTGTGGAAAAACGTAGGCAGGTTATTAAATAGCTGAAGCAAGTGGGATAACAGAATTCCCATCTTTGCACTACCAAAAGGCCTTCAGAAAAGCAGCAGCCTGGAGGCTTCTGGGCGGAACAAGTGGGATTGAATAGCTCAGCACCTGGGCAATATTAACTTGAATTACCAGTGTGATCCATTCTGCACTTGAGAGCTTGGGACAAATCTAATCAGTGCTGATTCTGTTTGTTTGAAGTGCTGCAGGTCATTGATTTTTGCATTAATCCATCAGCTGCACAGCTCTGGGTGTGCCCTCCAGGCCGTGCAGTTTGTGTGCTGAGTTAACCAGCTGCAGCCAGAAATCCCATTATTTATCCGAATGATTCCCACCACAGCACCCTGCCAGCCTGGCGTGTCCTCGGGAATGCTGGCAGGGAAATGGAGGAGTCACCTGTGGAAGGGTTTTCGCCCCTTGTGGCATCTCTGGTGATGATGACGTGGCGTTAATTCAGCGGGAAATCTCCCTCACAGTTCCTCAAAATTAGGATTTTTAACCCAGCAGCCGAGCACCACGGGAGCTCAGAAGGAGGGAGTGTGTGCTCCAGGGTCCTTCCAGTGCTCCCGACTCGGGGAACAAAAACGTGGTCCCCAAGCACTCGTGTTACAAGCTGTGAATGCAGGAGCAGGGCTCTGGCCCCTCCTGGGACAATCCTGGTGTCAGGGCCCCTTTGTGCCCCAAACCACGGAATTCCTGTCCTGTGGGTGCAGTGAAAATCCAAGTGAGGCAGCAGATGGATCTGTGAACGCAGAGGGTGTGTAAAAGTGGTGAGGCAGCTGTGGTTCCCCCCCCGGGAGAGGGTGCAGTGTGTAAAGGACACAGCACAGGGCCTGTCACGGCTCTCAAGGAGCTGGGGCACGGCCTGGGGGGAGAGAAGTTGTTTAACACAAGGAACAGGTTTATTCCCAGTTCGTTTTCACCAGGAAAGGCTGCTCTTCCAAGAGGAAGAGGTTCTGGACACAGGGAGTGTGAGTTCAGCAGGGTGAGGAGAAAGGGAAGGCTGGGCAGGACTGGCACCAGTGTGGCACCGTGGGTGAATTAATGGGATCTGCTGTCACTAATTCCAGCTGGAATCGTCTCCTGGCTTGTCTCCTCAGGCTCAGGATTCCCAGGGCTGGAGCCCCTCTGCTCTGGAGCTGGGCTGGGAGAGCTGGGGGTGCTCACCTGGAGAAGGGGAGGATCCAGGGAGAGCTCAGAGCCCCTTGCAGGGCCTAAAGGGGCTCCAGGAGAGCTGGAGAGGGACTGGGGACAAGG
>VZRR01010221.1:3251-26781 GCA_013398015.1 Oreocharis arfaki
GTGTTTTGCACGGCAGCAGATTTCCGTGCGGGTCTGTCTGCTAGTGCCAGTTTGGAAACCACGTTTGAGCAGAAGCAAAAACTCCTTTTTCCTCAAGATATTAGAGAGACTTTTAAAACCTGAATTGCTGACCAAAATCTCATGTTGTGTCATCCTTTGTGTGAGTTTGGTAAATGGAGGGGGGTGTTGGAAGAGAGGGGAGTGTTTTTTATTGCCTTAAATTCTATAATTTCTTTTATATTTAGTTCTGTTAGTAATAAAACTTTCTTTATACTGTACTTACCCAAGTGTGTGCCTGTTTTGCCTCACAGATTATTTTTTTTTGTTTTCCTCAATATCATTGATTTCCCCCTATGCAAAATAACAGATTTCTTGGGGGCTTAGCACGTAGCCAGCTCAAACCAGGACAACATGACTGGGGTACCGCAGTGGATGGCTGCATCTTCAGAGGAGGAAAAAGAGGTGGGGTGGCTCTGTACATTAGAGAGTATAGACTGTATAGAGCTCAAGGCTAGTGATGATAAGATTGAGAGATATGGGTTAGGGTCAGGGGGAAGGCTAACAAGGCAGATATCCTGGTGATAGTCTGTTATAGACCACCCAACCAGGATGAAGAGGTGGATGGACTATTCTATAAGCAGCTGGCTTGTGTTTCACCATCATCAGCCCTTGTTCTTGTGGGAGATTTTACTCTGATGGACATCTGCTGGAAACTCAACACAGCAGAGAGGAGGCAGTCTAGGAAGTTCCTGGAATGCATGGAAAATAACTTCCTAACACAGTTGGTAAGAACATAGCGGGGTGAGGCCCTTCTTGACCTGCAGTTTACGAACAGTGAAAGGCTAGTGGGAGATGTGGTGGTAGGAAGCTACCTTGAGTACAGTGACTGTGACATTCTAGAGTCTTCAATACTCCGTGAAATAAGGAGGGGCATCAACAAAATCTCTACCCTGAACTTCCAGAGGGCAGACTTTGCCCTATTCAGGATACTGATTCAGAAAGTTGCTTGAGAAACAGCCCTTAAAAACAGAGGCCCGGGAAGGCTGAACATAATTTAAGAAATCTTGAGCAGTAACAGGTCATCCGTATGTGAATAAAGATGAGCTGGCAGGTAAAAAGACAAGCCTGACTGAACCTGGAGCTTTTGCAGCAGCTCAGGTAATTCCATCACTTTTGGAAAAGAGGCAGGCAACTCGGGAAGTGTTTAGGAATGTTGTTAGGTCATGCCAAAAGAAAATTAGAGGCAAAAGCTCAATTAGAACTTAATCTGGCCACTTTTGTGAAGGATGATAAAAAGTGTTTTTATGAATATGTTAATAGCAAAAGGAGGGGCAAGGTAAACGTCCATGCTTTATTGGACACAAAGAGGAATGTAGTCACCAGAGGAAAAGGTGGAGGTACTTTACAATTCTTTGCCTCAGTCTTCAATAGTAAAACTCGTTATAGTCAGGACAACTGGCCTCCTGAACTGATAGACAGGGATACGGAGTAGAACAGACCTTCTATAATCCAGGAGAAAGACATTAGTGACCTGCTGAGCCACTTACATGCTCACAGGTCTATGGGACTGGATGGGATATATCCAGAAGTGATAGAGCTGGTAGAAGAGCTTGCTAAGCTGCCCTCCATCATTTATCATCCTGGCTAACTAGGGAGGTCCCAGATGACAGGAGATTGGCCAATGTGATGCCCATCCACAAGAGGGGCTGGAAAGAGAATCCCGGGACTGCAGGCCTATCAGCCTGACCTGAGTGTCTTCAGTGTAATCATATGGCACTCACAGTACAACAAAGGCATCAGACCCAGCCAGGGGTTTAGTAAAGGCAGGTCCTGCCTGAACAACTTGATCTCCTTTTCTGACCAGATGACACACCTGGTGGATGCAGAGAAGGCTGTGGATGTTGTCTGCCAGGACTTCAGCAACACCTTTGACACCATCTCCCATAGTGTTCTCCTGGAAAAACTGGCAGCCCACGGCTTGGAAAGATGTGCCCTTCACTGGGTTAAGAACTCTCTGGATGGCCGGGCCCAGAGAGTGGTGAGTGGTGCTGCATCCTGTTGATGGTTGGTCACTTGTCATGTCTCCCAGGGATAAGTGCTGGGCCCAATTCTGTTCAATATCTTATTGATGATTTAGATTGAGGAGATACCATGAGCAAATTTGTGGGCACCACTAGGTTGGGAGTGTCAATCTGCTGCAGGATAGGAAGGTTTAGCAGTGGGACCTGGAAAGGCTAGAGAGATGGGCCAAGATCAGTGGGATGAGGCTCAGTGGGACGAAGTGCTGAGTCCTGTATTTTGGACACAACAACCCCAGGGAGCTCTGCAGTCTGGGGGCAGAGTGGTTGCAAAGCTGCCCAGAGGAAAAGGACCTGGTGATGCTGATTGACAGCAGCTGTACATGATCCAGCATGTGTTCACATGGCCAAGAAGGCCAATGGCATCCTGGCCTTCGTCAGCAAGTGTGGCCAGCAGGACCAGGACAGAGATTGTGCCCCTGCACCTGGCACTGGTGAGGCTTGCATCTCAAGTACTGTGTCCACTTCTGGGCCCTTCAATTAAGGAATGACATCGAGGTGCTGGAGATAAGGGCAAAAGGATTGGTGAGGGGTCTGGGTAGCAAGTCCTGTGAGGAGTGGCTGAGGGAGCTGGGATGGTTTAGCCTGGTGAAAAGGAGGCTCAGGGGACACTCTATCACTCTCTACAACTGCCTGAAAGGAGGTTGTAGCCAGGTGAGGGTCAGCCTCTTCTCCCAGCAACAGGACAAGTCTTAAAGTTATGCCAAGGAAGGTTTAGGTTAGATATTAGGAAAAAACTCTTCACAAGAAGGGTGATTATATCTTGGAGTGAGCTGCCTGGGGAGGTGGTGGAATCATCGTCCCAGGAGGTGTTTAAGAAAAGACTGGATGTGCCACTCAGTGTCATTGTCTAGAGGACAAGATGGTGTTGGGTCATAGGTTAGGCTCGATCATCTCAGATGTCTTTTACAACCTAATCGATTCTGTAATTCTATGATACTTTGTTCTGTGCTACACCTGTTCCAACCAACTTTTCAGAAAACTTCCATGTGATTTTTATATCAAGTTTTCTTTATATCAAGTTTTTTTATATCAAGTTTTTTCTTTTCTTTATATTAAGTAATAAGAAAATATATTGCCTCCTAAATGTAAAAACAAGATGAAGGAAAAATGTGAAAAAACACTTTTAGGAATAAGAAATCAAAGCAGATGGATTTCATGGCTGTATGAAGAACATTATTTGGCTGGTATTGTTTTGATGCAAGTACATAAAATGTTTTGTAGTTTTTTCAGACTTAAATAATTTGTTGTTATGAAAATATGTGTTTTAAATAAACCGTAGTACTTTTTTGCCATTTGTAGTTTACAAAAGAGAGCAATCTTCCTTTCACAAGTGATAGGAATAGATGTTTGAGATCCATACAGAATATTTTTTTGCTGTTGTGTGTAAGTATTGCTGTACTGATGATACCTGGGCAGAATACTACAGCAGAGTTTTTAATTACATAGTATCCTACTCCCTTCAAAAAATATTTTAAAAAGTTTGCATAAAAATTTGCATTCAAAATGAGAGTTTGATGCTTTTAGTACTTCTCTTTTGGTTTTTTGAAATGTAGCCTTTAACTGGTAGTATGAGAGTTTCCAGGGGATGTCAGGATGCTTATATTTCATACCCCCAGAAAAAGTCAGTGCCAAATTTCCAGGCCCTTTTTCTTTCTCAGGTTTCAATCCACAAATACTATCAGAAGAAAACACAAATAGAGATATTGTAAAATATCCATGGAACTTATCAGAAAGCACCATTCGGTGTTGAGAACATCTAAGTTAAAACCAGAGGAGATAGCCTGCAGACATTTACCAAAACCAACCCCTTCCCCCTAGGAAAAAAAAAAAAAAGGTACCAGTTTTCAAACTTTCAAAGGCAAGCAATGAGATGGGTAACATTCACTAATAGAGAAGAAAATTTTGATCTATAAATTGTTTTCCATTCATTTTCTACTGAAGATTTTGAACTGTATTTGATACTCAGGTCATAATGTTGTCACCTGGAACTTACAACCACATTCTCCTTTCTCACAAAAAAATTTTGCATGCCAATAGCTTCAATGCTAGCTTTAAAATGTATTTCTCTAAAAATATCTACTAATCTTATAGATAAGTTTTACAGTGGGTCACTTCTACAAAGTAGTTAAGAATTCAAAATATTAACTTAAATCTCCAAAGCATGACAGAAACATTAAGACAGGAAGCAGAGGAGACAAATTCCTCATTCATCAAGCCCAGCCACTATGCTGTTGGAATTGATCTGTCCACATTCCAGCATGTGACTTTTTGGTAAGCTGGCCTCAGTATTGGAGGCTTATATTATGTGTTTCTTAACTAAAAGAATAGCAAAAGAAAAATAGATAGAAAGAAATACACAGGACTTTTTTGGGGAGGGTTGAACATGGATCTTGCTACTGGTATTAATAGAAGGAGATAATGTAAGATGTAGATCATCTCTAGCATAGATATTCTTCCTAAAGAATCCTGCAAGTATCTTATCTTTAATAAATAAATTTTTAGCTGCAAATTTTCACTGTTATAGTATCATAGAGTTGTGCCCATAGTTATGGAAGACTGAGTTACACATTTTCTGGGAAGATGCTGATGCTGGTTCAATAGCATTTTTAAAGGTTTTCTGAACAAACTTGAGTGTCCCAGATAATACCTGAACATTCCAAAGACCACTGTGTAGTTTACAGATAAACTACAGATAAAACAGGTTTACAGACCAAAAAAAAAAAAACAAACAAACATAGAACAGTGAATTCACTGTATATGAGCAATAGTGATAGAATAAGATAACCTGAAGATTCCGTAAGCCTTCTTTAAAGTTGTGTCAAACACATTTCTTCTTATGTAAGGCATTCTTTTTCTAGGTAAATAAAACTTAATGACATTGACAAAAATATTATTCACCTGAATAAGTATTCTTATCCTATAGCAATTCAAGCATCTGCACTAGTCTGTTTCTCAAATGTAAATAACAGCTGCATCATTTAACAGTAATAAAATGAACCCATTTTTATTAGGCATTTTAAAAATGCTAAAACAAAAATCTGAAAAAACCCCCACAAAATATATTTTATTTTGCAAGTAGCTATACCCAGAACCTTGAAAAGTATTCTTGCCAGCTAAATAAGAAATGTCTTAATAGAGTCTAAGAAATCTAAAAATTTTAAATTTTAGATATATATTATAAAGGAAATCATAGATGAGATTAATGATTCTTTAATTTTTTGAAATGAAAATTACCTGTCAAAGATAGTAAAGGATTTGAAATCTAGTAATTTCATTACTAATAATTTTGAGAGAGCCCTATTATGTAAGTACACCTTTTACACCTGGGTAAAGCATGAAAAAAACCCCTCAGATTTTCAGGGGGATGGGTGTTTAGCATTGGGTTTTTTTCTGATTTTTGACTCATAACATTCAATTTTATATGTAACATTTCTAAAGAATACTGTCTTGTTGAAGTGGGTAACCTCTTGTATGTGAATGAAATGTTTTGCTTTTGCGGAAAATATACAAATGTTAATCTGGAGTTCTATGGGGTACTACTGCACCCATTAAGTCATACAGTAATTTTTCATGCACAGAAATCTGTAAACAGATATATTGATTTCCCAAATAACTTCAAAATGTGAAAGCACAGGCAGCTTGTATTTTAATTTATCAGAATAATAGGCATCTTTCTTGTTTCTGCACCAGTGAATGTCTTGACACTGATTGTTGACTAAAATGAAGTGTTCTGGTTTTCACCAATTCCTCATAAACCCAGAACTATCTCCCCATCCTGACCAAAACCCCTATTTTTTAACTTTCAAAAGGTACATGAACAGCTGTGTAATGTACAAATTAACTTCTTTTTCGGAAAGGAATTTTTTCCACCCTTACAGAAGAGTAATTTCAGCAATGTGTTGCTCTGTACTTGAGGGTTGTATCTGATTCCTCCTTTAGCAGTCCACAATGATATTTTAATTCTTTCTGCACAGCATATCCAATGGATAGTGTATTTTTTTTTCCTGTCAGTTTTGTGTCTAAAAAATAATTTGTGATTTGCTCTTGCTACATAGGAAACCAAGAAAAACATATGTATATACAAGATAGAAAAACAAAGTGACTGACAGGTTAGAAAAGGTAGGAAAAGAATTGCAATTTTGGTGAATCTGTGCCTCTACCTGTCATGAAAAAACATGTTTTATGTGACTTAAGTGCAAAATAATTGCATTCGAATGAAGATGGTAGGAAAGGTATTGCAGCACTGTCATTTCTGTAATTGTTGGGTATTCAGGAGTTGCTTCTTGTCAAGTTTAAGTTCAGATCTTGTCGAAAAATAGGTCACATTTCTGTTCAGGTATTCGCCTAAGATTAGGTTCCAGCAATTACATGGAAGTGTTTAGTTATAGGTTATTTTTTAAATTTTGTCTTTAATATTTAAATTATTTGGTCATAAACTGACACCACAACTCAGATGAGTGTGTGATTCCAGTGTGATCTGAACATTTACAGATGTTTTCTTAGACCATGATATTTTCTAAACTGATTTAATTTTTATGAATTCAGAAACTTAAAAATAACCTAACTAAGCAACCTTAGATACAATTTTATTGCATAACATTTCTACATTTTTATGAGAGAAAATACCAGATTTGACAAGGGACATAGGGGAAAAAGTGAGTTTCTACCCATTTTTCAAAAACATTCCTTCAAGTCCTAGTCTTTATGAAAAATATGTTCATACCTAAGAAGACAGCTGTTTACAATAAGGATCATTAACTGTGTTTATTATAATGCAACTTCTGAAAGCTTTGAAGACATTAATGATTGTAATTTATAAAGACTCATGAAGTCAATTTTAATAGCAAATAAGAAATACAACATTCAGTTATACACCTAAATTCCCATGTTAGAACAATCAAGACTAGAAAACTAGTGGGAAGAGACTATCATGATACTTTGCCATTGTGTTTTTCTGGGTGTTTGTTTTTCGAAGGCTTCTCTTTCCATACAGACCAGTGATAAAAAGCAAATTTGAATCTAAATATTGAGTTCCATAAAAGGTTTTATAACACAAATAAAAAAAAAAAAACAAACAAACCAAAACCCAAACCAAAACAGTGACTATTATAATTAGAAAAATATAGAAGTTTTAAAATAAAGGTTAAAACATATTTATAATGAGAATTTATATATAAGTACACAGATTTTTAAAGGCATTATTTTAGTAAGGACAGATTTCAGACCTAACTTTTTGCAATTAATAGAGTTCAGATCTCAACTTAGAGCCCTGAATGTCCTTCATTAATTGTAGATGGTGATGATTCAAAGGAATTTACTTGACACTTGAAAAGTGTGAGCAGGACAATCTGGTTTGGCGTTTTCCCCACACCCCTTTTTTTTACCTCTTCTGTCTTTCAGTGCTGCAAAAACAAAACAGGTATCTGTTTGGTAGTCACTTATGAAATTAAAGGTTGTAATTTACATATTCTCATTCATGTTATATAGCAGACCAAAATAACTGAGCAATTTTCGGTGAGATACATTCCCTCACACACTACTATATCACATTGATGGAACTTAAATATATTCCCTGACATCTACCACACAAACAATTTACAACTCTTTGCTGTTTAGACAATGATTTGCTTTTACCAGATTTTGGTGATATTAGCAGAAGCTATTTATGAAATTATTTATGAAAATAATTTTCAAAGTACCTCTTAAAATTCTTTTTGTGATATCATTACACCTTTTATTATTGGGTTTGCATGGCAAGGTTTTGGGGAGTGTGGGAAGGCAGCTACAGGAATGGTTTCCATGAGTAGCTTCTGGAATCTTCCCCCATGGTCCAATAAAGCAAGTGCCGCTTGGCTCCAAGATGGACCCACCTCTGACCAAGACGGAGCCTATCAACAGTGTTGGTAGTATCCCTGGGATAACATATTTAAGGGGGAAAAGTTATTGTGCGGAAGAAATTGTGGCCAAAGTAAAGAGGCATGAGGTCATGAAAGAGAAACAGCCCTCCAGACACCACTTGGTGGTAGGCGTCAGAAGGAGGGGGAGGAGGTGCTACAGGTGCCAGAGCAGTTTTCCCTGCAGCACCTGGTGAAGATCATGGTGAGTCAGGCTGTCTCTGCAGCCAGTGGAGGTCCTCGAGGTAGCAGATAGGTGTATCTGAGAAAAAAGGCTGTGACCACATGTGGAGCCTGTGACCATATGTGAAGCCCATACTGGAGCAGGCTGCTGGAAGGACCTGTTGCAACATGCAGAAAGAAACCCACACTGGAACAGGTTTTCTGGCAGGACTTGTGGCTCTATGGGGGATCCATCCTGGAGCAGTTCTTGAAGAACCGCAAGGTGGGACACCACATTGGAGCACAGGAAGAGTGTGAAGAGGAAATAGCAGCAGATATGTGTTATGAACTAACCTCAATATCCATTCCCAATCTGCCTGTGCCACTGGAGAGGGGACGAGGTAGAGACCAATGTTAAGCCTGGGAAGGTGCTGGGTAAGACATTTTTAGGTTTTTGTTTTATTTCTCATTATCCTACTCTGATTTGATTGGCAATAAAGTAAACTAAGTTGATTTTGTTTTTTACCATGATGATTGCTGGTGTGTGTCATCTCTCGCTGTCCTTATCTTGACCCATGAGCCTTTAATTTTATTTTCTCTTCCTCAGTCCACCAGAAGAGGGGAGTTATAGAGCAGCTTTGGTGGGCATCTGGCATCCAGATAAGGTCAATCCACTGCAAGATCACATTTCATTTGCACCAGTAATTAATTTGACTAAACCCCACTGTTCCCCAGAGTTAAAGATCATCTTCCCTCAAAAATGAACTGCTTTACACAATCAGTTTATCTCTTAACCCATAACTTCAGTTAATAGTGGTTTGTCCCCTACTAGACTTCTGAAAAAAGCATTTTCTGGGAAGCAAATTTACAAGAACATAACAGGTGCTAGATTTCTTTACGGTGCTTTGAGAGGACTTTTTAAATTACTTTTTTGGGCTCTAATTAGAATTGTAGAAAATGGGAAACACTAAATTTTAGACCACTTAAACAGCTTAAAGCATCAATTTTTGCAGTTTGGTTGATTGGAGGAAGGTATTGGCAGTTTTATTTTTGTTTTTTTTCTTGTTATAAACAGTGATTTAGGCCCCCATTAATGGTTACAGGAAATAAGATAATGGTAAATACATTTTATTTGTGATGGTAGAATCCATACAAAGTTCATCAATCACAGATTTGTTAGATCTGGGAGAACTCGTTTTCAGAAAGGATGTTTTTCAGACACTAATGAAAGCTTTGCTATGCTTACTGTAGTTATACGTGTAAAAAAAGGAAATGGTACTGTTGTATTGTGTACTTTGTTACAAAACTTATCCAATTGATTTTTTTTAAAATTCATTATGTTGTATGGACTAAAGAACATAATTTTATCGCTGAACACAACTTTGATTATATGACACTGACAGTTTTTTAAAACTGCGCAATTGTTCTACATGGTTCACAGTGATATATTGTTTTAAAAATCTGGCATGGTAGTGATCTTACTAAAATAATTGACGTGAGAGCCTAGAGTGATTTTTATATGAATATCAATTAGCAGAGGAGCAACTACATTTTTAACTTGAACGAAATGGAACCTAAGTATATTCAGGTTCAGCTATCTTGCTTTTCTGCATGAAACTAAAACAAGAGAAAGAAATGTTACAAATAAGATATTTTGGGTCATTTCTTTTTTAGTTACTTAATTATTATTATTTATTTTGCTTTTTTAATATGGCTACTTTCTTGCACCAACAGTGTGTACCTTATTTTGCAAAACGGTGTGGAGATCACTGGACTAATAACACCCACCATTTTCTAAACATCTGTATATCTGGGCACTAAAACGGATAATTTCTATTGAGATAAGTAAAAAAAAACCTCCAAGAACAAAGTTCATTGGCACAGAGCTAGATCTAAACTTGACCAAGAATCTGTGCAGCGCACTGCATTGTACGGACATAGCACCTAACTATATACTACTGTAAATGGTCACTGAAATATTCTCTCTCCTCTCTGTTTCTGATTCTATTAATATAAGGGTTTGTCAAACCTAGTCAACATTATGCTTTGCCATGGCTAGTGCACGTTATGCAGAATTCAAGCACCTGATATCATGGGTTTTATATCAATATTTTAAAGAGCTGTATCATCAAAATGGCCAATTAAAGACTTTAAAATGTTTCATCTCACCATTGACTATCACATTCTCTAGGACAAGAAGTGATTTGTACTACTTATTCACAATTACTGATGTATAGTATGAGAATACCTTTTAACAACTACTAGGAAGCAGATGTTCTATTTCCAGAGGTACGTGTTTTTGCCTTTTTGAGTATAAAAATACAAGGAAAAAAAAAAAGAGAAAATAAATTTTGTTCATGCACAAGGAAGAAAAAGATATAGAAAGAGAGCTATAAAACTCCTTGTCTTGGGGTGATTTTATGATAATACTATATTCCCCTATCGTATGGGCAATAGCCCAGAAATGAGTCCTGCAGCTTTAAGCTGGGTCCAGGAGAGGTGGGAGAGAAGCCAGGCAAATTCTTCCACTCGGTTTGTGTTCAAGGACTCACACACACTCCCCCACGAATTCTCACTGCTGCTGTGTTTTGGTTTGAAAACAAACCAGTGGGGGATCACAAGTCAAGATTGAAATTAGAAATAAGTGAAATAATACAAGGAAAAAACGCTGACAAAGTCAGATACAACCTGACACCCGGTTGGGGTGGTGGTAGCAGTCCAACTGAAGTAGTTCAGTTCAAGCGGTGATCCTGTGAAGGTCTGGTCTCCAGCTGAAGGTCCAATGGTAGCTCTTGTCCTCTGGGAACCCAGTAGACAGGGCTAGCTCAGGCAGTTCCAAAGCCAGGTTATATCCAGGTGGGAACACCTGGCTCCTCCCTTCTGGGCAGAGCATCCCACAATGGGATGAGATAAGTCCATGAGTCATGCGGTGGGTCCCTGATGGCCCATTGTCTGTCATCCGGGGTGGGTCATTAGCAGGTGATAACAGCTAACGGCCCACAGCTGNCTGTTCAGCTTTGCTCCAATCTGAAACACCAGAATATCGCCAGGAGTCCCCTGTGGCAGCTCGGAGGGGAGGCCCTGGGGTGCCGCACCCCGGCTCTGGAGGACCTCGGGAGAAGCCGAGCAGGACTCTAAAAAAATTCACCATCTTTCTCCAAAATGAGAAGGTTCATTATCTAACATTATTCTCTTTTTTTTCCCTTTATGCCTGCATGCATGCTGATTGTTAAATAAACAGCTTTTTTTCACTTTCCTCCAAGAAATTCCTTTCGAACCTGTGGGAGAGGGGCTGCCAAAACCTGCCTTCCATTAGAGGACACATTCATCTCAGGACTTTTCCTCCTAATTTGTCTCAAGCCAAGACGCCCTTACATATGCAAATAAAAAACCCAGTCTTAGGGAAGTACCACCCTTTGCAAGAACAACTTGTCCAGCTGTTAGAATAGTCACATAGGTCACTGATGACCTTTCACTTACATAGAATATGCCTAGCTCTTGACCTAACTGCAGATAGATCACAGAAAATAAGCCTCAAAAAATAATCAGTTAGGTATTGTTTGCGCTACTCTGTTTTACAATCTAACACATTAGATCAGAAAGAAAATATACTCGTACTAATAATTGTGTTCGTATTAGGAACACCAGACTTTTGAATCTTTGTTCCCTGAGAGAGCAGGACTGTGAAAACCCCAGTGCTTTGGAATTTCAGTCAGGTATTGGTTTGAGAACCATTTTCATCAAAGTTTTTTTCTAAACCAATTGCTTCTATACATAAAAAACAATAAATACTCCGGAAGGTTTTGCCACTAGATCTTAAGAGATTTTTCTGGTAAACCCCAGTGCTTTGGAATTTCAGGCAGGTATTGGTTTGAGAAGTGTTTTCATCAAAGGTTTTATCTAAACCAATTGCTTGTATACATAAAAAAAAATAAATACTCCAGAAGGTTTTGCCACTAGATCTTAAGAGATTTTTCTGGTATACAGCATCAAGATCCACAACATCAAGATCCAGGGATTTACAGAAGTGAAAAAACGGTCTCCTATCTTCTCTTATGGGATCAACAGAAGCCTGCTGGTATTTCAGCTTGAGAACTAAGAGACTTCATGTTTACATTGAATTTAGCCAATCAAAAGCTCTGAACATTAATATGAATGAACTGCATCTCTGTACTTCAGCTGTATATGTGTATCAGTACACATTTTGAGGTGAAAATTCCTGGATTCATATCATTGCAGAACTATCACTGCCTACCATCTCTACTGCTTTGATAATTTTTGCTTTCCATCCCACACCCTCTGTCCTGCTCATCCGCAAAAGGAAACATATCATTATGTGTTTTCCTGCATATATGCAGAAATTATAGCAAATGTTGGAAAGATGTGCAAAAAGAAGATATGGCAAAGTAGTAGAATGGTATTTACACATATAATAGCAGCCTAATCCACTTTAAAAAATGCAGATTAACTGACAGAAATTTAATAAATTCCTTCTGCTCATTTATGATAGTCAAAGACACTGCATCAATGTGTAATTCAAAGGAGCTGGATAATTTCATAGTACGCTGAGGAAAACTGACTTGGCATAGTTGACTTATTGACACCAGCTATCCTCTTGCTGTCACTTTTAATTCTCTATAAACAATTGCCTCTAACATTCCATACTGCCAGAGCCAATTCACACTCTGTGAATGATGGAGATCATTCAGGACAATAGTATGCATTTTCTTGTATAGTGTGCATTTTCTCATATAATACCTGAAAACTCAAAGGATTAAACCAATTGAGCAAAACGACAATTTGAATTCGGATTTCTAATAAAAAGATTGATCTCCAGTTATAGTATAGCTACATTTCTACGAAATAAAAATATATGTACACGTGTACTTTTTTCCTGGGTTAAACATATTTAGATTTTACTTGCATGTCTTCCCTGCAGAGAACATCTATATCTATATTATCTATATCTATATCTGCATCTATAAAAATAAAACTAAGCAGGGCCAGATACCTCTTTCCACAATTATTTTGTGGCATTTGCCTTATATTTTTCTTTTTCTTATCAAATAAAATTATATAACCTTCTTATGGCAACTATGAGTTTCAAAAAACCAATATATTTTTAAATTAATTTTATACATCAGGTAATGCCCACAATAAGCAAAGCCACCGGCTTGTCAGTGAAAATTAGGCTACTTTTTCTTAATAGTGTTTATAGATAATAGTAACTCATACCCTCATTCTCCATCCTAATTTTTCAGTTTTACATCACAGTAGACTTGTTCTTGTCAATGGATTTATACAGAATGGGCATACCCATAAAGATGGACAATCAAAACCAAGTCTACAGGATTTTTGGGTATTTATAATTTTTGAGGGTGGGTATTTATAATTTTTGAGAGAGAGAGAAAGAGAAAATCAGAGAGAAATTTCAAAAGATACAAAATAATCAGCTAAGTTTTGCAATTGGTCATTTTATTAGTCTGAACTTGATTCCAACGAGTGAAAATATGAGGTCTGTAAGAAATTATGAAAGCAAATCACTTATAAACAGCACTGGTCATTCTGTTATAATACATATCTGTTACATATCCCTGTAGCTACCTGTAAGAGCTGAAAACAGCAGCCTATACACACAAACTCACTCACACAAAAGCAACAATGTTAAAAAAAATCAACTGTAACTTTGATTATATGGTGTGCTTGTTTTAGACACTGTTCAAGTCACAACAGGGGCATAGTTCTTAGGCAAATGATATAGGCTGTGTAAGTCAAGGGGACTCACAGTAAAGAGTTCTAATAGGATAAACAGTTATTCTCAAGGTACAAACTGGGGCTCTCCCAGCACACAGTCTTTACAAATTTTCAGCTTACTTGATGATATCTCCAAAAAGGAATACTATTACCAGTAAAAGAAAGAAGGGCATATACCGTTACTTCAGATATCTTTTCATATTGTCATGTGTGTGTATTGGAAACACTATTCTAATCTGCATATTGACTGAGACATTTGTTTGCCTAAAGAAAAGTTTAAGAGCACACAAAATCTCAAAAGATTGTGTGTTTCTCTTTTGGAGCAGTTGCAGACTAAAACTGTACCACTAAACAGAAGGATCCTCTAAAATAACTAGCCTCTGTTCTTTTCAGTACACTATTGTGATAAGTTCTCAGAAAACTCCAAAGACGTAATTATATGAGAAAACGCAAGCAAAAAGCAGTGTCTGTGAAACAGAGTTTCTTAGAGCAAGATACTCCACACAGCCCAGAAGCTGTTAATAGTAGACCTTACTAATACTAAGAGAAAGCTTAACTGGATTGATTTCAGTAAAGTTAGTTACTTGATTTTATGCAGCACAGATCTGAAATGTGCTATATTAAAAGTGATAACAGTCATGCTGACATAAAGAGATTTCAATCTCTTTGGTCCACCCTGTATTTTGATGTCTAGGAGTTTAGCCAAATAAAATTTTGTGACAGCTTCCAAATCAGTGGGAAAATATCACAATCAAACCTAGATAATTAATAGTCCCCATTTCTGGTCAAGTCAAGATTATCCAACCCATCCCTTGAACTCTTCAGCAGGTTGGATGGGGCCTTGGGCAACCTGATCTAGTGGGTGGCATCCATGCCTGGGTCAAGAGTGTGTTGGAACTAGATGATTTTTAAGGTCCCTTCCAATCTATTCTATGATTCTAAGAACTACTGCAATCAATTTAAGGACCAAGAGGTTCCTGTCCTGAAAAAGAAACTGTTAACTGGATTGAAAATAGGAGCTGTTCTAGGTAATTTTCATTTGATTCCTATCCTACAATACAGTATGTTGCACTGTGTTTAGGGTTTTTTTGTTTGTGCCTGTCTGTTACCTATTTAATTTGTGTGCGGAGATGTTGGTAGAAGTGTCCTGTTAATATGGCATTTCTAATTTAGTTATTTATATTCAGTTATAAGACTGTATTATACTTTTTTTGTTTCTCCCAATAAGTAGAAAAAGAAAAAAGGATATTAGGAAGGTTGTTGGTACTTCACACATATGAAAAACTCAACAAATATAATTCCACATTATTTTAGCACTAATGTTATTATGCTGTCTGTTTTTGTCTTCCACTTCCTCTATACCTTGGTACCTCTTCTTCACAACATATTACCATCCAAGAGCTTCCTGTTAAAGAGATTTTTTTTCCCCTTAACTTACAAGTTAACTCAATCTCTTTTCCTAAACTCAGAAGAAAAATATATTCTGATCTTGATTTACCTTTCACTAAATATTATCTGATGACCAGTATGAAAGATAAAAAAATCTTCTCATGATAGTTCACATGGTAACTTTGTACATATTTTTCATTATTTTCCCTCTCAGATCAGCCCCCAAAAAATATAATCTTAATTTTACACTCCAATCTTCAGAAGGATATGTACTCTCGCACCAGGGTGGAAGTAGATTAGTGACTTCCATAAACAGTATGATTGTCTTTTATGTTGTGCACTTACAAAGCAAAGAACCATCCCAGCAGCTAGTTAAACTTTCCCTTTTTAATATGATTGCGTATCATATTTTTAATATGATATGAGAAAAAGGTAAATACCTCAAATATTTCCAAATTTCTTTTTGATTCTCAGATCGATTTTTATACATCGATAAAATTTTGCTTTCAAACAAATCATCCAGGACAAGTGACCTTACAGGAGCATTGAAAGGAAAACAAAATGATACTAGCAAGTCACTTGTTGCTGTGGGGGATGGACACACTCCAGAGCTGACTTGTTTTTTCATCTAGGCAAGTTACTTACTTCATGGGGGTTGACATACAGGATGTGGTGGAGAGATAGTCAAAGCTTGCCTGTCCCCCTCACTGTTAACCCCTGCTGTCCTTCCTTGCTCAAACAAATTATACTAAAAGAGGCAACCTGGAACATAACAAATGTGACTACAGAGATCTGGAAGAAAAAACCAGGACACTGGGACCCAGGTGGTGTTATCCTGGATCCTGTAGGTGACAGAAAAATGTGCAAAAGAAAGGTACAAAGTAAGAAACATGATAAATGCATTTTCAGTTCAAAAATCTCTAGTTCAAAATGATACATGAAAGTTCAGAACATTTTATTTTTGTGTAATATTCATGAGTGGCCACAAATAAATTACAGAAGAAGATTCTCTGGTGAAGAACAGTAGTTTTTCTGTGGTTAATGTGAATTCTCATGAAAAAAATAATAAACAAATTGAAAGATACATTCCTTGAAAAGCAGTCCATTAAAAACATTAGATAAAACCACAAATAGAAATCTAGATACTACACAGGAAAAACAATATATACTTGGTTTTATTTTATATGATTTTATTTTGAAAGAAGACAAACTGATCACTGTCAGTATTTCAAGCCATTAGCTTTGGTTTTGCATCCTAAAAACAAGAAGCTAACTTCATTAAGAGACCTATAATTGCAAAACTAAATCTTGTTTGAGTGGTTAACTTTAACTTGTTTCCAACTTCTGTGTTATTTGGAGTTGAAGAAATATTATGTGTCACCTATTTTATTTTTTTAAATTTCTGTAAACAAGCTTTTGTCAGTTTGCCAATCTAGAACTACTTTACATGAATTAGGAGGTTTATCTTATAACATCACAAAGATGCCTATGATACCATATATTATAGTTTGCATTAAGTAGAAAATCGAAGTACGAACAACACTTCAAAAATGGGCTCAAGATAATTTTCTTTACGTAACTTTATTAAAACCCAGAATTCCTACACTTTTATGAAAACTGACTAATTATTAAGATTTTTTTTCCCCTTCCCGTGAGCAAGCATATTAAATCTAGTAAAAGGCTGGATATAAACAGCCTTTTTTCCCCCAGAGATCATTTGCTCCCCTTGTAAATGATCTAGACCTACGGTATTGGACGGGGATTTGTGTTGAGTGATGGTGGGATTATCTGCATAAAATAGTCTTTTCCCTACAGCTGCATATAATTTCGTATTATTTTTCCACAGACCGCCTGTTGAGTGGACTGGGGCATGAACCTGATACTGGCAGAGACTGACAGATCTGTATCACCAGGATGAAGCTGGTAAAAAATGCCTCAAGGAGCAATAGAAAGAGAGACATTGCAACATTGTAAAAAGTCTCTGAAAATTAGTTAAAGAAGACCTAAACAGCATCCTGTTTTACACTTGGTAAGTGGTGGAAAGCAATAGCCATTTAGCAGGGCTTTTTTCTGATATTTTGTGTTATTTTATATTATTCAATTAAGCAGACAAATAAGAAATACCGATAAATCTCTGCAGGACCTTGACAACTATTGAAGAAGTCACTCAGAGATTAAAAATGATTGAAAAGATGAGGATGTTCTGACACTGCAGACAGTAGAGAAGTGAAGGACAAAAAGCCCCCAAAGTGGAGAGATTGTGGCGAACATTGTATTCCTTCACAAACAGCGAACTATTGTGGGGAAGGGGAGGAGGAGGAGGGGAGTAATCTCCTTCAGTTCTTTCCCTGTTGAAGTATTACGCTACCACTACAAATGTTCCAACTCCAAGTAGTGAAGACAATTGATTTCACTAGCTTATGCATGAAACTCTTCAACAGAACTAAGAACTTTCAAAGCAGGATCAAAGTGTTTTCCCAGTAGGTAGAAAATATATCTAGATATACCCATAGAAATGTCCAGAATAAAGAAATCAAGCAAAATGGATGATAACCCTTACTACACAAATTGGATGGATATTTGAAAGAAAGATATATAATTACTGAAATTGGTTTAACCTTTCAGTGTTTTTCTGGCCAGAAAAATAAATCACTGATTTTGAAATCAATTTATTCCCATCCTTACAGTCTTGGTTCAGCTACATAGATTTATGTCCCCATTGTGTCTACGAATTTTCTTGTATGAATATAACTAATATTGTTATGGCTGCTGTAGAACTATTCCTGTTTGAACCAACTCAAAGGCATCACAATTCTGTTGAGACTTTTTTCAGTTTCCAAAGCATATGAAAGATGCTTCTCTTCATGAATATGATCATTAGCAAAAATGATCTAAAAGCTATCCTAAGAAGCATTTCCCTGTTCTTTATATTCCATAGTTTGTAGTAGAAAGGACTTCAGTAGTAACCCTTTTTGTAATGAGTATTTGGGGCTCAGATAATCCTATCAATGAAGTCTCTAGGTTATTTTAAAATTTTTAAACACTTGGGTCCATTTATCAGGTACAATATCTGCTTGAACTTATCATGTGCAACAATGAAACTAGTTATTTCAGTTTTACACAACTGAAGGCATTGTTTTGATGCCCTTTTCGTTTTCCAGCTAGATGTATTTCCTTTGAAGCTGATGATTGCGCCATAAATACACAGCTGGTCTTTGTTCACTATTTCCCAATATATGCAGATTAGCTGGAACTAATAGCTATAGTTCTGGCTAGGCTTCTAGTCTACCGCTGGATGTTGGGAGGTCATGTACAAAATGGCCAAATGCTTAAATCTCACACCAGAATATCTTTTAGGCCAAGCAACCCAGCAGAGCAATGGCTGTAATCACTACCACTCTAATTTTCTCTGTTTGCTACCGCTGTAAACCTAAAGTAAATGAAAGGTTCTATTATGCTGGCCAGTATAAGGATGTGAAGTATAAAGATTGGTAACTGGGCATTTGTCTTCTTGCTTTCAAGTTACTTATGCTTTTATTTAAAATTGATGAACACCAACACATAAAGGAATAATACATGATATATATGTGAATAATGCATGATGTATAACTTTAGTTAATCTCACTTGTAAATTAATGTTTTTAAGCTTCTTATATTGAGAAAACTAAAAGTAATAAATATTGTATTTCTTATACTCCTTCTTGTAGTAAACCATACTGTCAAATATTTTTCACATTGAGAATTGGATGAAATAACTTCTCGAAATGTTCTTGGCAGGTGTCACCATCCACTCCCACTGAAATGGAAAGGTTTCCTATCAGTTTGTATGGAATCAGTTTGAGAAAAGTAAGTTGCTTATCTATATTATACAGCTTTCACTGGTCTAACTAGAAGCACTCTTCAAAAATATATATTTCCATTGACTAATTTGTATATATCAAATAAATTCAAACATTTTATCCCTTTCCACAGTTTACTTAAGTTTTGAGTATTGAGTTTTATTCAAAAGACATGCTTATTTTAGCTTGTATAATAACAGACAGAAACAATATATGTGACCAAGGCAGTGACATATTTTGAATACGAGTGTGCAGATTCTTGACTTCATACAACACTAAAACTTATGTGTGAATTGTGTTCTCTCACCAAAATTAATTCAAGTTAGAGACAGATAGCTGGGAATTTATATTTTCACATGAAACCTTGAACATCTTTCTGCTAGTAAAGATTGACAAGAAGGAAAACATTCCATTTTTTCATACCAAATCTAATTGCTTCTAGTTTCTTATAAGAAAAAGACTTGCAAGCAATCACTTTTCTGAGTAAACCCACTGTGTAGCTACAATTTGAGAAAAAATAATGCCTACAGAATAGAAAAAAACCAGCCTGGACTTTTGCACTTAAGAATCTGACATTGCTACAATTTGTCAAAGACATAATTTCTATTCTAAAAAGGAAATAAATCACAACTATTAAAGATAAAAATTAAAAATAAAATTCCAGTTATATACTAGAATAAAATATAAATTCAAATTCAAGTTCTGTGATCTCTCAATGTGGTAGAAATTAACTACATGTTGGCTTTATTGTGCCAGTAACTTTTATGCCCTTTGAGATCGCAAATAATCAAAAAAACCGTTGTCATATATAAAAGAAAACCTGAATAAGCATTTTCTTCTACTAAAAACAAGACTTTTATAAAGGAAGCCACAGACAAGGGTAAAGCAAAATGGTGAGCATCACCTAAGTCTATTAAAACAATATGAATGCCTGCCTTCTTTGAAGAAGGCCATAGATTTACGCTTCTTCACATCAGTAAGCATCTACAGTGAACTGCGAAGCTGTTTTGGCTAACATCAGCTAAACTACTGTCCTGGAGTAATTATAAATCAACTGTTCCCACATTTTTGTAGAAGCAGGGGGTGCAAAATTGTTTTGGCAGCACCTGTTGATTCCACAGAACTCTTTTCTTTCTAAGAGATATTCGTGGGCTGAATAATCCTGATGAATTTGGCGNCTTGGTCTTTTGTTTGGTTTGGGTTTTAGGTCTAGTGCACACAAGTTATCCGTGAGATGCTTCAACAGACATATATTTAATTTCTCCATATGCAATACTGTGAAGTAAAGAAAGAAGGAAAGACATTTTAATTCCAGATAAATAATCATTGAAATCATTATGGTGCCAACATCAGACTACTGATGTTTAGTAGTCATTTTCTTTATAAACTCTATATGGGTATTTGTTTTATCCCTCTTTTTTACTAGTTTTTACTGTCTTTTATTGTTTTATTAGTTGCTATTCTCATGAAAAGCCTTATTCTCTCTTTAACCAGTATTTGCTGATAAAATACTGTGTTCAGAAACAACTGTGATTGTGTTGAATTCCCTAACTCTGTAGCTTTTCAAGCTCTTTTTAACTTCCACCAGCTGTTGCAATTGTTAGAAGAAACAAATCAGGGACCATGAAAACCTCAGTTTTGCAGCATTATTGGTAATATTACTTTTTATGGGCCTTGATTTTACAGTAACTAAAAGCTTTATGTAGCTGTATAAACAACTGATTCATCCTATCTTAATCTTAAGTTCTTTCAGGATTGGGTTTTTAAATTAACCTTTGCATTTTGATTTACGGTGAAGTTCAAACGAACTTTTTTTCGCACTAGAATTTTGGAAATATAATTTCCTGTTGAATTATTGAAGCTCTAAATATCCTGTGGTTATTTCAATAACTTTGCTTGTTACTGTGTATCAAACCTTCTGATTCGTCTTTCTTAAATGTCCCAAAACATAGCTCAAAATAAAATAAAAGAAGAACGTTTGGTTTGTAATTATGGGGGAGGGGAAGAAAGCTTTCTGATGAGAATTAACATTCCTAGAAATAGGCTTTTTTAATGCAAATACAGCTAGGACCTGTCTGTACTTGTGCTGCAACCTGGACAATGTTAGGAGGAGCATTATGCATGGGAGACATACAGTTTTATGCTCTAGAATACCCACAAACTAGCAAGGCATTCTCCATAATTTACTTTTATGAGCTTCAGTTTCAAATTAATTTTACAAACTTAATGGTTTGGGAAATTATTATGGGAAACAATAATTTAGAGCTGACCTTTTCTGAGCTACCTGTTACTTCATTGGTTTAGCTAGCAGTGTCTTTAATTGAATTTGTCAGCAACAAAAATATGTGTGCTAACAGCTGCTAACTTAGATTTTATAATTATTGTTATTACCTTAGATAAAAATTTAAGCAGGCAAAAAAAGAAGAGGGGGAGTAGAACAAAGTCACCTACAGTGTCACAGAGTGAATGTCTCAATGAAAAAGTTTTAATACTCATTGCTTCTTTAGAAATGCATTTCTGCTTTAGAAAAAGCTGCAAAAAAATCTGTCATTTAATGAAAAAAAAAATCACAAGCAATATGTGAGATGATGTGGGTAAAAAATTATTATATGTGTGTTATTTCATTAGCCAAAGCTTCATATTATCGTCAGAAAAAATATTTTAAAGTTCAGTCTCAGATTCTGCAAATCTTGGCTGCTGCTTACCAGTTCAAAAACATTTCTTGCAAGATGCTGCACGTGGGTCTGGGGAACCCCTAGTACCAGCACAGGCCTGGGGGGTGTACAGATTGAAGGCAGCCCTGCTGAGGAGGACTTCGTCTGTTGGATGAGAAATGACCTCGCAGCCCAGTTCTGGTCTGTATCAAAAGTGGCATGGCCAGAAGGTTAAGGGAGGTTATTTGATTTGTGCCTGTACTCTGCATTGTGACACCACACCTTCAGTGCTGCATCCAGCTCTGAGGTCCCCAGCACAGGAGAACATGGACCTCATGTTCTGGACTCGGAGTGAGTCCAGAAGAGGCCACCAAGATGATCAGAGGAATGGAGCACTTCTACAAGCAAAGGCTGAGAGAATTGGAATTGTTCAGCCTGGGAAAGAGAAGGCTTTGGGGTGACCTAATTAAAGCCTTCCAATACCTGAAGGGAACCTACAAGAAAGAGGGAGAGAAGCTAATTACAACAGCATGTAGTGACAGGACAAGGGGGAATGGCTTCAAACTTCAAGAGAGTAGGTTTAGATAAGATATTAGGGAAAAATTCTTTACTGCGAGGCTGGTGAGGCACGGGAACAGGGACCTCAGAGAAGTTGTGGATGCCCATTTCTGGAAGTGTTCACAGACAGGTTCGATGGAACTCTGAGCAACCTGGTCTAGTGAAATGTGTTCCTGCCCATGGCAGGGGGTTGGAACTAGATGGCCTTTAGGGTCCCTTCCAACCCAAACCAGAACTAGATGGCCTTTAGGGTCTCTTCCAACCCAAGCCATTCTATGATTCTATGAAATACTGACCTCCTCTTTGCACAGTGAAATATAGGAGTAACATCTGTACCTGTTTTTTTTTTTTAAAGAGATATTCTGAAAATCTCTAACTAAAATACGACAAAGGAACCAGACAGCTGAATTTATACAGAAAAACATTATATCAAAAAAATGAAATTGATTTCCAGATAACTCAGTTCTCATCTCTTAATATTTAAAAAATAATTTGACATTGATTTTTGAGGAGGGAATTCTTGGGTTTTGCTTGTTTGCTTGTTTCTAAAGTATCTCTTTGACATTAAATCATATTGCAAAGAGAGGAATCATGAAATTTTCCTCTGTCTTCTAGTCTGAAATAAAGAATTTTTGGAGAATAAAACAGAAGTTTCATTCAAATGCACTATTTCTTTCACCCTGACAAACCTTTTCATAGTTCCTTTTTTAATGGTGTTTTGCTTAATTTCCTGCCATAGAAGTAAAGGAAATTTTATATGTTACTTCTAAAGAAAAACTATTTGAGGAAACATGACATTTACCAAGGGAATTGAATGCATGTGAAATTATCTCTAACCCCAACTAGGGGTTGCACAGTAAGGTTCATCAGGAAGAGCATTGCCAGCAGATCAAGGGAGGTGATCCTGCTCCTTTACTCAGCCCTGGTGAAGCCTCACCTGTAGTGCTGTGTCCAGTTTTGGCTTCCTCAGTGCAGAGGACACATGGAGCTCCTGGGCTGGCTCAATGTCCTAGGTTACAATGCAACCAAAAGCATGTATTCTATTATCATCTTCATAAGCTGATAAAGCAGGGACAGTGTTCACCTGGACTCATCCTTGATAACTACCTCTGGGAGCTATCTCTCTTTAATGGGCAGTCAAGGACCCTGCACATGACTCATAGATAACTTGCTCTGGACTATTTCCTGTTAATGGGCCC
>VZRR01010221.1:35732-77170 GCA_013398015.1 Oreocharis arfaki
TTTTTATATATATATATAAGTAAAGAACTGTTATTCCTATTTCTCATATCCTTGCCTGAAAGCCCCTTAATTTCAAAGTTATAATAATCCGGAGGGAAGGGGGTTGCATTTCCCATTTCAAAGGGGGTTTCTGCCTCGCTTAAACAAACGCCTGTCTTTCAAACCAAGACACAAGTTTACCTTTTTGATGGTGGTCTAATAGATGTTATACCTGCATGGGAAAGGGGCAGAAGCATATGATTTGGTGCTTTTCTTTTTATGGTAACTAGATTGTAGCTTATCTTTTTTTTAAAAGAGAAACCTTTCTTAGATATTTGAAGGTCACACCCAGGGACAGATAAAGCTCTTTAACAACCGAAAAGCCTGTCGGGACAAATGATGCTGTAGTCAAGCCAAATGTTTTTCAAGGGAAACAGTGAGGTCGTATACGTGGATATGGCACAGAATAGAAAATGAAGTCCTATATGGACTCATGAACAAGAAGTCACTCCTGCACTCTAGAAAGGAAAGAAACACCTACACCCAAACCAAAAAGTAGAGAGAAGAGAAGGAATTGACTAACTGACTTATAATTAACTCGATGCCAACAACTGTCGTGCTGAATGCTCGATGCCTAGTTCTAAGTAACATCATTTAGAAGCTGGGAACTTGCACCAACATAACATTGTCTGTAATATTAGATAACTTTAGATCTAGATTATAAAAAGTGTGTAGAAAACCTTTAAAGATGGAAGCACTGAAAAAATAGAATATCAGCTTCATTGTAAGCAGGATAGGGGAGCTAGAAGTTGAATCTTCTACAGGCTGGAGGTACTTAGTCTGATTTAGAATTAGTGTCAGAGAGTAGACTCCATGCTTCTATCATTTAACTAAAAATATTTAAAGGGATGAAAGACTGCATAAAACTTTGATATATACCTTGAATTCTCCTTTCATAGTGATTTATTTTCCCCCATAGAATTGAAAGTAATTTTTATTTAGAATTTTTTTGACTAAGAGATATACTGTCAAAAATAGTTTTCTTATTAAGAGCAATTTTTTCATTGCTGATACAATAACTGCCATCAACAACATCTGATAGTCATTCTCAGGATGTGTGAGTACACCCTGCTTACTGTCATCCTTAGAAATATGAAGTGTGACAAATATGTGTTTATCAAATAAACTTTAGAGTAAAATATTCCTTATCTAACCATTTGCTTTTATTCAACAACATCAAGAGGTGTGTCTTCAGCTCTAAGCAGTAACATGAAAGAAGAGGGAAAATATACACCCCTCAAATTAAAACATGAAAGTGTGAACAATGCTATCAAAATCAGGATTTTCAATATTCAGAAAAATCTGATACCTAATTTAGTTCAATTCATTTCCTTAGTGAACAAAACTACAAAACCTTGCAAAAAGACTAGATAAACAAGGAGAAATTAATTTATTAATTTTGGTTTAAAACAGCCACTGGTTTAAAACAGAAGTATGTCCCACTTCTAGATGTAGTGATATACATGCGCATGAAGGATAATGAAATAAGCTGGTTAAGGATTTTGTATCTGATGTGTTTTATGAGAAAAAGAGATACTTTGCCCTTAAATATTTTCTGAATATTCTCCTGATCCCTCATTCATGATTAATCCTGGCCATTCAGTGTTACCTGTGTATTTAGTCCAGAAAGACAATAGCAGATGATGAAGCTAGGAGAGGCCTATTAAGACCTCTCACTTTCCTAATCTCATTTTCACAAACAGACTGAAACACAGTCACCCTCTTAACAGTACGGCACAAGCAGGCAGTCTTCCAGGAACGATTTTACAGCCAAGTAAATCAGTGTTTCTCCTCTTGTAAAGTCATTCTCAGTAGTATTGCTATTAGGAGGTAGCATGATGAAGAATAATATCAAGAAACACGGCATTGCCCCAGTGGGAATGCAGTAGGAAGCAAAATAGAGGGGTTTCAGGCTGCTATTTGGAAGAGATTTAAGCTCTAGTAAACAGGACCCTGCAGAGAGATAAAGGGAAAATGTGTTTAACCCTTTTTCACCTATTAGAATAGCATCAGTGTTGTTCTACCTTGCATTTCACAAAGTTTGACAATTTCTATTCCAGTGCTGCAGCAAACCCAAGCTATAAAAAGAGCTCATAAGTCATAACATAAAAGAATTAGTAGGGCAGATCTCCTATAAGAAAATAAGTGCTAGTAATAATAATATAAAAATATAAATAATATAAATACTAGCATTTGCTCTTCATGAGACAGAAGTTCCTGTCAGACTCATCACAGGCTGAGATGAAAGCAGCTGCCATGGCCAACCAAGGATGTCAAGGGCTTGAGCAGCCCTTATGGCCTGGCCAGTTGCAGGGCCCAGCCCCTGCCTGGTTCCACTGATGTCCAGCCAGGGCCCTCCCCACCTCTGAGTGCCTACACCTGTCCTTCCCATTCCTATCACTGCTGCAGAGCAGTCTGGCTTCACCACCACCTCTGCAGCTCTTTTCCCTGTTAGGTGAATGCACTCCACAGGCACACTGCCCAGCCTGGTGTATGTGCAGCCCCAGACTGTCCTCCTGGTGTGCCCCCGAGTTCCTAAGCCCCTAGCTGTGTGTGGGGGCTGGGTCCTAAGACCAAGCCATGATGATGGCTCCACAGCTGTGCCAAAGGGTGTCCTACACTGCACCCATCTGGTAGCCAAGGGGTCAGGACTCACAGCAGTGCCGAAGCCACAGTCAGACATTATGAGGCCTTGCCCCATGGATGTGCCAGAGTCTTCCACTGTGATTCTCCTGAAGCCAGCCGCAGTGGGGCCTAGCTGACGACCCCGAGCTGTGCCCACAGCTGCAGATGAGTTGGTCATCAGGCTCAGCTTTCCTTCTGGTCCCTGTCACTGGGAATCTCTGGGCTGACCCATGCCTCTCCACCTCCCTGCTACCTCCAGGGCCTCCTTTTGCCCCTGTGCTTTGACTTAATTCCATAACCTGGCCCTGGCTTGTCTGACTTTGTCATGGGTGCCTGCTCCTGTCTGGGCTCCAGGTCCCACTCCAAAATGGAACAAATTGAATTTAAATTGTTGTTCTTCTTTTGTATATGTGGAACAAGTATTTCCTCCTTGTGAAAAATTTTACTCGCTAAACCCTTTGAAAAAGTTTGAATTTTCCAACATGTTAAAATTTGATCACAGTCTTGCTTCTGCAGAAAGAAATTTACCTAAGGTTTTTTGTTTCGGGTTTTTCTGCTATTTGGAAAATTACTGCATAATGATCTGGGGGCGTTGACATCAAGTTGTCTCTTAATTGTTCTATTATCAAAGCACTATCAAATAAATTCCCATATTTACTTAATTTTTTTACAAAGCCTTTAGATTAATATACTGTCTAATCAGTAAATTTTCTAAGTAAACTTTCTAAGGTCAGAGCTGTTGGCAAACATTTTCTTGGAGTTCCAGGAATACAAGATATCAGCTAAGACGGCTAAACTACTATTGTATATGAGCTACCTTGTGCCATGGAGAAACTGTGATAGGGACCATGATCTTCATTTGAAGTACAGCTAAAAGTTATTCTTTTATGAAACCCACCAATCTTCTTGATATAATTAAGAATTTCTTTAATAAGAGGCACATACAAATTTCCTTCAGTTACTGCCCTTATTTTTTTATCAGTTTAAAAATATTTTATTTCTATGGCTATTTTCGTTTTCAGTGGCTTTTCTTTAAAAATTCTGCTGCCTTATTTTTTCCTTTATATATCTAATGAATGCAAATAGTACTCAACAGCAACTGGCATTTATGAAAATGGCATATTATCACATAGAAATTGTTTAGCAATACCTATCAAATAATAAGGAAAATCTGCTACTGTTGGGTCAACTGATACATCACCCGAAAGCTACAAAACAGGTACTGGTAAAACGAATTAACAAAAAGATGAAAATAAATGGTGGGTGGAGAGAACAGCCCACCCCCCCCCCGAAAAAAAAAAAAACAAAACCAAAAAAACCCAAATCAAGCCAAAACAAACAAAAAGCAAACAAAAACCAAGCAAACAAACAAAAAACAAAAAAACCCCACAACTGGAAATTTTGCCATTATTTCTTCTGGTCATGCACCAAGAATAAATTACAGAAGATATCCTGGAACAGGACTGCGGTAAATTTTTCCCTTTTGTGCAATGATTCTACCTTTTTTCGTTGTTGTTTTTAATTCTGGTTTTGGGGAGGGGAGGTTCTTCTGTGTTTTCCTATTGTCTAAATGAAACATCTGACATACTATGGAAAATGTCAAATAAGTATATATCAGAAAGTTATGTAGGAAAAAAAATCATATCTCTATTAAATGTACTATAGTTATACAGTACATTTTTGCATCTAAAAGTCTAAATATATTAATAGAATTCCCCACTGCAAAAATTCTTGATGAATGTTTGAAAATTGAGAACCCTACTTTAAGTCCTTTAAGCGATCGTGTGTCCAGTACTGTCTGAATGAAGCCAAAGTTCCCAAGGCAGGTTTACAAATAAAAGCCAAAGTGTTATTTTACCTGTTCCTCCCTTCTCACATCATGTCACAACTTTACTCTATCTCTCTAACCCTTTTAAAATATAACCTATTTCTACAGGTAATTGACACAGGTGGTCTTAGACCACAAATGATAGAAAATGGAGGTTAAAAGGAAAAGGCTACAAAGTCAGAAAAACCTCAATGATTACCAGTGCAACAATTTCCCTGGTATATCCATTCTGAATACCACATAGCTAAGAAATTCTCAGCAGGTAATTGAAAGCTCTTTAGTAGTACTTTTATACAAACTCATGTTTTCTAATGTAAGGCCTTTCACAGTTTTTGGTTAAAAAATGCAACACCCTTTTTTAGGCTAAACAAAAACAAAAACTCTGCAGCAAATAAAATTTGTAGTATTAACTGCCATGTTGAAATATGGATTACAGATGCAATGTTTTAAAGTAATCAAAATATTTTTTATCTCTCATATTTGACAAAAACCTCAGAATATGTTTGGATTCTTTTAGACTTTTGCATCATTAGCCAGTTTTAGCTTTACTTGCAAGCCCTTTAAATATCAAACAACAAGGAAGTTGATGGCAGTGGAAGAATTATATATATAATCCTTTGATTATAGATGTATTTTTGATCATGCTTCTTATGTATAACAATAATTTAATTATAATCAGCTACATCTGAGTCCTAGAGCGGCTTATTCATGTATTAAGGTATAGTTAAACAAGAAGCTCCATAGAAGAGGGATTATTTGCATGATCAAGTCAAGTCTACATAGAGCTAAATAAACTGCAGTGTGGTGCCACAGGCAGTTGCTATCTCAGCAGCTGACAGGGCTTTTTTCAGCAGAAAAAAAGAGTCATTGTAACACTCTTTAATAAAAAGACATATTTAAAATAAAATCAGTTAATTATTTATAGGAAGCTGCAGCATACACTCAACTTAATTGGATTATTTTTAAATATCCTATTTGTCAGTATCCCTTGAACAGGAAGACCTTGTGATCTTCTGTGAATAGAGAAGAAAGCCTGATCAAGACTCTCCTTTAGGGGAGCTGTGTATATCCTGTGGAATACCACTTACACTACAGATGTGCCAAGTGAAAACAACTACTGTGAATGACAAGTCCACTGCAAGGAAATCCTTACAGATGCTCAGCAGAAGCCAGAATAGCTTCAGATTCTTGCAGCTGTTTAAGCAAGTTAGTTTAAGTTTAGATTAAGCAGTGCACCCTGTCACCTAAATGCAAATTTAACTACATCTTTGGTCCACCTTCCTTTATCTGAATTGTCAATATAGCAAATTGTGATGAAACAGATACCTTTTGGCTTGGCTTGTTTTAGACGACTTAGTGATACCATTTGTGCTTGGTCATCTTGAAAATTAAAACTGGAAAAGAATATTCTGTGTAAGCAATTCAGCCATCAGCTAAAAAAAAAAAAAGAATTTCTTAACAAAATTTCTGCTTCGTATGATTTCACACTTTTAGTCAGAATTGGGGTTGGTGGAGAGCTGCTGCCATCTGCTGGACAGATTCCTTTCCTGACTTTAAAATAAAAGTGAACGGGTTTTTTTACGAGTAGAGTAATGAAAGATTAAAACTATTACCATTGATGAAATTTAGGTACTTAACACCTGTGTAGCCATCTAAATGATCATTATTCTAATGGCATCAAGAGTGCAAAATTAGGAAAATGTGGACATAAATCTCCTTGCAATTCAATGTCTGAATGGAGGACTATGTTATTAAGCCATACTCATATATATGAACTAGAAAGCATAAATCCTTCTAAAATGGGGAGAATGAAAATGTAAAAGCAGAGGGAAATTAAAGACAGAGAGTCCTTTGCAGAAAACCATTTGTTTAGTTTTATAGTATAAATCCCAGTGCTACAGTTTTATTCATTACGATATGTAAAAATATTAGTCTAAGAAAACAAAATTAAAATCTTAATGTTATGGATGGTAGCAGGAACCTCCTAGTGAGTACTACCAGATTTCTCCAAGAGTTGGAAGTTCAGGAAAACAAAAATAAACAAACAAACAAATAAAACCAAAACCAAAACACACTACTGTAGTCCATCTACCAGGAGATGGCTATTTAGGTCCCAAAATACACATAGTAGTTAGCACTGTAAAGACGTTTTGATGCTGATTTTTAAAATAAGCAGTACCATGTATCTTACAGGGAAATGGACATTTTTGAAGAGCTTTTTTGTCTTCATTCTCAGTTCTGTTTAATCTATGTATAGTCCCAAATTCAGAAGACACTCGGTATTTCTCCCCAGCTAAAGACCCGTAAATGTTAATTTTATATCTTCCTGATGAGGATTTCAAGACAGCCAAGTTAGATGCTGAATGATTTAGATGGAATTATGATTTGAACATGAGTACACAACCTCACAATTTTGCAAGTTTTAGCCAGAATACCTATAGGCATGCATACTCAAAAGAAAAAAAAAAAAAAAAAAAAAGAGGAGATTTCCTAGTTAGTCTCTTTTTGATGTCTTGAGACTACCAGAACTCTACTGATATTGTGATTTCATTATCTTAATTCCATTTGCTTAGAAATAATGCGGCTGGGAAGAAGTTTCATGGCAGGATGGTGCGGAAATGAGACCAGCTAGGATGAGGAAATCAAGACAGGTGAACCACTGAGAATAATGTAAATACACAGTGGAGGAGTATGGCAAGAGGAACTATGATTACATAGCCAAATGACTGATATCAGGTAATCAGGCTGAAGTACTTGCTGTCCCAAGAAAACTTACACCAAATTATAGTGTAATTTAAACTGCATGGTGAATCATTTATTTCCTCCCAGTCTGGGGGTTTACGTTTCATATCTTTTACATCTCATCACAGTTACTAAGTTATGAATACCAGCTGTTAAATTCAGCCCACTGGAATTTCAATCCAAGGATTATTTATGGTGCCCTACTTTTAACTTTGTCTTTAGGTCCAGTGTTCCTTACCTTGATACTGACATCTTTAGAGCGATCAATGGATGAAATGTTCAGGAAAACTTTTAAATGCACTCACAGAGGTACACCTCCACTCATTTTGTTAATTTATTCTGATGAGCAAGAGCAGTGTGTTTTCTGTCTGCATGACCCAGGTTTTGGAAAGTATGAAATTTGCAGATGTACTTCCCATGTACTTATTGTATTCACACCATATTCTCATATCTCTACAGGGCCACACTAGGTTTTTCTAAGTTATTTAGACAATTGCAAAGAAAAGCATTTCTCAAGAAGTGGAGTGCATCTTAATGGGAAATGTAGGACAATACTGATGAAGGGGTACACCAGCTACCTGAAGCAACTACACTGATGTCAGTGTGATACTATACTTGGGCTAACTAGAAAGACATGAAAAAATGACAAATGAAGATGCACAGAAAATGAAATAAGGAGACCTCTGTGTAATCTCTATGATTAAAATTCCTACATTCAGATTAAGTTACTAACCTTAATTGTAACTGTATTTTCTGAAGTCTAGAAGATTTACAAAAAGATTAAATATCAGAAGCACACTCAGTTTCAAGGTATGCATAGGCAAATGTTATGCAAACATTTTATCTAGAAATATCAAAAAGATCAAGAGCTTTTGAAAAACATCTTTCTGTAATTTTTTGTAAGAAAACAGTGAATTTATGACACACTTGCAAGAAATTGAGAAATTACTTAGTCTGGACAAAGTTGCTCTTTGGAAATAGATGTGAAAACATGCAAGACAGGTTCAGCTCTTACAGCATAAAGAACTTGTCACTTCACAAAAGAACTTTGTATTTAGCTCCTAGATCTATTTTGAAAGTACCCAGTCCCATCAGAAGCCATTCATGGATTAGAAAATCAGAAACACTCAGATTTTCTATACCCTCTGATCTTAGCCATCTTAATTTAATACTACTTAAGAGAAAAGGCTAACTTGCTGCCTTGCTAAAAAGCCACTAGTCTGTGCTGTTGTATTAGAAATCTGTATTAAGTCAATTACTTACCAATACAATTGTAATCATTTCTATAAGCACGTTTTATAGTGTTAAACAATACCTACTAAACAGTTTGGATGAGTTTTAGCTTTTATTGTCCCGTATCTGCTATATCATGACCATACTGAATTAGAAAGTATATCATATTCAAAGCATCAAATTTGTTTTATTTCCATTTTGATATTTTACTAGAAAGAAGTATATTAGGCTTATGGGTAGATCTTCAAGCTAGGGACTCTAACAATTCAAATATGAAATAGGAAGACTGCTTAATGATTAAGCTAAAGCTTCAAAAGGGTGTTAATGCTATGGAAATTGTCTTCCATAATTATGCTGATGTTTTAAGGGGCAGAGGAAAAAAAAGCTCATCCCAAAGGTAAAAATATTATGGATAGCCTAACAGTACTAACATACGACAGATTTTTTTCCTATATTTTGTGTCTTTTCACAAACTGCAAACTGATTCTTGCTACATTTTCGCAAAAGATTTGTAAGGGAGACTACAGAATATTTTTGTTAATGTGACTTTTGGTTTTAATGTTTCCTTTTATCCATATGGACTTATATTAACTGTATTATAAAATAAGGCACCATAAAAGAGAAGTATAACTATGAAATAAATATCCTTCTTTCTGATTAAAAACATGAATTTTACATTCTACCATAAGGTAAGTTCTTTGTTGATGACACCTATAAGCAACTTCACAGAAAGGATGGACTTCAGTATTTTCTTTTATTATCTCTGCAGATAATATCTGTATCAGCATATGAGGATAATCCTTTCAAATCTACGATATCTATACTCTATAAATATTTCTACTTCCCTTGTAAGTTACCAACTCTTTGTAAAAAATTCTAAGAGTATAAATGACGTATTAAGAGTATATAAATGTTTTACTTATATTTTTAGTTTTGAAAGAACTAAAAGTATATATAACTTTTAATATAGTAATCCTGGAAAATATGTGTGCTCGTCAGATGCTTGTGAATTCAGAAGGACAATTTCACTTTTTTGTCACATCATAATTTTGATTCCTTGCCAAAAGAAAGTATCACCAGAAGTCTACAATTCTGGACTGTCTATCCAGTTAAAGTTTATACACTGTGGAATTCTCTTTTTCTTTTTCAGAACTACTGCCATTTCTGTCACACAGATCCCTACCTTCAGAAGTTTAATAAGCTCAAATTATAGCCAAGCAATCTAAAGCATTTGCAGGTAATGAGCAGATCAAATATTCATGAAAGTGGGTAATTCAATTTTAAATATCCATGGACAGTTTGTTTCCATGGTTGTTTTACTACCCACACCTTGCTGAATGTCACATGAGAAGTGTTCAAAGATCTTACAGCAGAAATCTGATTTTGAGGGTCAGTGCTAACTTAACTTGCATATAAGTTGAATACCATCAGTTATTTAGCAGCCTTATTCAAATACTACACATATAGGAAGTGTATATACATTTCCATTCCAAAAAAATCTGAAATTAAACAATGCATGTTGTTATTTCTACATGATCATCATAGTTACCATTCACAGGACTAAATTTGAAACATACTTTTTATAAAAAGAAAAAAAAAAAAAAAAAAAAACAATTAAAAGCCTTAAAGTTTTGATTTTTTCAGAGAGTCTAATGGAACTGTCAAAAGCACAAATACCAATTATCTCTGTCCCTGATTCAGTTTTATGGCAGGAATTCTCACAGTCTGTATAAAATCCAGTTCCAGACATCAAGGATAAATGTAGGTCCGTTGAGACCTTTAACTACACAAGTGTCATTAACTTTAAACATGTCATGCTGGAAATATTCTCTATCTGCTTTGAATTCATACATATATGCTCTAGTCACCCTCTTGTGGAAGCCTACACCCCAAGGCTTGCAAGGCGGGATTCACACTCCTTCCAGCCTAAAAATTCTATTGAAATAAATTGATTTTCTGAACCATAATCTGGCATACTGATCTGATCAAAACTGTTATTACAATTTTGGAGCATATTTCATTATTTTATAATCAATATGTTTTTAAACAAACTTTCATAATTCAATTGTTAAAACTTCATATTGCAGAGATTAGAAAGCTATTTGTTCTAATTAAGCTAGTCTGCTAATTTTTTCAAGACTTATTCACAAGTGTGACAGGACATAAGCTTACTGTTGTAGCTCACTATGAGGAAAGCCAAGTCTGCCACTGGGGCGGACCTGAAGTGAAGCAAAAGGGTAAAAACAAAAGTTTTGGGTTACGTAGGAAGAACATCAGGTCTCCACTCTGTATTTTTTAAGAGCTAAAATGTTTTGATGTCTTGGTTCAATCATTCTGACTTGCTTGATCTCAAAATGAAACTTTACACTAGTGAGTTTAGTCCTGGAGAGAGTATTTTTTGCTTTTGCTTTTATCTGCATGAGTTCATTGCTTTATAGAAACACGTACTCTGAGATTATAGAAGCACATACCCACCCGGAGCCCCTGGAGCATCCCATCCTGGAGCAGGTGGATGTGTCCAAATGTACCCCACAGGAAGCCTGTACTGGAGCAGGCTTTCGGCAGGACCTGTAACCACATGGAGAGAGGAGCCCACACTGGAGTGAGTTTGCTGGCAGGACTTGTGACCCTGTGGGGGACCCACACTGGTGCAGCCTGTTCCTGAAGGACTGCCCAAAAGGGAAGAGACCCATGCTGGAGCAGTTCATGAAGAACTGTGGAAGTGATATTGGGAATGTTCATGAAGGACTGTCTCCTGTGGGAGGGACCCCACATCGGTGTAGGTAAGAGTGTGAGTAGGAAGGAGTGGCAGAAAAACGGTATGATAAACTGGCTGCAGTGTCCACTTCCTGTCCCTCTGTACCACTTAGGAGGAGGAGGTAGAGAAGCTAGACATTTAGTTGGAGCCAGAAAGAAGAGAGAGAAGATTTGGTGTTATTTATCATTACTGTATTCTAATTTGATTGAAAGTAATCTAAATTAATTTTCCCAAGGTCAACTTTCTTTTGACCATGATGATAATCAGTGAGTGATCTGTCCCTGTTCTTGTCTCAGTCCATAAGCATTTTGCTGTGTTTTCTCTCCCATGTACAACTGAGGAGGGCAGGGACAGAGCAGCTTTGGTGAACACCTGTCATCCATCCACGGTCAATACACTATATATACCACTCCCCTTTTGAAAGGGCCTGAATGTTTGTTTCACACACTTTTTGAAGGGTTTTGGTGGCAGAGCTTTAATCTCTGTAATTGCATGGGAAACTCTACAGGTTGAAAGTAAGTGGATTTATAAGGACTCATCACAATGAGGCCTCAGACCCCTTAGTTCCCTCTGAAGTAAGCCTCTGTATGAGGTCAGCACCTACAATGTTATAGAGGAGCAAAGTAAGAACTGGTTATAGAGTACCAATTTTGTTTGCTTTGGCAATCTATGTAATCCTAAACGAAATTAAATTAGAGGCATGCTTCTAAGTAACCTACTCCATGATAATAAAGTATTACATGCAAAATATGTGAAAAATCCAGGCAGACTCCCCAAGCAGATTTTACTAGTTATAGGTTTGCTATATGCTGGTCACACTTTCAGTCGTGTGACAGTTATGTACATATCAGGTATCTGAGGTAGCAAAATCCATAAGTTTAAGCAAATAGTCTTAACTTGAAGATATATGTCTGTAAAAACCATAAAAATTCATAGAGACAGCTCAGACCATTGCCAATGCTAGTAATTATATGAATCATAATGTAGAGAGAATATGAATATATAAATACTGCATTAACTTTCATGAATTTTTGCACCCATGTAACAAATCAGTTTTCTGTGTTCAGTACTTGTAAAAGTAAGACTGACAGGAATTATGAAATATTCCTTTAATGAAGATTAGCAATGTTACATTTCAATTGTTTTTCTTAGCCACAAAACTGTTTAGGAACAAAAGTTTATATTCAGAGGGCTAGTAAGAAACCCTGCATCAGTGGAGTTTCTGTGGCTGACTCAAGTCATTTCTCTACTTCTCCAAGGCTGCTACCCAACTGCAGTGACAGAGGCACAGTCTTAAGAAATTAACGTTATTCTATTATTTATTTCTCTTTAACAGTGACTATTGGTTTTCAAAGTTTATGACGAGAAATGAGAAGTAATGAAATACATAATGCAATGGCATAATAAGGTGGCCTGAAAATATCCAGATTTTTCTATCCTCAGGTTCCATGCTGTATTAGCTGCTGCCTTTGTGCATAGCTTTCTTCAGTTTCCTTACTCCAGCACTAACCTACTTACTTCTCTAGGTATGATATTTTGCCATTACCAACTGCTTTTCTTCTGTGTAATCCATCATATCATAGGTAGCCCTGCACACATGCACACTTTTGTATTCTCCTGCTAGTTTCCAGCTCTTGATGGCTAATTGGTAATGTTTAGGAAGGTTTTTTTAATATATTCAAAATGAGTTGTATGCCTTTCACAATGCTTCCAGAGCAGCAAACAGAGAGAAAAAATAGAAAAAGGAAGAACACATTTCTGGCCACAAGAATGAACATATATAGCATATTATCGTACTCTGTCCTCAAGCCTCATTAGCGAAAAGAAATCCTCCATCTCCACTAAACCTCCCACTCCATTAATTTGTGTTTTTTCTCCTTGTTTTGATACAATAATTAAAATGAAAAAGTATATTTTTAGTTACTACTTAGCTGTGAGAGAGAGGTATTAAATCTGTTTCTGTATATTACAAGGTTTCTTAAACAAACATTAAATAAACCATAAGTGTATTATTTATTTAAAATAGGTATCACAATAGAATCCAGAACACAAAAGCTATATGGAGAGCCACAGCAACAGGAAATTGATGTCAAAAATCAAACTGGTGAAAGGCAGAAATGGAGATAAAACAGCGATCTCTCTCTCAAAGAGCAAAACTACTGTATGTTTTGCTGAAACCAAGATTCTAAATTTTGCCTTCTGGAAACTGCTGTTAGGAAGGTTTCCCCAAAGGACTGAGATATAGGAGAATTGGAATAATAATGTCAGGAGCTGGAATGGACATACTCAGTTTTAGGATTGAAGTCCTAGAGCCATGAGCAGATTCATGTGTCTTTGCAGTTGTGCAGTACGTATTCAAAAAAAAAGAAAAAAAAAAAGAGTTCATCTTGCACAGATCAGAAAAATACATCTTTCCAACTGTGGAAACAGCTCCCTGTCCAATGCCCAGAACAGGTGCATAACAGCAGTTGCATAGTTGGCAGTAATATAATGGAAACAACTTTTTTGTTATTTCAGCTCTATGCAGCATAATAAATTATGCCAATGTTACAATGTTCTATGCTTTTTTTTTTTTTTTTTTTTTTTTTTTTTTTTTTTTTTTTTTTTTTTTTTTTTGGTCAGAGGAACAATACTTCCAGTTTTCTGCACAGTTTAAATAAAACCTGGGCTAAGGAAGATCCTTACCAGATAGAAGGCAACCTTGAACTTGTGGCACAGAAACTCTGTTGTGGATTTGTTTCCTAGAGGGTAGATTAAAATTGAATTCTTCCTTTATCATTACTGTT
Source organism: Oreocharis arfaki (assembly GCA_013398015.1). NCBI lineage: Eukaryota > Metazoa > Chordata > Aves > Passeriformes > Paramythiidae > Oreocharis > Oreocharis arfaki. The sequence continues at coordinate 49,744 of VZRR01010221.1, forward strand.
CTTTTCTGTTAGAGCTGAGTCTGCAGTGCAAAACTGATACAGCATTAAATGCTGAAGACTTGGTGACATTAGCAGCGTTGGAGTCTGCATTGATGGTTAACAAGTCCTAAGTCTTCTGCAATACTAATTCCTTTTCCCCTCCTTTATTCCTTTTTATCCATTTGTTCCACCTTCTCAAGTTATTCTTTTAGCTGCTTTCCTTCTTTTCATCAGGATGAAGTGAAAAATGCTTGCCTTTTCTTACTAACATGTGTGATGTGCCCAGAACACACAAGTTGTTGTAACAAATCTACTTGGATTACTTTGTCAATATAGAGAATATCTAGCACACAAAACCCAGAAAAAGAATCCTTAATATAAAATTGTTTGCTTTGGGAAGGGAATAATGGAAGAACACAAATAGATGATCATTTATTTTCAACACATGATAATTTATTTTCTTAGTTAACAGTCTCGGAATGATGAAATAATTTTGGTTGGAAGAGACTTTGGGAGGCCTCCAGCCCAGCCTCCCGTTCATAGCAGGGTTGACCCTTAATTCAGACAAATCTGCTCAGGCTTTTGTCCAGCTGAGTCTTGAAAACCTCCAAAAATGGAAATGGTGTAATGACTCTAGACAACTTGTTTCATTGCTGGGCTGTCCTCCTGGAGGAAAGGCTTCTCTTTCTTTTGAGCCTGAGCCTCTCGTGTCAAAGCTTGTTTCACTGCCTTTCAACTTCCTGCCACACACCACTGTGAAAAGTCCAACTGCATCTCTTTTTCCCCTTCTATTGGTACTGGCAACACTGTTGAGTGCCCCTGAAGCCATCCTTTCTCCCATCTGAACCAGTCCTGGTTCCATAGCCTCTTCTCACAGTGAAAGGGCTCCAGACCTCGTCTCCCTTGTTGCAGCCCCTGAGCCCACTCCACTCTGTCCATGCTCTTCACATATTTTAGGGATCAAAACTGAATGAAATATCCAGATGTGGTATAATGAATGCAATGTAGAAAAATATAATCTCTTCCCTTGATGTCCCTATTCATAAAGCCCAGTATATGTTTGTATTTTGCTGCTGGGGTGCACTGATGATTTCATACTATTTTACTACAGCCATAGTTTCAAAATATGGGTGCCTTAATCCATCTTTTCAATTGCATTCTCTTTTTTCTTGAGAACAAGTAATTCAATCCTTGCATTACACTGAAAAATTTTAATCACTTTCTGCACTGCCAGTGAAACTGCAGTTTCCTTTATCTTTTTCAAGGGACAACATACTACTTATACATCTCCAAACTTCATAAGCCTTCTCCAAATGTTCTAAAGGTGATCTTCCCTCTTCCATATCAGTTGTACTATTTCAACTTCTATCTATTTCACTCTTACAAAATCATTCCTTTTTCCCATAAAAGAACATTATAGGTACCCTGAACTCTTCTAATTGCATTACAGATACACTGAACAATTTTCCAGTTACCTACAGCTTGCAAAGTTATGCCATAATTACTTCACTTCTGTTATTATTTTTAATGTGGTGTATTTAATCAGTGGTGATTGTCTGTATAAAAAACCCCCAAATAGTCTTGTCATATTATGGTCCTTTGGTACTCTATAAAAAACAAGCATGTAAACTAAAATAGACAAAAAAAAGGTAAAATGGGGAAAGAAAACACAGATGTATAAATTTGTATGTTCACTATGTCAATGTAAGGCTATTACTTTGTGTTTGCACGGTAAAGAATATAAGGAAAATTAAAATAAATTCCAGACCAGAGCTAACATGTACCGTATGTCTGTCTACAGACAGAGAAATATAGCCAATGCCTACTTCTCACAAAAATTAGATATTATGTTAAAAAGAGGATCACAAAGAAATTGAACCCAAGACACAGAATCATGTAATATACTGAGGTGGAGGGGACCCATCAGGATCGTTAAGCCCAACTCTTGCCCCTACACAGTTCACGCCAAGAATCACACCACGCGTCTGAGAGCATTGTCCAAATGCTTCTTGAACTCTGTCAGGCGGGTGCTGTGACCACTTCTCTGTTCCAGTGCCCAAATACCCTTTGTGTGAGGAACCTTTTTCTAATATCTAATCTAAACCTCCCAACTCAGCCATTCCCTCAGAATCTGTCATTGGTTACCAGAGTGAAGAGATCAGTGTCTATCCATCCACTCCCCCTCAAGAAGATGTTGTGAGGTGTCCCCTCAGCAGCATCGTCTCCAGGTTGGATAAACCAAGCACTCAGCTGCTGCTCAGAAGGGTTCCCTTCGAGATTCTTCACCATCCTTATGGCCCTTGCCTGGAAGGTCTCTAACAGCCTAATGTCTTTTTTGTATTGTGGCACTCAAAACTGTCCCCAGCACTCAAGGTGAGGCTGTTCAGTGCAGAGCAGAGTGGAACAAACCCCTGCCTTGCCCATCTGGTGATGCTGTGCCTGTGTCTTGCCCCCTCAAGACATGGTTGACCCTTCCGGCTGCCAGGGCACTGCTGACTCATATTCCACTTTCTGTCAGTCAAGACCCCCAGGTTATTTCTTCAGTGCTGCTCTTCAGCCTCTCTTTCCTCAGTCTATCCACACAGCCAGGGCTGCCCATCCCAGGTGTAGAATCCAGTACCTGCTGGTTGGTGATTCACCATCTCTCTAATTTTCCAAGGTCTCTCTGCAGGGCCTCCTTGCCTTTGAGGGAGTAAACAGCTGCTTCCATTTTATTGCTGTTGGCAGACAGACTTAGTATTTCTTTAAGTCCTGCATCCAATATCTAGCATTTACTCCAGCAAAGGTTCTACTACCCTAGGAATTTTAGAGCTATTTTCTAATAATGAGCACAATATCCAAGCTACATCGCAGAGATAGCACTAATAGTATAGCATCCTTGATTCTGTTAGCTGAAAGGTGATGTTTCCCAAGAATACTTTGAACAATCACTTCAGAGCAAATTGTTTCACCTCATCGTAAGTTCCAGGGATTTTTTATTTTCTTCTGAAGAAAGATGGGAAAGCATAACTTCATATCATGTGCACTGCAGTCTTCTCTTTAGCTGTCATTTACAGAGTTTGATACTGTTGTTTTAAATTGACATATAATCTTTAAAACTAGTACAAGATCTCTATAAAGAAAATTTGCATCAGTTATATTTTTCATTCTGTTTTATTTGCCTTACTCAAAGAAAATAAGTTCCTTCAAAAAACAAAAAAATTACCTTAAGATGTGTATAAATTCATCATTGTAGAACATAATGCTGTATCTCAAAGAAATTCCCCCTATGGATTCTCCTGAAACTGACAGTGAAATGTAAATAAGCTTGTGTCACAAACAGCCTGAAATGCTGATGTATGCGAAAGAAAGTATGATCATTAAATATTGGACAGATTCTACATGCACTTGGGTACTATCAGAGGACACTCAGGACTTTATTAAGTACAAAGATAAGAAAAAAACCAAACATTAGACTGAATTCTGATGGTGTGAAACTATTTAAAGTGTGAGTAGACAAGACATCAGCACTGAAGATGAACATGCTTTATTGTTTTATTATGTGGTTCTGTTTCTCCTAAGTACTTTTATCATCCATAACGTTTTCCTTTCTATTTCAAATTACCTGTATCTGCCATAAAGCTGCTCTGAGCCATTGTGTGAAAATATTCTCAGTCTCTATTTTTCTTAGGCTTATGGACTCAGAGCACATAGAAAATTCTGTGGGAAAGGGCTATTTTAAGAAAATTTTCTAGCTATTCTAAAGCTACAAGTGCACAAGGAGAAAAATCTGATTTCATCAAAAAGTCATTAAAGAAAAGGTTAGTTGTTTTGTCCTTGGTTGTTTAACAATCTCCTTGATCCTCCTGCTACGTGGGCATGAGGATCTGTCCATGCAGATTAGATTTCAGGAGTCCTAAAGTATTCTCGAGGAGCTTCATTTAGTCATTCACTTACACTTTATTTAAGCCTTCATTTAGCCAAGCCAACACTGAAATTGACTTGAGGATGTGGATCTCAGAATTTAGTAGGTTATCTATTATTCTTATTTAGCCCAAGATTTTTCTAAAGAGACAATTTAGACTATTAAGTATTTGCTAATGGTAGAGTCAGTTTAAGGAAAAGTACTTAAAACATGTGTGATACTGCAAAATATTGTGAATTTCAGAGGAAATAGGGAAAAGTTCTTTCTTCAGAGCTTTGTGGGTATTGGCAAGGCAAAAAAAAAGCATATTTCACTATCAACAGTTACAGCTGTAAACAAATAATGGAAATTTTTAATGAGAAATGACACTTTCTTGCAATAGTAGAGACAGTTTTATGGGCAGAACTAGCTGCTAATTTCTCAACTTTTGAAGTGTTTTCACAAAGTGAAGCGTCTTCTCTCTAGTTAAACCATCTAAGTATTTTATTACTATCCACAAATTATAGATACATACCTTTTGGGATAGTGTTTATAAGAAAAAAATCCTGCAACAAAACCCCCATTAATTTTACCAGTAATTTTTTTTTTCATATCTACCTAACAACAGATAAAATGCCCAAATTTATACTCATGTAGCTGCTTTTCTGAAGTATCCTAATAATCTAAAACCATACATGTCTTGCTAAAATCTACCTATATTTATTTTCTGCATTTTTCTCAATAATTCCTACCAAAACATGGATAACATCAAACTGATATTATTTAGTTTCTAAGGTTCATGGGGAAATATTAGTACCTTTACTAGAAAGTTTATTTTAAAAGGATACATAGTTTCAAACACTAATCAGTTTTAACTGATCCCTTGACAGATCAGTTTTGGAATAAAATAAATATATTTGTTTCAAAGAATCTGGATATTTTGATTTTTATATGGTAAATAAGACTGTGCTTCCTCTCAGCATGACTATATACATTTAAGCAGACAGATTTTTCATGGTTTTACTTACACAAGTAGGTATGAATAACATCTACTTCGTTTACAACCCACTGATATTTTCATAGTTGAAGTAGGAACACCTTGGTCAGAAGCTTTCAGCAAAAACACTGTGTATCAATGGTTGGATAATCCCATAGAAAAATTTTAGAAGAGCTAGTTACTCTTTCAGGGCATCAATGGAAAATTTTTGTTTCTGAAGAAATCATCACTGTTTGTTACCTTTTTTTCTCTTACCTGAACATCAAATGTTTCCTGAACTCAAGACAACCTAATTGTTCATTCTCCCTAGAAAGTCACTGAAAAAATTCAAAGCTGTACATATTGAAAGATTCTCTTTTTGTCTCTTCTGTACCTCAAGAAAAAAAGAGAAAAGCCTATTGTTCAATACAATGCCTAAAAAGTCCAACAGAATTTTCAAAATGTATAGATGTATTTCCATAATTTCCTTGGTGTTTGGGGTTTAGTGTTTTTTCTTCTCCCAGTATGCTTTCTGACTCTCAGAAAAGAGAATCGTCTTCTGCTACCATTTATAATCCATTCTGCAGCCCCAACAGTACAGTTAACATGTCTTTAGTTCAAATCACAGCACTCAGCATTCCGACTATTCCCACAGAAACAGACACAGGTATACAGAATGCTTTCTATTTATATTCACCTAATAGTCATTTAATACTTTGTGAAGATGCACATCTTCAGCAGGTCTACACTTAAAGTACCCCTATAATTCTTTTGCCCCCACTATCTTACTGCACTTCAGGCAATTAGGATGTCAAAAAAACAATTTGGTAATTTTTACCATAATGTGGTAATTTTTTGTGGTCACGCCTCCTGTACCTTTAGTTGATTTGGGGTTGTGTTAGAACATACAACACAAAATAGTCCTAATCCCTGGAGTGGAAGGCTTTTACATATTCTTAATTAAACCGTATTCTCCTTTATGAGAGTACCTCAATAAAACCTTGAAATGAACAGACCTGTTTTACAGCAGAACCTCCTCCCTTCTTCCTTGTTCATCAAGAACTAATCTCCTTACATCCCTGCTTTGCAAGAACACAAAAGACAACCACAGAAAGTGAACAGAGTTGATAATGAGTATCCAGTTTGGAAGGAATGGAGGAGATAACGAAGGGAGTTAAAAATCCTTTTTGTGCCTGCTACCGGACTCTGTCCAAATAAATCCAGGAAAGACAGTACTAAGAATTAGAATTATAGTTGCAAAAGCTTATTTGCTTTCTTGTCTTGCTTTGTACCTATACAATTTCCTGATGTAACGTGCATTCTCAGGGAACTTTGCTGCAATATTTAGAATCTATGGCTCTTCTTGTCTGCATGCTAAGCATCTAAAGAGTGCTGAATAGATTTAAAATCTGAGCAAAACTCTGGAAGATTACTTCCAGCCATACAAACAATTAGCCAAAAATTAACCTATTAACAATTCAGTTGACATTTAAGAGTTTTGTTTCCATTAAATCAGAGGAAGCTATATAAAAGTGAGATAATATGGGAAGTCAGGTACAATGTTAACTGTAAAAAAAATCTGATATCACTCCCTATCAATTAACAGGGTTTGATCCAGCTTTAAATGCATGAAAGAGTAGCCACTTGAATTCTACATATGAAACTATGACCTGAATGTTAGAAATTGACGTTTAACAATAAATTCCCTGGCAGGCAGCAGCGGGGAAGGAAAGGCAAAATTTCCCAAAACTCCAGTAGTCTGATTTCAGAGGCAGAAAAAAAATCATGGCATGCATCATGTTCTCCAGGCTTACATGCAGTTTTGTTCTAATTTGAAATTCTGACTACATTGAAAAGTCGATAAAAATCTCCCTTGATCTAACTCTGAATAAAAAATACCTATTTCTATTACAGTTACAAAAGAATCACTTTTTAGAAATGTGCAGATATCATTGAGAAGAAACTATCCTGCTGTCTCCATGAACATGTACAAAGAATTCAACAAAATTGTTCAATGTCAACAGGAGCAGTGGGAAGCTTTTCCTGTGTTTACTGTATGGTATTTAGAGACCAATCCTATAACTTTTAATTTATGCAGGTTAAGCATTTAGCTGAAGCTAAAAGGATTTCCTTTGAGCAAATTATTTAAAACAATAAATCTCATTTATTGATAAATGTTTCTCCTAAGTATAAAATACTGAGTATAAAATCACACATTAAAGTGCTATTACTTTCATACCCCCACAAAATTAGTTTCTGGAATGGCAAGAATTTTACTTCTTACACAATACTAAAATTTGAAAACAAAACAAAATAAAACCAAAACATAAGGAGAGCAATTCACAGAATTGCAGAATTACAGATGAGATAACAAGATAGTGGATTAGGCTGCCTGGAATCTAATCATGCATTTCTCACTAAAATCTAAAGTTTAGATATGTCTTCTAAAACTGACAAACTTAGTTCTATATAATAATGAAGTCAAGTAATTTCAGGGAAAAATATCTCACTTCTCTGAAGACTATTGGCCTAACAGTCATGAAAACAAAATACTAGGAACATCATGATCCAATCTAACATTTCTTCAACAAGCTGACCATTGGTTCACAGTTTTAACGTGAACAGAAGAAGTAGCTGAAATAGATACAGCTAGTGTGGGGCGCTTTCATCTGAGCTAATATTTAAATATGATCTGGGTAATCAAAGATTTTTCTACTTTGAAGACCTCATAATCCAATTCATGATAAAATGAGATGCAACATGGGACCTCATATCGAATTACTAACTTGACTGAATAGGAACGAAGCATAAAATCTAGAAATGTGTTATCTTTAGTAGTTTATGGCATGTTAAATTCCTTAATTGAGTTGATATATAAAATATCTGTATAACTAGAAAAAGGCAGGCAAAAGTCTTCCAATTTTTTCTGAGTTTATTTATCCTTAACGTAATACATTTTGCTTTTTGAATTTGCTTATATTATTGACAGTTATTGATAGTGCAATATTAATACTGATAATGAGCAGCTAAGCCAGAAAAAGCTATGTCTGATCTCTAGACCAATTTGCAAAATGTTGCTGTAGCTAGCATTGTCATAACTGAAATTGTGCACTGTAGTGTTTGGTCTAGCACTACATTTTAACACTAGTTAAAACCAAATTACCATTAGATATATCTTTCTAGGTTATCATAACTAGAGTTCTGTTCCTTGTATCAAAATAAGTTTAACTTTTAAAGATTTTAAGTGGTTTTGTTTAATTTATTTTGTAACCGATATTCTCTAGAGCTGTGTGGATTTGAAGAGAAAAATGTCCAACAAAGAGTTAATAACCTTATATGTAAACTGCTACTGTTGAAAAAAAATAGATTTTTAATCATTATAACACAAAAATACTTACAAATAATTAAAATTTTAGAAACATTTTAAGCTAGCGGGTTTTGCACATTCTTTTTGGACATAAAAATGGATTTCTTTGAAGGAATAAGTCAAAGACTATTCTATTGTTTAGCAATTCAGATTTAAATTTATTCACTTATCTTCCATAAAAAATTATCTAACACCTCTACTGAAATTTTGACTCCTTGTCCCATACATGAAGATGTTTTCCAAGTCACCCTGTATCGGATGAATAACTTCTTAATTCAGCTTTTGTTTAGCTGCCAGCTGCAGTTAATGTCTTTCAATACTGATGCTGTAGAGTACAGAATCACAGAACAGTTAAGTTTGGAAGGGTTATCTTGTCCAACCTGCCTCCTCAAACAAGATAAAGAAAGCTGCCAAGGACCTTGTTCAGGCAGTTTTTGGATACCTCAAAGGATAGAGAGTCCACAACCCCTCTGTGCACTCTGTGCCAGTTCTCAGCCACCCTCACACTGAGAAAGTGCTTCCTAATGTTCAAATGGAAGCTCCTATGTATCAGTTAATGCAGATTGCTTCATGTCCCATCCCTGGGACCACTGAGCACCACTGGGCACCACTGAATATTTGGGGTTTTGTATAGTTCCAAGGATGGAGACTCCACAACCGCCCTGAGCAACCTATGCAGGTACTCAATCAGCCCAAAGTAAAAAGAAAGTTTTGCTTATGTGGACAGTCCTGTGTTTCAGTCTAGGCCCATTGCCTCTTTCTCTGTCATTGGCCATCTTTAAGAAGATCCTGGTTTCATTACCCTACATCCTCCCTTCAGATACTTGCACACATTGAAGAGGTCACCCTGAGTTTTCCCCTACTCCAAGCTGAACAGTACTGTTTCTCTAAGTCTTTCCTAATAGGAGAGTTTCTCCAGCCCATAAATCATTTTTGTGTCCTTCTCTGAACTCTCTCTAATACGTCCATATCTCTCTGATACTGAGGAATCCCAAAGTGAACACAATGTTCTGGTATATAATAGTCATGTGGCGCCACCAGGGCTCAATCAAAAGGAAGATCATATCTATCTGCTGACAATCCTTCTCCCATCCTAAGAAGCTGTTGGTCATCTTGGTTGCAAGTGCACAGTGGTAGTTCATGTTCAACTTAGATGCCTCTGTAACCTTCTATTCAAACCCATTTCCCAGATGGATGAGCCCACTCTGACCTTATTCCTTACCAGGTGCCAGTTTCAGCATTTTTGTAACTTCATTAGGTTCGTGTCAGCCTATTTCTCCAGGTTGTTGAGGTCCCTTCATGACAGCACAAACCTCTGTCATATCAGTTACTCCTGCTAGTTCTGTGGCATCTACAAAACTGCTGAGGCTACACTCTCCCCCATTCTCCACATAATTAAAAAGAATACTGAACACGGTCAGACAGGATTGATCCCTAGTGTATATCGTTAGTTACCAGTTTCCAAGCAGATTTTGTTCCTCTCACCACCAAGCTCTGGTCTTGTCTCTTCAGCTGGTTTTCAAATGATCTCCCTGTCCACCTCGAAAACTTATCAACAACTTGTCTGTGCAGATGTCATGGGAGGGTGTGACTGGCACCTCCTGCTTCTGCCCCCTGGTAATAATGTCACCACTGTTCTGTAAAGAATTCCTAAAAGAAACTGTTTCTTTAATGTCAGGTGAAACAGACTGTGTCAAAAGACATAGTGAAATCTATGCAGACAGTATCCAATTCTCTCTCCTCATCTACCAAACCTGTCCCTTCAACATAGGTTATCAAGCCAGTCAAGCATGACTCCCTCTGACTGACTGCATGACTGACTGACAGTACAAATTCATACTGACTCCTCCTGGTAGTTTTCTTCTTGGTCAATTGTCTGGAAATGTTTTTTCAGGATTAGTTGGTCCCTGCTTGTTGAGATAGAGTGCCTTTCCACAGATGAAGGTGAGGCCTGTAGTTCTCTGGGTCCTTCTTCTAATCTTTCTTGAAGATAGAAGTGACGTTTGTTTCCTGAAGTCCTCAGTCACCAAGACCTTTGGAAGATAGTCAAGAGAGGACTTGCAATAACATCAGGCCTGACTCTTGGGCACAACTCATCAAGGTCCATGGATTTATGTATGTACAGGCTGTTTAAGTTTTCCTTAGCCTGATTCTCTTTCACCAATTATATGACTTTCGAGCTTCAGATGTCGTCCCTGGTTTTAGATATCTGGGATTTTTAAAGACCAACTTTGCTAGTAAAGATGGCAGCAAAAAGAGGTATTCAGTACCCTCAGCCTGTTCCATGTCCTTTTACAGCAAGGCTCCCATTGCATTCAGCAGTGGGACCATATAATTCCTAGTTTACCTGTTGATATATTTATAGATACCTTTTTATCACCTTTGACATCAGACTCTATTTCATCAGACTCTTTTTCTGAGCTTTGATTTTCCTACCTGCATGCCTCCATGCTTAAAAAGCGTCTTTGTATTCCTACCAGGTTACCTGTCCCTGTTTCCACCCTTCATATATTCCCTTTTTATGTCTGAATTTTTTAGGAACAACTTGTTCCTGCATGCAGGCCCCCAGATATTTTGCCTGTCTTCCTGCTTCTTGAGATAGAGAGCTCCAAGCTTGCAGGATGTGAGTGCTAAACATCAACCATTTCTCTTGGGGCTTTCTTCCATCCACGGCTTATTGTAATGGGATTATTTCAAGATGAGCTTTGAAGCCCATGCCAGTTCCTGCTCTCTTGAAGTCAGGGTTGTAACTTACTTTTTGCTCTGTTTCTTTCTCTCAGCATCCTGAACTCCACCATCTCATGGGGATGGTAATCAAGGCTGCCTTTGACTTTCACATTCCAAACATACTTCCTTGTGTGTGAGTATGAAGTCCAGCAAAGCGCCTCTACACTCTGGTTCCTGTCTCACTTGAGTCAGGATGTTGTCACTTCAGGAATGTCCTGTATGGTTTACGTCATGCTATGCTGTCCCTGTTCCAGCAAATACTGGTGTGGTTGAAGTCTACCATGAGGACCAGGACCGGCAAATGTGAGGCTCCTTCCAGCTCTCTATAGAAGGTCTCACCTTGTTCTTCTTGCTCAGGTGTTCTTGGATACCTACTATTACACTATTACCCAAAAGCTCTCTATATCCATGCCCAGGAAAAGCTCCATTCATTTCAGCTTCTCTCTTAAATAAAGGGCAGCTCCAACTCCTCAACTTCCTGTTCTGTCCTTCCGAAAAAATAGCTCTAATAACTCAGCTGAAGTACTCCAATCATGTAAGCTGTTCCACTGCATCAACATGATTCCAACTAGATCAAAGTTGTGCAACTCAACACAGATCGCTAATTCACCATGTTTCTTTCCCATACTATACCCGTTGGTAAACAGGCACTTTAGACAGGCACCTCTCCTGGTTTCCCAGAAGGTGCTTAAGGGGAGGAAAAATATATTGTGGTTTTTCGTACAGTGTTTTAAATGTGAGTCCTGACATAAACAATAAATTTAGGAAAATTTTCCCAAAGTTCTTTTGAAATAAACAGAATTTTAATTGAATAGACATACAACAAAAGAACTGATAATCATTCTTTCCAAATCACTTCACAATTTTTTAATCTATTCATGTTTCAGTTTCAGAAAGAACAGAAATTCTGTGAACAGAAAAGAACTACCTTTTACCATAAGATTTCAAATATTTACTGACCTAAGTCAACATATTAGTAGTGAGACCAATTTACAGATAAGTTTGTTACAATTTTTTTAATAAACATTGGTTCTAACTTTTCTCTCTGTTTCCCATGAGTCACACAGCAATGTTATTTGCATGACATAGATTATATTCCTAATTAATTTTGTCTTGTGAAAACTTTATGAGTAAAACATACACTAGTTACTTATTATACAGGAGCACTTTAGTCTAAAACTCTAGATACAAGTTGCATGAGGAAAATGTCTACTTTGGCCAGAAGAGTTAGCTTACAGAGTAAAGGTCAAAGCCCTATAAAAAGCAAAAGGAAAAATTTTTCTGCTTGTATCTTGGAGGTCATAACAACACTTGTCAACATTTCCTGGAATTTTTTGCAAACTAGGTTGTGAGCATGCACTGGCAGCAATAATGCACTCCTCTTTTGTATTTTGAGTACTGAACTGGAAGAATAGCTGAAGGGAGAGAGAAATTAACTTTAATCAATTTTTTTCAAATGTGAATATTCCCATGAAACAATAAATGAGAATTTATCGGGGTTCTGTACAAGTCAGTTTCACATAGAAACACATTGGGGCAACATTATTTTGAACAGATTTTTATGCTTAGCAAAAAGTACTCAAACAGATAGAAGCCTAGAGTCTAATAATTCAGACACTAAATAGTTCAGACACTTTCTAGATTTTAACAAGTGAGTAGCAGAATGATTAAGACTCAAGAGCTGGTGACAATGAACTGTGTGGTCACATGAACTTATCAGAAGGGAGAGCCATCTTGATAGAAAGCCTGGACAGGTTGGAAGAGAGTGCTATCAAGAACTGTGCAAAGTTCAAATTTATATATTAACAAAGCCAAATACAAAGTCCCGGAATGACATTTCCAGAGAACCCAGTCCAGACTAGAAAGCGTGTGGCTGGGGAGAAGCCTTGCTGGAAGTGTGCTAGGATTCCTGGTGGACAACAAGCTGAACCGGAGTCAGCAAAGGCAAATTGGATCCGGTATTGCATCCCCAGGGGCATTACTAGCAGAGATAGAGACATGATCATCCCACTCAGGCCGTGCCTAGAGTATATTGTATTCAATTCTCAACCCCACAGTTCAAGAAAGATGCAGATAGATTGGAGAGGCTCCAAAGGAAGACCACAAAAATGATCAAATGTCTGGAGAACCTGCCCTATGAGGAAAGACTAAAGGAGTTAGGTCTCTGGTGCCCAGAGAAGAGAAAACTCAGGGGGAAACTGATCACAGCATTCCAGTACTTAAAGTGTGGCTACAAGAAGATCAGTTTTTACAAACTGGTATTTGTGTTACTTGTATTGGTAAGTATTAATTGTTAGGGAACAAAAACAACAACAAAGTGTATATTTATTCTCAAGTTCAAATTAACATTTGCAAATCAGTTTTCTTTGTAACACATGGTATACTCCAGCATAAGCAGAAAGTAAAATAAACCAGGACTGTCAAGTTCCCAGTTACTTGCAGCAAAATTATATATTTTGCAAACCGATCGTGCTGCGCGATTCACTCAGTGCATCACAACTTGGTCTGATAAAACTTATTGGTTCACCTACCACTTAGTACTTAGGTGTAGTCAAGCAAACATGCAGACTACATATATCTCAAACTGGACATCAAATTAATAGTTCCTCTGTGACTCAGAACCCTGCAGGCAGAAGAATGCTGAATGGATCAGAAACTTTAGACTGGTTGGATCTTAGAGGTCTTTTCCAACCTTAATCAATCTATGACTCTGTAAGAATATGACAGACCTGTCAGTGAACTGAGATGATAATTCCTGAGCTGACACTTGTATCACATTCCACACATTATTCAGGATTCCTGCCTCCCCTGCTTTTTTTTTTTTTCATTATTCAGAGCATGAGATCCTGCTTGACTTCAGTCAAGAGAGCTTATTATATTTCATACTATATCAGAAACAAATGAATCCATTCACAGAAAACCTGAATTTTGCCCTCTATAATAAGTTGAATGTCTCAAGATACAAAGATACCTGAATATAATTTTAAATTTCTGATATTAGTCATTCTTGTCATATTACAGGAGACTTTTATAATGACGTTTTGTTTACATAAAACACGATTTTGTATAGCTGATTTCTCAACAGAACTTCAGTAAGAAATTAACATAATGGGTCTTACTGCAGCAGACTTCTCTGATGACAGTTAGCTAATTTTCAATGCTTCAGAATTTAAAAAATATTTTGACAACTAGTAGTGAAAGCTATCAAGCCAATTCCACTTCCATGAAAAGTGTTGCAATTTTTTATTATGCATTCATTATCATGGATATTTAGGTTGACTATCAGAAGAAATTTTTTGCTGTGAGGAGGGTGTGATACTGAAACATATTGCCTAAGGAAGTTGTGGATGTCCCAGTCCTAGCAGTGTTCAAAGCCAGGTTGGGTAAGGCCTTTTGCAACCTGACCTACTGGAAGGTGTCCCTGCCCATGAGAGCAGGGTTGAGATTAGATGATTTTTATGGTCCCTTCCAACTCTTGACGTTCTACGATTCTCTGATTTCTTCACATGGAAAGGAATGAGCAATCTGATTTATTGCAAAGTACTGTCAGGTTTCTAAAATACTGTACTTTAGCTCTACCCTCAGTTCAATATTAAACAGAAATGAGTTTATATTTAAATACTCACATACTAAATAGGGAAGGACTAGTAAAATTTCTGGGCAAATAGGTACATATTTTAATTGCTGCAAACGCAGGCATCCACATACCATATACGATCCAAGATACCGTAATTTTCATCATACAAATAGTCTGATTGATTTCAAGGCCTACACCAAAAAGCAAAGGCTGATCTTAAAGTTCTGCTAAAGCTCAGACTTAGCGAGTATCTCTGCTATTAAGTTCTGCAGCTTCACTCCTTGTAACAATCCAGCTCAATAATGCCTTGAGCTCTCAGGACACATTTCAGGCACTAAATCAGTCTCTAATCTCTAATCTCTCACTAAATCAATTGCATACATGCAATACATCTTCCTATGATGACCTTACCTGCATATATATGGAACTCCAATGCAAATAAATGCTTACTGATGGAAAATTAGTTCTTATCTCTGATTTCCCAACTTTCAACCGTTTTGTTGCATTTGTTGCCTTCCTCAGTGGCTGCTGAAGGAAATTCCTTAAAATTAAGACATTCAGTTCGGTTTAGTAACACCTAATATTAACCCTGTTTCAGTATGTTGCTCAGCAATCAATGATTTTGATGCTTTTGTTTAGCAGTTGCCTGCATTTATAAATACTGTATGCCACTAGAATATGTCAAGCCAGATCTTCGGTATATAGTAAGCCTGAGACCTTCTATTACAATTTCCCTAATATGGAGAAAAATTATATTCTGTTGTGCTTCTGCAGCATGAGGTCTTAAGTATTAATTCACCTCACACTTCTTAATGTCACAAAAAATGTATGACTTCAAATAGGAAACATGTTTTATTAAAATCCTACAGAAATCTGCTGATGTCTTAAATCAATTCCTCTTTCCTTCAAGCTGAGAATCAAAAAAATTTAGTTGCCAATGATCATCCCAAATATTTTTTTGTTTTCAATATGATAAAATTGGTGGTTTCCCATTCTTATTTTCATATTGAAATTGAAGTGTGCCTCAGACCCAGATCAGAGTGGTTTTGGATATCGGGCCCCAGATGTATGCAACTTGACTACCAAGAAGCATATTTGAATTAAAATTTCATTTTTAAACAGAGTATACGGTAGTTTATTGATGACATATGCAGTGATGAATCCAACATAGCAATTATGATTTAGTTTTATCTGTTTAAAGTAACAGTAATGGGAAAAGAATCAATAGGCTCTAGCAGGTATGAGGCCATGCTTCACCCCTAATAGATGCCTAGAGTAAGGACTTACATACAAAAGTGAAAACTGTGAGAACAATTTATCTGAAATTCTTATTGGCAGCTTTTCCAATCATTTATGACAAATTGTGAGTATGTCTAAATAACACCTTCTTACAAAACATAGAATGCTTTAGAGCAATAATCCATTTTTAGATATAACCACTTGAAGTCCTTGCATACCTCACAACTACTATTTGTGAGAATACCTCTAGAGGATTAAAACCCCTATGTTATCTTACAAATATATATGACTGGTTTGCTCTAGGAAAAGTACCATTCAGGTATTCTGAAAACTGATTACAATCTGGCAATATATGCTGCAGGATGAGGTTACAGTTGACGAGATTTTCTTTGTAAGACAAAATAAAACCAAACTGTTTACAAAAATAGAATACAAGGAAGCATTGATATTGATAGGTGAAGAAGGGGTCAATGTTCTAAAATTTGAAGAATTTAGTGATAAGTAATTATATCAGTTTTATTACAGCCAGTATTAAATTTGAACTTAAAAAGCAGAATGAGGCAATATTCTTCTAGGTCTTGCTGAAGACCTGGTTGAAGTGGAACATGTATGTACTCAGAAATATGTCTTAATGACTGTGATTTCAAATGGAAAAATTAATTGGACATTATGGGACAATATCAAATCCAAATGGGTAAATAAATTAGGAGAAAAAATGTGAATTAAAACAAAACAAGTTAAACTGCCAATGGTCTTTGGTTCAAAAAGTCAGTCCCATAGAATCAAAAGCAACTACAAAATATAATAATTCAGAAAATTATTATTATCTTAACCCCTAGCTGGGGTTTAGATTGCACTACATTTCATTAGAATGCTATTCCAGAATTTTTCCAAGTTTCCTTCACCAAACATTTATCACTTTCATCAAATGACCTGGAGGAAGGGATCAAACACACCCTCAGCAAGTTTGCTGGTGACACTAAACTGGGCAGAGTGGCTGATCCACCTGCAGGCTCTGCTGCCATTCTGTGGGACCTTGCAGGGTTGGGCAGAGAAACCTGATGAGGCTCAACAAGGGCAGGTGTCAGGTCCTGCTCCTGGGGAGGAGCAGCCCCAAGTGCCAGCACAGGCTGGGGCTGACCTCCCACAGAGCAGCCCTGTGGAGAAGGACCTGGGGCTCTTGGTGGGTCACAAGCTGTCCATGAGCCATCCGTGCCCCTGTGGCCAGGAGGGCCAATGTCATCCTGGGGTGCATTGGGCAGAGTGTGGCCAGCAGGTCGAGGGAGGTGATCGTCCCCCTCTACTCGGCCCTAGTGAGGCCACACCTGGAGTGCTGTGTCCAGTTCTGGGCTCCTCAGCACAAGAGAGACAAGGAGCTCCTGGAGAGGGTCCAGTGGAGGGCCACAAGGATGATCAGGGGTCTGGAGCATCTCTCTTATGAGGAGAGACCATGGGAGCTGGGCCTGCATATTCCAGAGAAGAGAAGGCTGAGAGGGGATCTCATTAATGCTTATGAATATCTCAAAGGCTGGTGACAAGGGGAGGGTGCCAGACTCTTTTCAATGGTGCCCAGCAACAGAACGAGTAGCAGTGACCATAAATTAAAATACAAGTTCCACAACAACATGAGGAAGAGCTTTTTTACATGGAGAGGGGTAGAGCACTGGAACAGGCTGCTCAGAGTGGTCATGGAATCTTCCCCTCTGGAGACATTCAAAACCCCTACCTGGATGTGTTCCTGTGTCACCCACTTTAGCTGATCCTATTTTGCAGCAGAGTTAGACTAGATTTCTCCAGAGGTCCCTCCCAAATGTAACAACTTTGTGATTCTTTTTATTCTGTGCAAAATTCTTTTTATTCTGTGCATGGACAATATTTTTTCCTACAGTAATAGTGTCCTGTTGTTTATATTGATTTTTTTCTCCGTTTAATATTCACCCTTTCTCTGTAGTACTCCACTCTCTCTACCTCATACCTAGAAAGAAATTATGTCTTAATTACTTTCAGGTTTTGTTTTATTGCTTTAACTATGTAGATTTTTTTTTTTTAATGAGCAGAAGTAAAAATCTTTGTCTGTATCCATTCTATTTTGATTTCTTTGAATTCACATTCACTTAATTTTCATAGAAGTTTTTCTCTCAGATTGCTTTACCCTAGGAATGGATACTAGGGATTCCTAGGGTTATTCAGTACTTCAGCAGTACTGCCAATAGGAAGCATTTTACCAATTATTTCACTTTATTTATTTTATAAGGTGCCAAAATACTCATGTCAATGTGATTATTTACTCTTCTGTTGAGCAGTTAATCAGTACAAGAATAAGCTCAATCTCTACACATTTTTGTCTCCCAGAAATACTAATGAGTTTTGTTTATGCAGCAAAACTCCTGAAAACTCAAAAGTTTCTATGATGGAGGAAACTCATCCTCCAGAGAGCTCTTTTTATAGGATACAGGAGCCATAAAGTCAGACCCAACATTAAAATATGCATTTAAAGCAGAAAAAAGATTATCTTGTTAAGAAGAGCTCTTAATTTTGATAAAAACAGCACATGCTTTGAAGACCCATATAACTGATCTAACCTTTAAAAAACAGCACTGATTTATCTCTCCACCATCACATTTTAATAATGAATCTCTCTGATAAATGTGCATCTTTTTAGAAAGACACACAACGGGCCATACATGCTTACCTTGTGTGACTTCCACCATTGATTTAATGACATCATTTACAGAAATAAAATGGATAGGACTGCAGTCTCTATATATAAATGCTGAGCATTTATTTTTTAGAGCTAGAACTGGTTCAACATGCACTATAATGATGGAAATATATATATATTCAAAGAAACAGTACTGACCTACTATCTGCACTTTTCTCAAGCTATTTTCAGCACCTTTGCACATTTACATTTTATAAGCAGGAAAGGAACATTTCTCTACATTGCTTTATAAAAAGTAGGGGCTGACTTTGGTTTCTGTCTGTCTAGAAGCATGCTTCACTGAATATAATTTCAAAGTCTAATCATTCACAGCTTGTCTTTTGGCTTGTGGCAAGGACATGACTTAGGTCAAACTGCTTGTTTAGGGGGGCTGATTAGTAAAGCCGTGTCATTTTAAAAAACAAGGTTGGAAGCAGTTCACTCTCCTGTACAGCTCAGAAATCCTCACACAGGCCTTGTGAACACATATGTACTGGTTATGTGCAAATCCAACTAAGCAGAAGAAACAAGGTGTTGTTTCCCCAGGTAATAAAATGTAGATATTCCTTATGAAGGTTTACATACCTTCAATATATTTCCTATGAAAAAATACTGCTCTGAAGATTGTATCTTTATCGAGTATGCTAATCTTTTGGGGATTTCTTGGACAATTTTTAGTAATCTTAACATTGTTATGGTCTGTTTCACATTACATTATGTCTTTACACTGCTAACCTGCAAGCTCAAGTTATTTCACTACGTAAATAAAGCCTTTCAGGCAGCAATGTGACTGGACTAAAATCCAAACACTTAATCACTGTAATCATAGAAGGTCAACTGAGATCAAAGATAGCTCACACACAGGGGAGGAAGAGAAGAGATTACAGAAGTATCACAGCAGCAGGTGATTACTTTCAATTCAGGTGTTGATGAACTTCTCATCAACTAACACAAGGCTTACGTGTAAATAGCATGATACAAACAATAACCCTAGAGGTGATCCTGTTTGAAATTCTGAATATGATTTTAAAGAGCACATAAACCAAAAGCAACCTAACAGCATAAATCCAATAAATCAAATAAATAATTAAGTATATGAAGGCATGATGGTATGAAGCCAAAAATGGCTTATCTAGTAGATGAGAACTCATAAACATAAAAATTCTACTTTATTTAAATGTAGCTCATAGTGCACAAAAAGAGAAAGAAAGCTAAAATTACAGAGCAAGAAACTTAGACATAGATAATTAAGAAAAGTGCAAACTGTCCTTCAGTTCATAATCATACTTGTAGCAGTGCTACCACTTCATGAGTTAAAGATATAAAAATACATCATGGACCTTAGCTGAATATTATAATGAAACTAATTAAGAGTATCATTGAAGGACGAAAACCAGGTAAGAAATATGGCATCAATTTCCGTACAATATGTATAATGTAAACAAAATGCTGGTAAAAAACTAGTAAAGGTATATCGAAATGAAGAATTAGGATTATTATGGCATGCTAAGCAAAAAAAATTCAAAACAGAAATGGATATAGCACTATTGTTAAATATGAAAAATAGGTATAAACTTAAATGTAAGCATGAAATTTTAACACAGGTATTAGTATGGCTAGACTTCTGAACTGCTATAAAGTCAGATTAGGATGGTGAACAAGAAATGAACCCTGAACTATGTTCACTGCAAGATGAACTCACTTTGTCATATTATTTATGTCTGCACACACGTTTAAGACTATCCTGTAACCCTGAGGAGTCAGAAAATAATTTAAACAAAGGTACTGATTTTATGCATCATTCATACTTGCTTATTTTCAGAGGCAGGTGTGATGTTCAGACTCTTATCAGACCTATACATAAGCATGTGCTATCCCTATTTATCTCTGACTCTCAAATTGTATCCACAAAGACTGGAAAAAAAATTTCATCCAATGTATTCTTAATATGTTTCTGTGTCGCCAGTACTTTGTATGGGCGATATTATTAAATCTGAGAAAATGGATGCTTGAACAACCATTTTTCTGGGTAAAATCTTTTAATATCTCAAAGACATACAACAAATCAGGGATTCCTTGACAGAACCATTAGGTTCAGGAAAAAGGAAATGTTTATATATAGTCAGCTTATTATGCACAATTTGCATAATGTTATAAAAGGTAAGGTAAATAAAACTACCATTTCAGAAGAAAGTAATTCTTTAAAAGGTGGTAATATAAATTAAACCTCAATAAAAAGCTGCAGTGAATCTGCAGTTATTGCTGTCCTTTCTTCTTCCTTTGGGCACTAAACTATTGCAAGACAACAAATCAGACAAAATTATTCTATTTCTCTTTACAAGCAATGGACAGATTTGATCTAAATCAGTGAATAATGTGACTTGAAGTGGTCTGAATATCTGAGAAGAAATAGTCATTCCCATCACAAATCTTATATAAAATGCAATATTCATATAGATGATACAATTCTGATATAAAAGCTGTAAACTCTTTCTCTCCCTTAAAAAGGGGAGGAGGAATCTGTAGATTTTCCGAAGATGAAAGATAATTCAATAAGACACAAACAGTTCAAAAATAAAAAGAAAAGATAAGTATTTCAAAACACTTGACCTTCTGTGAAAATGTAGGAAATAAAGAGGTACAAAAAGAGATTGCAGAAAATGTTAACAATACAATAAAAATTAAGATTAAAAGTTATTAAGAAGAGGACAGACTGTTCATTGAAAAGAGAGGAAAAAAAAAAGGGGTATTGCATTCCACTTTTAACCCAAAAAGCAGAGAAATATAATCAGCAGTTTATCCTCATACTGTAATGAAGTTCAAAATTGTTCTAGGAAAATACCTTATTCATAAGACCTCCTGCTCACTCAGAATTTTAGGTTTGGGTTCTTTTTTTAATTCCTAGTTTTTAATTTTTCTTAATAGAAATGAGTTGTAGCTAGATTTTTTAAAAATTTATCTTTCTATTTAGAACCATTCCCTTTTTTTTTTTTTTTTTTTGTCATGCTGGTTGCAGATGTATCAGTCTTCATTTTTCTCTGATATTACTCCAACTAGTCATAATTTATGGGTTTAGGAACATCTAATGTCCCGTCATTGAAATGCAATTACATGCTACTTTTGTCAGAATTAAAAAGGAGACTCTGTCAGGTTAGTATTCCGGTGCACTGGAAAACTCAGTCTCACTTGAACCATTTTTCACACCAGAGATAATGCTGGAAAGCTATGTATTTTCTGCTTTTTTTTTTTCTTTTCTTTTTTAGTTAAAAGGTAATAATGCAGAAACCGATCTTTTCTAAAAACTGCGCTTTTCAGCATTCTACATTTGTTTTCCCTAATGCACATTGTAAGTACAAGTTACTACAGAAAAACATATATTTAGAGAGGAGAGGCCATAATTTGGCAACAAAAAACCTGCAAAGAGCTGCATTTTCAGTGAGAAGTTCCATGTGAAAGCGCATGTCAGTTAGATCTTCCATACCTGGCTGCAAGAACAACAGAAGAAAAAGGCTGTCACTAACTGGGAGGCAGGCTGGCAAAGGAAATCGAATCTAGCTGAACCTGTAGCGACAGAAGATCTGTTAAACATACCCCAAGAGGCATGACTCTGAGCACCTTCACAGCAGATAGAACAGGTTGATCTTGAAATAACCATAAGAAACAGTCAACTAAAATCAGGTCTATAACATCTGTTAGGCAACTTTCCTACAGTCAGTACTTTTCACAGGGTAATCTGTACTGAAATTATACTGGGAAATAAAGAAGGAGGAGGACAATGGAAACATATACGCCTGTTCTGTTTTTAAATCAGAAACAAAGAATTATTTTTCTCCACACCAGAAAAATTAAGCTCAAATTATTGTACAAAAGGATTTTACTGTTCTGGGCACCGTTAAAACAGTTCCATAGTCCAATGCTGATCTAATAAGGACAAGGGTAATTAGCCTGGTTTACCTGAATAATCCTATTGATTTCAGTAGAGCTACTTGCGTGAGCAGGCCAATTATAATTTTGTTCTTACTAAGCATTCACATACTATTATTCCTGAGTGTTATAATGATTTCTGGAGCTCTTAAAAGTTTGTCTACAATTACTTCTTTTCAATATTATCTCAATGTCCATATTCTCTATTTTAAGGATACCTGTTTCTTTTTCCCTAAACTATTTTAATAATCTCTGATAGAATGATAGCTATAACCCAAGTAATGCATGTGTGAATACCAAAACAGTAGAGTTATTAATCTAGAAAAACTAAACATATTGCATTACTTTTTAGGATAAGACACTTTTATTCTCAAGCACATCGGTTCTATGTCCTACCATTATGACTCAGTCAGTTTACAGTACATGAAATCTTGCTCTTTACAAGTACTGTCTTTGTCATTTCCTTCCTACTGATTTTAGCAATGCTTATTCAAGTCATAATAAAAATTATTTGTTTTATTTAAAAATAATAATATGGTATTTATATGAACAATGTCTCCCTTCTTCAGTCAGCAGATGACTTCCTCTCAACTTTTAAAAAATGTCCAACAAGGAATATAATATTAAAAAATATGACTTTTAAGCTCTTCTATATTTTGTATACAGTTATGCCAAATGATTTTATCTGAAACAGTATTCTTGCAATAGGTATCAAAGAAGCAATGATTAGTCACTTATTGCAATGTGTTACCAACTTTTTATTCAATATTACAAAATTGCATTGTTATGTCTGCAATGCAAATTTTACATTCTTACATTCTTGAAATACATTAACAACACTGTGGCCATGAAGATGCTGATATGCATTCTTTGCACAGTGCTTAGCAGGGAAGGAAGAAGGTCATGGCAATTCTCTTGTTTTTAAAGTTTGGACATCTGTGCTCTTGTTTACTCATTTGTTAGCTACTGTAGGAAAGCAAAAAAATCTGAATCAAGGTGAACTGGTGGAACACAAGTATGCTTGATGAAGCACATAGGGAGTTTTTTCATAAGCAAAACTCCTACTAATATGTAAAGACTTTTCTTGACGTGCAAACTAATTGCCACAGTCCTATAATGTCACTAGTTTCATTCATAGACTATTATACACTATTAAATTGCATTAACACAATTGCAAGCTTAAAGCCTGATTTATTATAAACATATAATAAGCAAGATTACATTGCCTTATTTTCTTTGCAATGAATCAGCATTTATTTTCTGCGAGTTGATGAATTCATCTCACCCATTGGGAATGATCTATGGGCAAACAAGACTTAATAGCACAACTTTCTTCTACAATTCATCACAGAAAAGAACAGCAAAAGCATTGACAACAAAGTTCTCTAAGACTGCATTTCATGGTCTGAAATTTAAAATCTAAACCAGAGCTCCATATCTGATGTATCTTCTGTTCTTAGGTAGAAGAGCTCACAAAAATCAGCTAAGTTCACAGTACCTGGATGATTCCTAGTTTTTATTGTACTGATGCAAGGAAGCGCTGTCTGACTTGGATCAGGTTGCACCTGTCCTGCGGGTAAGTCAAGAATATCACTTCACAGCTGTAGTTACTTAGCAGTGCTCATCATCCTTCAATCGATTCTTATTCATATGAACACATACACAATAAAACGCTAAATAAAAATGAAAATTCTGAGCCCATTGAAGTTTACAGTCATTTCTGACATCAGCTCTAGCAGACCTAGCACTTTATCTAAAAATATCAGTTTCATAAGACAGAAGGAGAAAAACAAGGGGTTAAAAATAGCGTAGTATATTCCAGAGGCTTTTGCCTACACATAATGGACTTCCTGAGTGATGAGTTAATAATCTGAGATACACTGAAAACTTTACATGGTAATTATATGTTCTATTTGCATTATACAGTACGTATGAGTAAGGAGTTTAGTTGTACCTATCTTCATCCCTCTTTTCTTACATAATTTAAAAAGCAAAAAATAGGGAAGAAACTTTATCAAAGAACTAAGCATAAATACAGACATCTATGGCATAAAAAGAAGTCTGAAAAAATCCTTTCTGTTTCAAAATGTAATACCTAATATATGGCCTCAGTGATGGAATCTTAGCATCATAAATATTGATGTGTATTAAAAACATATGATAGTACAGGGAAATAGATTCCACTTTTACACTTTTTTTTTGTGGGGGCTTACAATGGGATTTTCTTTAGACAGATGTCCGGCATTTCTGTATATGTTAAACATGCATGAGCTGTCACAACACAAAGAATAAGCAGGAATAGAAACGCCGTTACCAAATTTGTCTGTGAGATTTAGGCGTCTCCAACGTAGCTTTAGATCTTTCCCCATCAATGTCTAAATGAACTAGTATAAGAAAACCATATTTTGAACTTACTCTACATAATTCTTACAATTCACATTTTACTTCGTACTGCAACTATTATCACATTACGAATACGTCATGTTTCATACAATATTTAAAAAATATGATCAGGAAAAGCCAAATAGAAAGTTTTGTGTTAAATGTGCTGCTTTACAAAAAAAAAAAGCATCCATATCTATTTACTAAAAATAAAGCCTATTTCCTGTCATTATACTTTCTTTTTTCAAGTAGTCCAAGATAACCTCTTTCTCTTCTTTCTAATTTGTCCTTCCTACTAGTTTTTCTTCTCTTCGCACTGAGAAATCTGCAAAGAAAAATAACAAATCACTACCTGTACTGCAATTAATTACATGAAAAAGATTCTTAAGATTTTGCATTCCCTCCTACTTTTGAAACAATGCAACAAAGTTTTAACTACCGCATCAAAAAAAAAAACCAAAAAAAACTCAAAAAAAACCCAAAACCAAAACACCACCATAATATGGGCCCCATCATATATCTAAAATTGTGTATGCAAAGGCATTATTCTCCTTTGAAAGGCTTCTGCACTACTGACCTTGCTGGGATTAGCTATTTGTACAGATATATGAAAATTCCGTCTATATATAGAGTAAAATATGAGCTCTTTATATCCTCAGTGGATACTTTGGAGGGTGACTGAAAGCACTTTAATTCCCGAACAGACTCTCTCCATTGACTATGTAAGAGACCCAGATTCATAAACTGGCTGCCTGGATTACTAGCAGGAGAAGCAGTAACCTTTTCTCACCTCATTTAAAATACACCTATTTGTACAACAGTGGGACAAATCCACACAGAGAACCATTTCATCAAGGAAACTAAGGATTTGCTGTTCAGTTCTTTTTCTTTTTGGCCTTCAGTGACAACATCTCTTTAGCTTTTTGTCTACTGGCAGACTGGCAATGTTTAATTGCCTATATTAGATGCTAACACTGGACTACTGAAGGCACATCTACACTACCAACTAGGTCAAATAGCTCTGATCTGTAGAGAGAAACACTTGGTGCTGCAAGTTTTGAATTCACAGAAGACACATTTCAGATATTTTTTTTGTCCATTTTCACTTTGGATTAAATACAGTTTTGGCACCCAATCAAAGTCTTCCAGCTTTGTATCATATGGAAGGAGTCCAATTTGTGCTTTCTAGTTCACCCTAATTCAAAGTGACCTAAACTGATCAGGAGATATCCTTGGGAAAGCAGACCTGTTATCTGGTATGCATACATATTCTTTATTCCTTTCATCTGTAATAGAGCTGATCACCTGTATTCACTGAAACAAAAACAAAAAAAAATACTACAGTTACTACTAGTTAAGTACTATCACTCTTAATAATGTGAAGATTGAATAACTTTTTGGACAAACCCACTGAATATATCTGATTTTAAGATGTTGTAACATATGTACACACAAGTACATAAAAACTGAAAGCCTAAAATGAATCAAAAAATAAATTAAGGCATCCAATTCCTAGTTAAAGATTCACAACATTTTCAAAAGATAAGATTTTTTTGGTTTATTTTAACTTTGTCCATTAAATCAAAAACAGGTATTATTTCAGCTCAGTAAAGCTTTTCAGTAAGCACAAAAGAGTGGTTACACTAATAAAGGGTGTTTTCACTACTAAAGGGAAACAAAAAAGTAATCTTAGAATGGAAAGTAAGTTTATATTGAGGTATCAAAATCATTCAGTTTTGTTTCAAACCAAAATATTTCAGTGTATTTCTACCCTTGTGTTCATACAAAATGGGAAAATGAATTAATGAGATGCTTTATTCAGATGTATATATTTTTTTTCAGCAGAAAAAAAATACATTTCATGTTTCAAAACCCATAAAAGGTAAAAAAATATAAATCGAATAAACTTAGGTACACTTGTGAGCACAGGAACAGTCTTCAGTGATCCTGGAACATCACAAAGTAAAAACAGTCATATTAAAAGCCTCTTTATGTAAAGAATGACACATGTAGAAATCTAACTAAGGAATGAAATAACATAAAGATTAAGGCACCCTGTCTGTCTATTATTTTGTTTCTTAGATTCCTCTTAATCCATGCCATCAATGTAGTTTACTGGCTAAACTGCATATTGCAGTTTAAGTCGGCAGATTTTTAAAAAGCAAAAAAGGTTTTGAATAAAAATGCTTCATCAACTGCCTCTGCTGAAGATCCTCTATTGTCTGGTTTTTATCAATAGCATTGTTCTATGCAATAATTTGAAAAACAACATATTTCACCTGAAAAAGAGATCATCACATTTGAAAAATAATTATTTTCTTGATATAGGGCATCAGTCACCCATCAATTGTCTTGAAACACAGCAGGAAAAAGGAGTGACTCACATCACCAAGAAATTGCTGTGCAATAATTTTGGCACATGCCAAAATAACACCAACAAAACTGAAAATCTGGTTTTTGGTGAAATGTTAAAAAGAGATCATCAAGGAGCGAATAATCTCACAGGCTTTGTATAAATAATTAAAACCATCTGTACCATGAAAAAAAAATACATACATAGTCTGAATTTTTCAAAGTTGTCTGTGAGACTTTAGAGGGAGCTAGGTATCCAGACTTCATAGGCAGCTTTGAAAATTCTGCTCTTTGTGTTTCCTGGATTTTTTTTTTTTTTT
>VZRR01010221.1:82906-188782 GCA_013398015.1 Oreocharis arfaki
TTTTTTGCAATTCTGTTCCCCATCCTTCTGGGAGCCAGGGGTAGTGAATGAGCAACTGTGTGGTGTTTAGCTACCTGCCAGGTTAAACCATGACACTTCTTTTGACTTCTCCTTCTTTGTCTAGATGGCAGAATCACATAATTTATCATTCTTATGAGAAGAAAACGTCACTGCTTTGCAGGGGCTGAACAGATTAAAATAATAATATGTAGCCATTTTTATCTTTTGGTCTCAAAGCATTTCCAAACAAGCATAAACATACATACATATTTATATGTATGCAAGTTTATATCTATACACATATATCAAAAATCTACACAAAAAAACTTCTTCGGAAATAGAATAACACTCAGCATTTTATCAGGAAAAAAAAAGACATAACTGAAAATATGTATTAACTTTAATTTTAGCTTTTCTTACCAGTCACTGACAGTCATCTTCTGATTTTTTTATGCTTAGGTAATTCTACCTGATTCCCAAAGGGATTGCTCAGGTTACCCTTTTTTTGTAAGAAAGGTTTTCAGACTTTGAAATGAGTGCTGACAAGGTGCTCAAAAGACCATACTAGTTATCAAAAGACGGTATTAATCAGTTGAGATTTTTCTTTTTTATGCATGAACAAAACATTTGTTATAGGATACTCTGTGAGGAAAAGCTATTGTGTATGTTTACATACGGAAATGTACCTCTTTATATCGATCTGCATATGCGTTCATTCATGCATTCGGTTTTATCTTCAATGTCAGTTACGCTCACTTTGTTTTGTACAAATTCTTTTTCATAAGAACATCAATACTGAAAAAACCTAGAACAGCAGTGAAATCATTAAGGATTTTATTAAGTCAGCTAGTCATCAGGTACAATTCATCAATTGCACACACCTTTCTGCTCTATTTTTGCTAAATGCATCTTCTCTGGAATTTAAATTATGACAAAAAAGTGGCTGACTAATCTGAATTTCTCAATTTATTCATGTTCAATAAAAAGCTGTTCATCAGCTTAAACTCAACTATGAGTTCAAATCAAATTTAAACCACCTGGGAGTAAACAAAATTGCTCTTCTTCCCTAGCATGTCAGCTATGGATAAAAATAACGAGCATATTTCCAAGGAGCTCAAGATTCTAAACCTCTGTTTCTACCAGCAGATTTTACTGAAATGATTTAACGATTAGAAAGAAGCACCCTGGGTGCATTTTAGATTAAATATTTTGATCCATGATTAAAGAGAACAGAAAGAAAAAAATAGATATAGGATCCCATTCAGAGATTATAAAATGGATTTGCTTTTCACTAAAGTCTGTATTAACTAAATATTCATTGCACACAAATTTTAGATTATCCTGTCACATTTGCTTGACTATCTTTTAGTATCTTCATCATCTTCCCTCTCTTCTATCTTCCTTTCATTTACAGACCATGTACAAAGCTTTAACTGGAAAGAAAAAAAAGATTACTGAGGTTATTGGAAAAGCCAGGTGTGAGATGTGATGCCTTGGCTACGAAATACACAATTTAAAATAATGTTTAGCTAGCTACCTATCTATTAAATACTATTTTGCCTGAGTTCTGTTTAATTCTGACAAGACAGTTCTGTTTAAAACCCCAGCCAAAAGACTCTGGGATTGGGAAAGCCAATTGTCAGGACCATTTCAGGGAGTTAAATTGCTTATTCATCAAGACCCCTCTGACATGGTGCAGCACTCTACACTGGACTCTTGCTGCTGAGAAATTGTTATGTGTGAAAGAGGCAGGAGGTGCTCACCCCCTGCAGTAGCTGCTCCCAAGCTCAGACCATTATTCTTGGGCCTTGCATGAGCTATACTGAAGGTGTGCCTGGCCATGCGCTCTGTCAGTCTGAACTGACACAGGCAGCTGAACTACTTTGAGGCTTGACATTGGCTCTACTCTGTCTTTACAGAACTGATTGTCACCAGATTGTCACCAGTCCTGCTTTGCTCTCCATTTGGATTTTGTAGATCTCTGCCCTTGACCTTACAGGCATTGTCCTTCTGTCACTACTTGCTCCTGTCCTACCTTAACGTCTTACCTTCACCATTCTTGCTGCTCATATATTGTAGAGTGTTAAATTAATATTGATGTATTTTTAGGTAAAGTATCATGATTATGAGATTTTGTTCTTGCATGGAGTACACATGTGATGAGTTATTCTATCTCACCTGTTGTAAATAATTGGTTTTGTATGTTTTGGTACAGGTAATGGGCTATAACAGAGTCTATATCTAAGCTGCTAGCACAAGAACAGCTGCTGAACATGAACTGCAGGAGACTCTCCTATGTCACCACACTCCTTCATATCTGACTAGGATGTAATGTATTATCCTTTGCTTTCACCTGGGAGGCTGTGTTTGCCCCAGAGTAAGTCAGAATTTCTCTTTGCTGTGCAGTCATACCCTTTTAACAGAATACACAATATTTTGCTTTGTCGAGCAAAAGGTGAGCCAACAGTTGCAGCAGCTGTAGCCTCTGTATCAAACAGGGTGAGAGCTCAAGAAAGGAATGTGATGCAGCACTAAGCAGATTATATGAAAGATGGTATAAAATGAAGAAGACTCCTTTTATTCTTTTAGCTTTTATAAAATCTTCCTGCTTGAAAATTCTTTCAACAAAGATGACATCTGCTATGCTAGAGACGTAAAGCTGTATTTGTGATGGAGTTCATAATACTGCAGCTCTTAAGGATTCTAGTGAAGATCTCAAATCAATAATCACTAACTAAATCCTAAGGGACACTGACTCTTATACTGGAAAAAATAAAACACAAGGAAGAGAAAGAGAAGATAAAATTGCAGCGACACATCAGTTACCCATCAGATAAATGGCGGAGATAGGATCAGAATTCATGTGATACTAAGTAGAGTTGGTCAAGAATTTAGATAAATTATTTTCTTTCATCTAGAAATGAACAGTGCCAATGAAATCTTTATCAGAAGAAGGAGTTTTGAAGTTACTAAAACAAAAAGATTCTTTCAGTTTCACAGTATTATTGTAGTCAAAGTCAACTACCCATTGTGGACATGAGACAGTCTAGTCATTAATGCCCTGGTCACTTTTAAGGTGGGTTTTCACTTTTGCTTCAGATGGGAGTGACCTGAATTTTGATTTCCTATATCACAAGCATTGTCCAATCACAGATTTTCTGAAATTTCACAGATAATATTTATCCAAAACTACATGGGGAGATAGCAGACTTTTCTATAGATAGATAAATTTTGCTAATTAAAAATATAATGCCAAATGACATAGTAACACTTATTCAAGTTGGTAGTAAGTGTTTCAAGTTGAGTAAATAGCAGGAGCTCTGAATAGAATCAAATAGCAGTTTAGCAAAACCAGGTAACAAAACCATGCACAGAATGAATAGTGTCTGCCTATGTATATATATATACATAGATAGATGCACCAGTGTCATTTTAATGACTGAACATGGAAGAATTTTTAGCATCTAATTTATGCTACATCATTTATTCTGCTTATTTACTTAAGTGTTTTTATGACAAACTTAAATAGGAACCTAAATATTTATTAAGGCCCATAAATTATCTTGCTGATGACCTTAAAAGATCCCATTTCTTTAAGACATTTAACTCTCCTGACCCTAGAAAGCAACAAAAAAAACAATTAGGAAAAGTTTTTTTCAGCTGAAGAACTATTTTTTTGCAGCTAACTGCAAGAACATTTAGCACCTGTGTGGCTATTCAGCAGAGTTTTAGATAATTTTGAAGTTAAACCTGCTTACTTCTAGACCTGGCATTAATGCCAGTTGAGTCAACAGTAAAACACGTCTCAGCTTTCTCCTGAATTACTGAAATTATGATCAGATATGAATTCAATAATGAAACATGATTTTACTAGACAGCACACACTCTTATCAAAATCAACCTTCTTCCTAGAGAAGACAAAACTGAAGATCACCTATTTCTTCTTCTCCTCTTCTACCAAGAACAAAAAACAAATAGCAAAAAGGCAACAAATATAGGAACGCTTACAGAGAGGTCAGGTAATTCACTAGAAGTTATGATTTGTTTCCTATTAGATTTATTTCCTATTAGAAAGAAGCTGTGGAAGCTTCGCTGCAGTGACTTTTGAGGGATAATGTCAACAGACTGCCAGTGGCACTCAATCTATTTGATCAAATGGCTACACGCATGTGACCCTGGCTTGACCTTGAAAATGCTTTTGCTTTGGTTAAATGGTAAAAAAGGTATTCTGAATTTGGTAAGCAATGTCCTTATCGAAGTTATCTTCATTTATGTTTCCTCGGTACTTCTGTTTTGATTAGTAACAAATTAGAGTTCTAGTAATAGTTATTGAATCAGATACTGAGATATCTACTGGCTATGTTTTTTATACCTATTAGAAATCATTTCATAGGTGGCCCACATGCACTAAGCATTAATTTTAAAGAATTTCTTAATGTCTCCCCCTTTTGCCCTATTCTTCAATATTTTGAGGAAATATACAGCCATCTTGAATTTGAGTAACAGACTGATCTAATTTTTCTTTAAGCACATCTATAGGTGGCTTAAGTGAACCATTGGCTTGCACAGCAAATACCCAGCCTAAGAGCCAGTTCTATCCTCTCTTCAGCTTCAAAGCACATGCCTAAAAGTCACCATGTTTATGTTTTTGGATTTTATAAGTACAGCCTACTTCAGTAGGTGAGAGGATATGCATTCTTTCAAACCCATCAGTCTGAAAATACATGTACGAATTATGTCAAATCTTAATACTTCAACTTGCATTACACCATGTTCCCAAAACGAGACATCATAAAGCAGAAAGAGCATGAAATAGAAATGTGGAGATCAGCCATCTTAGAATATGTATAATATATTAAAAACCTAGAATTCCTTAAAAAAAATGCATTAATAAATTGTTCTTGTTCCGATTTTTAAATTATTTATCTCTGTGTTTGCTATTTTACTTTGTGGATGAGTATTCATAAAGAATGTGAAGTACAAACATATTATTTTTCTCTCCAATGATAATAGAATTATGTATTGATATTTTTGTCAAATCAAGTTAATGCTTTAAGCAGAAGTTTATTTGTTTAACCTACCAAACCACATTAATGCTCCTGTTCATGTACATAATAGAAATTCATGAGAATATTCTTGCAAAAAAAAATAATGCTTCTACTTCTATTACCTCTTTTATTATTCAATGAAAACATGTTTCTGATCGGGAGACAGGAAAAGGGATGCATGCTTCTGATCCCTAGACACCATAATCTGAACAAGTCAAGATGATCAACCGTCATTTTCACTCAAGAGCAGGTAGCTGCCCTGCATATGCTCCTCCAAAGAGTAAAAGGTGGATGTAGATTAAAGTTCTGTTACATGCTACACTGCCAAAACAGATATGCCTTAATCCCCCTTCTCTGAAACCTCTGTCTCCGATTTATACCAGTGAGAGTCAAGAGGATTCTGTCCTTCTCGTGTACATGAAAAGAAAAAAATTTGTAGAGAATCAAGTGAACCCTGGGTGTTCAAAGCCAACACTGCCAGTTAAGAAAACTTCCAAGCATAACCTTAAAGGAATACATGTTTTTAAGCAAGTGGATTTCTTCTTAATCCATTTACATGTACGCATAATGTACACTATATGCTTTCTCTACATATCGTGACAAAGACAAAAAAAGACAAAAAGAGTTCTACAAATCAGTGTAGTGTTAAAGAAAAGGTTCTTTGGTTTGTTATTATACCTGGAGAAAATTCCTTCCACCCCACACCCAGGGAAGCTATGGTATCATTTGCTGGTTCCAAACCAGCTGCCTTCTGTCAGTTTTAGTGTAGATCTCTGCAAAGATAGCAGAACAGTGTATTCTACATAAATTACATAGTCTGATATTGGCACTATGACATGTTTTTCCATTTACTTCCCGTTGTCTTGGCAGTACAACTCTATTGTGGCCTACTCATATGCAATTGTATTTGCTTTTCACCTGCAGTGCATTTGATTACTAAGATTCTTTTTAGCATTTTTTGTAGATGAAAACATGAGTTTTTGTCTGAATTTTGCAGTTTGTGTAATTATAAAGAGCAGCATGTAAAACCTTCATGCTGGAAAAGCCCGAGCTGAAGAATAATAAAAATTACAACTGAGTATCACTCCAATGAATACTTTTATACTAAAAATAAAAATATCTACTTTCAATAAAGTAGGCATGTTTCAACTTAGAACTTCAAACTGTAAACTCCCCTAAGCTTCATCAATATACACCCACATATTCAACAGAATACACCCATATAGCAGATATAATGATCATTACACAATCAAAGCATACACTTAATGAAATGACTGGGCTATTTCATAACACTGCTCACACAGGAAGACTCTTTTTTTTATTATTTAGCACAGCTTCTGCTGTGATATATTTTAAATATAAGATTGTAGTGGTTGTTTACTTCTGCCTCACAGGATGTTCCTCTATTAACCACAATTCATTCTCGTATGTAGAGATAGTTGATGAAAAGAAAGTACCTCATTCTTTTTCTACCCGACAGATACGTTTCTGAAAACCTTGAAGGCTATGCTGAAACATTCATTCCTATTTCACTGACTATTCTAAACTATACTTTAGATCTCAAAGCTATGCATACACATAAGTAGTAGAAAAAGTATATTTATGGCATATTTTTCATCAAATACTTGACTATGACTTTTTAAAAATAAGGTGCATATCAAAATAAAGCAAAATATGACACTTTAGGTCTAGTAGGCTAATTTGTTTACCATATATTTACCAACAAATTAACGCATTTATTGTCTTTTTGTGCTATGATTACTATTATCAGTCCCAGCAGTAGGCCTTCCTTTTCTTTGACGGTTGGCAGCTTCCTTGATATAGTAATAATCTTGTGGGTACATTTTTGTTGGGCTCTGTGGTGACCCAAACAAAAAAAGGGAGAAAAGGGTGAGCTGCTTCATCTGATGGTGCCACTGAAACAAATGCCTAATCTGCCTAAATCAATTAACCTGCCCAGTGGTAATATGATGCACATTTTCTGTTTTCAGTTGAAAACAGCTGCATAAAACTCCTGCTGATTCCTGGAATAGCAGAAGACAGTAAAGCCTAGAAGACTTTAGGAACCGTAGCCAGTTAAGTCACCGCAAGCAGCTTCATTCAGAGGTGAAATGGAAATAAATGTACAAATGAAAAAGAAAGAAATCGTCTTCTACACAGTAAAGCAAACCATAAAAAGCACATCATTTTAATAGAATTTTATAATGCCTTTTTATGCTGACTGTGGAATCTGTTCAAAGTACCCATGAAAATAAATTACAAACTGCTTGCTATTTTTGCAACTATTTTGCAGAAATTAAACTTTTTGCTAACTGCATTTATACTGGATATTTTTCCACACTGATGGAATATAACATTCAGCAAAGATTTTCTTTGAAGAAAATAGGAAACAGTAATATTCTTTTAATGATATATCTTCAAGTAAGTAATTGTTGCTATTGTTCTCTTCCCAGGGACTGTAGTTTCACAGTTTGTTTACATCCCCCCTTGGTTGCTGCTGAAAAAAAGGTCTTGGTCTACGTTGCCTTCTGTTTTAGTTACTTGTTCCTATTTCTGCCTTAGTTTCTGTGCAGTAAGTTTATCTCACTGAAACGTTCTTTTTGTTGTTGCTGCTATTGCCAACAGCAGGGATATAGTTGGAATGTACACGGGAACTGGAAATAGAGCATAGTAGATTCAACTAGTTCTAGAACAGATAAAACTGAAACCTGAGAATTTGTATGAAATTACAATTTATTTATATAATTATTTTTATAAAAACATATAAATATACATGTATGTGTTTTTTATCCAGATGGTTACACACGTGTATTTGTAGAAGTATGCCCATTCAGCTTCCAGTATATGGAGATCTGAGCTTTGCTCAGCATCTACCAGATTTTATCTCAAATATAATCCAGTTGTATCATCTTTTAAATTAAAAATCAAAACTTAATGATGAACAGATCTAAAGAAAACAGACTCATATGAAATTTCATTACGAAACCAAAAGCTGAAAGTGATTGAAAGCTTCAAGGTTTCAAAGCTTTGGAAGTGTTTGGTGAAGTAATTTGTCTTTATACATTGTCACAAGTCTTAAAAACCCTGCAGTGGGGAAATCTGAACCTGCAGACAACTGAGGCGGTTGAAGACAACTAATTTGAGAGTTAACTTCTGAATAATTAATGTGAAATTACAGAACACACTGAGATTTCCAGTTTTATTTCTCTTTCCTGAAAGACTCCTCTTTTTATCTCCTGCTCTTATCTAACTTCAGTATTCCCTATTCTTCCCAAGAAGGAATTTTAAATAACTGAAGATACTTCTGGAATATTTTTAATTAAAACTTAAGGCATGTAAAATGTTTTACAGTTCCACAAGTCAGCTCATACAAATACAAGTAACTTATTTGCTAAGTAATTTTTTTCAGTTTATCACATCCAGCCACCCATACTATATGTTTGATTATCCCAAATTTCTCAGTGGAAAAGGTAAATGAATTACTGCACAACAAGAAAAAGGTATTTAAAGTATTTTCACCATAACAGAAACTTATAGGAAGCAATATTATTCAAAAAATGTTTCTGAATACAAATGTACCAACTTCTGGTTTATTGCATTATGTCATCAAAACAAAATATAGTTATTTTCTCCTTCTTATGAGAAAAGCTATATCAAGATTAAACATTTTCATACCAAGATGACAACCAATGGTCTTTGACAACTATGGGAAGATAATAGCAAGCAGGCTTGAATAATAGCAATAAACCAGGGTTTGATCTTTATCTCAAAGGCAACAATTACACCTGAAATGTAGTCCCTCCATGCTAACTTGCTTTGGCAAGAGAGTAGAAATCATATAACTGCAGCTATGGACAAGACTGAATTACAGCTGGCCATCTCAACCATGGATGTAGTAACTCGAGTAGGTAAGAGTTGAAAGGAGATCCTAATCATTCACTATCACTGCCACTATTAAGGACATACTAAGACAACAAAGTAAATGAGGAATTGTGTCCTCTATAGCACTAATTTGTTTTGACTGTGTGTCTGTTACCAGTCTGCAAGCCACTCAGAAGACTTTTAACCTTCCTTTTCAGGTTAATGCATAACTACTGTTTTCTGTGCTTGAGTAAGGTCAAGTCAGGAAATATTAATAAATCTTTGAAAAATAAAAAGATTCCGACTTACACATGAGAAGGGTTAATAAGGTAAATAGAGAAAAAAAAAGAATTAAAAACCCATGAAGTTGAGCTAAAAATAAGCACAGAGAATGCTTCTGAAGAGAATAACAATGGGATATTTCCAAGAATTTATATGCTTAGAAAACTTGACTTCTGAAGCCTCTCAGAAGTTAAGGAATCTAGCTAGGTTAACTCTCGAAAGAGCGGTTTTTTGTTTTGGTTTGGTTTTTTTTTGAAGAGGAATCAGGTTATCTCAAAATTTAATTTACTTTTTGCTCTGCTTTCTAACTGACATTCATAAAAAATCAACTACATGGTTACTTAATGCATTACTTTATGTTTAATTGTGCACAGTGCCATTATAGCTTTTAATGACAATTTCTGTGTATTTTACTTGACAAAACCATTTAAATTTTATTATTATGATTCTCTATTTTAATATACATATAAAAACTAGATTTTGAAATTTCTAGTCAAAATTTAACAGTGACCAATCGTTATTCTTATAGAATATGGTAAATAAGCAAGAAAGCAGCACATATTTAAGACTCTTCTTAAGTTCCAGCTGCTTTATTTTATGTTGGTTCTTCGTAAAGTTTTAATAAAATATCTAAAGAACAGCTAAGGAAACACAGAAAATATCTGATTACATTACTATAACACTTATAATTTGGTTTAACAGGAAGTAAACTGTGTGATAGATGAAAATCAAGGTCATTCTTACACAGGACATCTATCATCTAACAGCTTTTGCTGGTAAACCAGGTTAATGCTAACATACACCAGATTTCTTTATTCTTTTTTAATATTATTTCTCCAGAAAAACAGATTTTCAGTTTAAAAATAACCTCTTAGTTCAAGATCACCGAGCACCATGAAAGCACTAACAGGAACTACTGAACTACTGTACCATTAATTATTCTACAGAAATGTGATTCCTTTAACTATAAGATCATCTGTCTTTCAGACAACAAGCATTGCCACAAGGTATGCAGAATTGATTTCTGAAGAAAATTTGTTTTCTGAGGAAGGTGACAGGTTTAATAAGGAATGAGATTTTAAGACTCTAATTAATGTAATTAAATAATTACCCCTTAACTATCAGCCATGTAAACTAAAACACATATTGCCATCCCTCATAAAGGAAGAAAACAAGACAGTACAAGGAAAATAAGAAATGCTAAAGCAATTTCCTAAAAGGTAACCTTATCAAGTTTATCTACCTGCTCTACAGCATATATGCTCAAAAGGTATGCTGTGATTTTCTGTCTCATGCAATTTCTTCCCAGAACTGTTCGACAGCTCTTGCAATGTTGACATATATTCTGAAGACTGTTCTAGGCTACCTCACAACTGACTTCCTGATAAGTCCCTATATGAATTTTGATTAGCAGTTAAGGGGTTGTTTCAACAGCAACAACAAGACACCGTGGGTTGTTTTGTGTATATCCATGAAAACTGATCAACACTATTGCAATTAGGTCCAGTTTGGATACAATGTGGATATGAAGTGTGGTTTTCCTGAGGCAAAAATGCATATCTCAACCTGAATGTTATTTCTTCCAAATCAATACAACAATTATAAGACTATCAGGTAGAGGAGTTCTATCAACACTACTTTCAAATGAATGCTCAGTGGACCTTGGCCCAGATGATATTGCTGGAATGCAGATGGAAGATTAAGGTCTAGAAACAGGTGAGAAAATATGTACACTGACAGTTTGGTGAGATTTTGGGTATAAAGTGCATGTTCACATGCTCTGTGTAGAGGCAGATGCAGAAACGTGATGTAGAAGCATGTGCAGAAATACCTTGTGCACATGTTTAACATGAAACATTTTGGAAATTTAACAAGTCCATTAGCAAAACTCTGGTACTGTGTCCTTTAAAAATACGCAGGTCTCCTTTGCAGTAGTAAATTTGAAGATTTACTTGGGCTTCTGTCATGATAAGAGGGACAGAAGCTCTGTGTATCTGTGTATCCAGTACAAAATGCTAGGTTCTCGTGCATCTAAGTCAGAGATGTTACTGCATTCTCTGTAGTGAAATCAGCAGCAATGAGTTTGAGTGAGTACCAAGTTTATCAATGCCTGGCAATGAAAAACCACCTATAATAAAGTAACACTTCTGACCATCTCTGAAAAGCAAAGAAATCACTTTTACCAGACAAGTACATACATCTGTAGGGACATGACAACTTATGCCTAATCCCTGCTAAAAGACTTGCCATTAACTTCCTGACCACAGACAAGACACATACTGCTACAGATAATCAAGAGTCATAGGATTATTTTTTCAATGCTTTACAAGTAGTTAAAAAAGGGAAGAAAAGGGTGAAAGAAATGTCCACTCTATCAAGAAAATAGAGCACAGAGATTTAATAATAGATTTGTCTAGGATTTCCCAGACAGAAAGTAGTTGAACTATCATATTATCTAGAACGCTGAAACCTTCTTTTCTGACAGGGTGATGTGCTCTGATTTCTGAGTTATTAAACAAAAAGAACAAAAATAGTGTTTCATAAGGATTAAACCAGATGCATATTAAGGATTAGTCGCACATAAAATCATTCCACTAGGAAAGACTCTCCAGGGCATGTGGTAGGCTAAATTTGTCATGAGCCCTAACCTATTGCATGTGTTGTACCATACCCCAGTCCCAGTTGAGACAAAACATGGTTTCTCACTTGAACTGAATTTTTTTTTATGACTATCTGATTAATTTTACAAATAATCTATCAAGCTTTGTTTTCAGTACATTTAATATGGATTTTGTTGAAATAATGTGAGGACTTTTTTCTCCTTTAGAAAAAAACACTAGAGAACTTCCATGACTTTTTACTCAATAACTGCACCATATATCTGTTGGAAAAAATGGCTACTATTGCCTGGTGTAAATTATTCTTCTTTAGCTTACTAGTTCATAGGTCACAACTGTAATACTACAGGGTTTCATCTTGAAGTAAGTGGCATTTTGGTTACGAGCAAGAAACTTTGCAGTTTGGGTATCTCTCAGACTTGGAATACTCATTGTGATAAATGTTACTCATTATAAAGTACTTTTAGAAGTACTGTTGTTCCCTTGTAGAACAGAAAATATCTTATTCCTCGGTATAGTAGTGAGTAGGTATGCCAGGTTTTCTTACAGTATAGGTAAATGTGTTTTTAAATACTTATATTAACTTCTTAATAACTTAAATACTAGAACACTGGTACATTTAAAAATCCACACTTCAGAGAACTGGACACAAGACTGAAATGACCAGGCCCCTTATAGTAGAAGGAAACTGACTGTTCTGAGATAAGATGGAATATAAGGTATATTATCCATCTGTGATACTACTGAAGCAATTTAAACAGACCTTCAAAACAGATTGTAATCCATTTCCTTCTTCTATATATCTTCTTTTGTCCTCATTTCAAACATATGTAAAGATATTCTATACAAACCGTGTTTTCCATAAACTACTTAAAATGTCCTGTGAAGATTTATTTCCTTAAAAGGTGACAAGTGCATATTACACAATGGACAGAGCAGGTACAAGGTCTGAACCGGGTTGCCATGAAAGGTCTAAAAATAAAAAAAAACCTTCCTGCAGAACATCGATTCTGCAGTCATTGTGGTATATTACGGTTCACCTATGCATCATTTAGAGCCACCAATGCCTCTTCATAGGACAGACTTCAGAGGTCTAGGGATTTTTTTAGTCTATTAATTTTAAACCCAAAAAGTCCAGTGGTTTAAAAGTAGTTAGAAGGCTTGAAATTTTTTTTCAGAGGGAATTTCAGTTTCAGAAAGACAAATTAGGTCACTTCTTTTATTTTACAAAAGAGGAAAAGCACTGCATATAGTTTAACTCATACTGGATTTCTAGTCTGTGATTTGCACTGGAAAACACAGAGGAGGGAAATTCTACTTTAGTTTCCCTTGTTCTAGCGATTCCTGAAACTTTGCTTCATGATTGAAAAAGGCAAACATTTCTTCTTAGTGTGAAACCCATCTTCCAAAGTACAGGCATCAAATGAAATCTGGCTTGAATCAGACTATGAAGTGATTCATAATTAATTATTTTCATTTGTAAATTACAAAAATCAGCATAAGCTTAAGGGGAAATTTAGCTGGTGGTGGATAATTATTTTATTATTTGTATTGTTGTGTTTTATTTTGTATTAATGCTGGCTAAAACCAGCTTCCCAGTTTGAATGGATGGAGTTGAATTACTCAGCAAAATTAAAGTGAGGCTGTGAAAGACATACTGTTTCTAGCGCATGGTCAGAATAAACCAGAATTTATTTTATGTTCACTCCTCTTCTGGTTTTTTATATACTTAATGCAGAAATAATTTAATTTATCTCCAATCATTTTCAGAGACTGAGGTTTTTCCCCAGGTAAACAAAAGACCAGTAGTGAATTCTGCCAAAAGAAAAAAGCAAGTGTTGTGGTGTCATTTTTCTTTCTTCCTTTTACTTGCCTTTAATAATTAAATTTCTTTCAGGTTGATAGTCTTGCAGGCATTTTTACTGAAGCCAATAGAAATGCTCACAATTGTAAATTATTTTGACAGAAGGATTTTTGATTGTTTTACAAAAAAAGAAACAGGTTATGCATAGCTGAAGTGTGAACCTTCAGTGTTTATTCAACATTTCACTACTGAAAAGGATGAAAAAGTGCAACTTTTAAAATCATGATTTTATTTAGGACTATAAACTTGTTGGACTCACTTCTATCACGAGATTCTGTTGCTATTGGTATAGGTTCACAGACGGTCTTTAGTTGAATACAAAACTTGGGAACGTTTTGGTAGTCAAAATATTATCTAATCAGCATATCTCATTAGTTACAACTTGTTTTGGTAGCTGGCATTCAAACAAAATACATTTTAAACTGATCTTTTAATTGGATTTTAAGTTCATCATTGATTAAACTGGATGGCATAATCTGATCTAACATTTTAATCACACATTATTTCAATTAAATGGAAATTGAAGACATGGAAGCTGTAAAAGTATCAATTATAAAAGGTGAGAGGGGTGAATGGGGTGGGAGGAAGGGAGAGGGGATTCACAAAACCAGTAAAATCTTCATAAGCATCACAGTTCAGAAGGAGCTAAGGAAAGGCATTTTTTTCCCTAGGAAGATAAAGAGATTTACTTGTGAGAATCAACAAGACTACAAAGAATGGTTAAAAAAGATATTTAGTAGGTATTTCAGACTGATAGTACCTGAGAGAGAGTTGCAGCCACAGTACAGCAGCAGATTGAAAAGAGTGAGGAGTTCAAGAGGAAGCTAAGAAACAGAGGATGAAAGGAACAATGACTGCTTGAGGACATGGGTTGGAAGGAATTCAGAGAGCAACTGATTCCTGAAGGATTAGCATTACAAACGTTGTGGTGAGCTAAGAGTGGCAGGATACCATTGGTGAGATAGAGGTATAAGAAATGGCTTCACACGGGGCACAGGGAAAATTCAAGGCACAGAGGCTACGGAACAAACAAAACAGGTATAGGTAAATTGTCTTTTGGGCTTTTTTGTTTGCTTTTTGATTTGTTGAGTTTTTGCTGTTCATTTGTTTTTAATAATACAACAACTGTTCTCCAAAGTGACAACATTGCTGTTGTCAGGCTGCCTAGTCAAAGATTAATTTCCACAGACACAAGGGGAAGTGGGCAAGCAATGCTGGCAGCAGAGCTGAGGGCAGGACACAACACAGGATCCCCAAGCACACACCCAGAGTCAGAGCAGACTTTGGCCTGTGTGTCCCAGGTGAGCCCAGGAGGCTATACATATGACTATATTTATGTGTTTACACATTTTCCACTAATGGTCTTTCATTCCACCAGTGCATACTGACTTGTTCAAATGTAAATTGATTCATAGTAAGCTTCTAGGACTCTTGTCTTCAGTGATAACTTAGGAACTAAAGAGCAACCAACAACTGTTTTCATCAGAATAACATCATTCTAACAGCTCAAGAGGCATTTTTCCCCACCAGAAAAAATTGCTGAGTCAGCTGCTGCTGACATTGTATTAATTTTTCAAAGCTATAGCAGCAACATTTCATACGGTTTTCTCTGAAATATGAAAGACCCAGCAAGTCATATAAGGCCCATCAAGATTCTTCATGCTGGAACAAACCACAAAGCTAATTGTATATAATTCTATACTGAACAAAAGGAACACATTTCACGGATTGAACTATTGAGTTGATCTGCAAAGGAAGAAGGGCTGGGCTTGTGAGACTACTGAATTTCTGAGACAAATAAGCTAGACTAAGCTAATACTGAGATGAATAATATTAAATTGCATTCCAATAATAATAAAAGCCAAATCAATTTTATATTTGTTGTTTATACATTTTCTATGTATGTATACACACAATTACTATGATTTTATATGTACTTATATCTACCATGCATACAATGTACAAATGTCACATACATTATACATCTAAACATATAATCACACACACCTTTATTCATGCATGTGTAACATTCCTAGCAAGTCACACTCATGCTTTGCCCCTCCGCTATACCTTACCCTCTGTTGGGGTGAGTGAACTGGCAATGGTAGAAGCCAAGATGCCAGAAACCCCTGGTCCAGGAGACCCCCTGTGCTGGTGGGTCGACTCAGAAATAAATAAGCTCCCCCTACTCGGGTTACAGGGAAAGACTTCTTCTGCCATCAGGCAGTACCTGTCCGGTACCTGGTCCCCCACTCCGCCCCTTCCCTCTCCCCATTGGTTGCTGTATCCCTCTGCCTTCCCCCTGCCCCTTGCCCCCAGGTAATTGGTTGCTGGTGCTCTGCCAGCCCCCTTTCTGTTACCCCTTATAAGCTGGTACACGAGGCCTGCTCGGCCTCTTTGCCTCTGGACCCTTTGGAATAAACCTTTCGGAACCCATGCCGAGAGCCCTCCACGCTCCTTGCTCCTGGTAACACCTGAGCTGTCCTGGCCTGGGTGCGGGGCTGTGTCTCGGTGCCATCCATCGGCACGGGGGCTGGAAGTCGGCCTGCGAGGTGCCGAGCTGCACCCCCAGGGCACCCCTTGCAGGGGATGCTTTTGGGTTAAAGCGGCGATTTCAGCCACCCCACAGCACCCCGCATCAACCCTCACCTGTCACAGAAGTTATCAATAGTCAGGTGTTAAATGAAGTTCATTTTGTGAAATAGTACGGCTGGAAAGCTGAGAGATCAATACTTGTTATCAAGATACAAATCTAGTATCTCAGTAAATCTGTCAAGAAGAAGATTTGCAACTGGACAGGATTTTTTAAAATGAAAATATCTTATTTATCAGCTTACTTAATGACAGAGAAAATTAACACCAGTCAGTTACTGAAAAACAGTTATTTGTGAACAGGTCAATTTATAATATAAATTATCATTTTAAAATCACATCTCAAATACTTAATAAAGACTGAGATTAAATGAAATTCACTTTTAATTTAAATACTTTTCAAAATATTTGTTAAAAAAAGGTCTTTTGGAGTGTAATGCAGACTAAAAGAAATGAGAGAAGACTATGCATTATTTTTCAAATAAATTAGTATTATTAAATTTC
Source organism: Oreocharis arfaki (assembly GCA_013398015.1). NCBI lineage: Eukaryota > Metazoa > Chordata > Aves > Passeriformes > Paramythiidae > Oreocharis > Oreocharis arfaki. The sequence continues at coordinate 99,676 of VZRR01010221.1, forward strand.
AATTCCGCATGAAGATCAAAAACTGTTTCCACATATTTCTATGCATTCTAGTACAGAATATAATGTTAAAATGTCAACAAAATACTAGGATCCTTATGTATCAAAGCTGGTAAATTCCAGATTTTTTCTTTCAGTAAATCATCACACTGTCTTTATCAGACTGAATCTTTGCTTTCTCAATTTAAACGAGAACCAGTGGTATTCTAATACCTTGCCAAAACATTGTAACAAGGTGATACACATGCACTTATTACATATTTTTTACCAAAACACAATTTCTCTAGAAACACTGGAAGAAATGGACATGAAAAATGTTTAAAAAGAAGGGCCAGAGTCCAGCACTTCTGGAGTACTTTTCTTGTTTATGCTAGGAGAGCAATGAAAAAAAGCATAAAGCTGGTTAAACTCATTAGTGGGTGATTTTTCTAACTTCAGGGAAATATTTTAATTTGGAAAAAGAAATGGCAAAGAATTCTTAGAGTGGGGACATACAGATGTATCAAGGGAGACAAACTGGTAGCAGAATGCAACCTAACGTGGAATATAATTGTCTTGTCTAAGACAGACAAATGAAGTGTAACTGGAAAACAAAGGCAGGAGATTGAAAAAAGAAGCCAACAAATCCTGAGGGACTTGAACCCATGTTGGATGAATGAAATTGATTGACTTAAGACAATTCAACACATAAGATCGCTACAGGATCACATAAAAATTCCAGGTCATGTGGTCCAGAGGAACTGACAGTACACTCAAATTAGAGACTTTTTTTTGGTCTTAGTTGAGAGTGTAGTCTTGACCAATAGGTGTCTGGATATCTTTAGTGGACTTCAATACACTCTCAAATCTCATTAGCAGACTGTTTTCAACCATTAAAAGCTAAACTCCGGCCATAATTGTGTATACCACAAGCTACTACTATGTAGTAATACCAAAGAAAAATAATAAAGCATCAAATAAATATAATTTCAAATCCATGATATGGATAGCTTTCTGAACACACCATCTTAGCTTCCAAATAAAAAATCAAATCCATAGCATTTAAATAATATGCTCCTGTAGCTTTGTGAATATAATTTGTGGATGAGTTAATTTTGTATCTGGGTTAGTTACTAAGGCATGCAAACTGTTTTGAATTTTATTAAGTGGATGTCTGCAACCGGAAGTTTTTACACAGCAAAGTATTAATTTGACTGGTAGTACACTCAGATATTTCAAGATTTTTTTGTATTATATGTATTCATCTTGCTAGGAAGTGGTTCATACTTGTTCAAAAACCTTAAGGAGGGCAAAAAGTTCGGTCAATTTTAGTCCCTTCACATCTAAAGAAATCAGCATAAAAATAAAACTAATTCCCACCATTTCTGGAAAAAAAAAAATCTCTTAGAGAAATATTCACCTTTTTTCCAAGCACAACAGCTTTCTGTACCACAGATTACACAAACTGAACTCGATTGTAATTCTTGCTCTCGGGGGAAGCTGCTTGCTATTTGGCAGCTCTTTGATTTGCGATTCTTTGATTTTGTAGCCTCTTATCTGTTTCATAATTCACACTCTTCTTGCCTTCCTTAGCAGCAAATATATTTTACCTCAATGGCAGACCATGCTGAAAATGAAAATAAAAGAAACAACAAAAAACAACAAAAAAAAAACAACACACACACAAAAAATGTGTCCTTTATGTTCCCCCTAACTTTTTCGCTTAATACTTTTATGTCCATTTTGATTGTGGGTGGTTAGTACTCAGGTAGTGTCAGTCTGTACGCTTCTGGCACAACATACTATCATACAATTTGGCACTCATATTTGTCCCACGGTAGGTAATTTCGAACTCTCCATGTGATTTTGGCTTTGTTTCCTACGGATATGTAGATAGCAAGATTGAGTGTTGCATCTTGGAAGGTTAGCATGCGTGTTGATTGGTGGATATTTTGTAAAACATGCTCAGGCATCAGAAGGGTTGCAAATAAAATGCTTCCGTTCCCTCCTCTCTCTCAGTTGTGAACTTCAGGGAATTGCTAACAGCCATACCATTTTTTATGGTCTTCTCATCTGAGTCAGAACGAAAAGCCTGTTTGCACCTAAGCAAATGTTTTCAACATGTTCCCTTGTCTCACATAGAGAATAAACAATACCACTGAATGATTTTGTCGTTGCTGTCGTGGAATGAGCTAGGCAATAGGTGGTCCTTGCAGAAGAGACAAACATTTTTAGATGCAGACACAACATTTTACTGAAGGTGGAAACAAGCATTTTCTTTTCTCCTCTTTTCACTCCTAATTTCACAATATCCAAACTTAAAAACCAGATGGAAAATTCATTTATTTTTAAATCTAGGAAAGACGGAGCTTTTTACGTTTGAACTCACTGCTTCCCAACAATTTATCTTGTTATGCATATTATGCAAATAATTATTCTCATTTTCCCTAACAAAATGAGGTCATATGAAGATTGCTTTTGATAACTACTGAATTTATGATAAATTCCTAGCAATGGAGTCAGAATGAAGAACTGTGCTCCTGGTATAGAAATAAAAGGTTCTGCTAATTCCTTTACGATACAGGAAAGATCAGGAAGAGTTCTGTGGCATTTTGAAAAAAATATTCTACCTATTGCCACATCAAACTGATTTTATAAATCTCAGAAATAATCATGGAATCTTTACAGGATATTATTATTCAAAACTAACCAAACAAAAAGCCCAACAACAGCACAAAAACGTAAAAAAACCATCTTCAGTATTTCTAAAGGTCAAGCTTTTAACAGTATTAAAAATAGTTTAATAAGTGTTAATATGTTATACTTCCAGCTTTAATTAATTAAGTACAGATTGATGCTGAGGCGATAAACAACTCAGTTACTAGAGAATTCTTTATATGACAAATTCTGTAATTTCTTTCAGGGGGAAACCATGAAAACACAATGAAATACTTTTGTTACTGAACACCATGATTCTTGCAGCAGTTATAAATTTAAATTAATGACACAGAGTTACCAAGATTGAACTTGTGCTGGAAAGTACCATATACATGTGTATGAAAGCTATGCAATAGGGAACAGGCATTCTTGCAATAAAACTTTAATAAAATCATAAGAAATAGAGGCTATCAAATGCATCTGTGTAGCCACCAGGGTGAAGTAGTGCTAACTTACCATTTTCCTAGATAAATGTTACATTATTAATATTCTTTGCTTGTATCCACTCACCTACTGAGAAGATAAATGCACAAATGGAGTAAGTTACTAGCCATTAGCTTAAATATAAATCCATTGTGTCAGATTTCAAGTTCCTCATTGACCAGAAATCAAAATATGCACACATCTTCTGTGCTTCTGAAGAGAAAGAAATTTACTTTTAAAATGTCATGTATTTCATTTCTAGAATGGACCTCTACACTTCAATGTGGGTTGTTTTAATATTCACAGTAATAATTTTTGAAGTGAGAGAGGAAGCATCTTGTCACAGATAGAAAAAATCAAACTTACGCATTTTATTTTGTGTTTCGTGTAAATATAAGAATGAACCAAATGCTTACTAATTACATGTGGGCAGATGACAACAAGGCACAACGGTACATTGCATCAGCTGTGAAGACTGCACACGGCCTTTTTTTCCTCCCTATCAGTCCATTTTTGTATTATCGAGAAAACATTCCAAGTGTCAGAAAAAGGTGTCAAAAGATAATAATAGTGAGAAGTAAGAATTCATCATTGCTGAAGCTTCAAAAACTTTTACCTGGTTTACATTGTAATCACACTTCCAGGTGAGAGAAAAAGAAATTTAAGGAGTTTTATAGCTAATCCAGTTACCTTTTATCAGTCCTGCTTTTGGAGACAATGAATGACTTTTAAGATATTTATGAAATTGCATCACAAATAGTATGCCACCATGATAAAATACACTGTTTTAAGTTTGAAGGACACATGTACTCTCTCTATAAAACAGCCATACTGGAAATTAGCGCTTTAAAATTTAGAGAATAAAGGCCAAAAATATTAAAATAAGACACTAAAGCCAAACCTAAAACCAAATATTTCCATTAGCTTGAGTGGGTTTTGTTTTCCTTTCTCCTCCATTATGAAGTGAAGGTACTCTTTGGCCAAATATATTATAATTTTAGGAAATAGTGAAGGTAGTAAGATGGCGACATAACTCAGATGTAGTCATTAAGGAGAGACAAGAAAAGAAAAAATAAAGTTAATTCCCCCCCAAAAAGGAATTAAAGAAATAGCAACTGTAAAACAAGCAGTTTTTGTTACAGTTGTACTTCAAAATTTTGAAGCACATGCAAAACCTTTTGGCAAGTCTAATCTCATAATTCTATTCACTGTAATATTTAAAGAAATCAAAAATGCCAAGAGAATACTTGACAAATACAGGAAAACATACCATCAGATTCAGGTACTTACAGAATATATTTTAAAGATTATCCCTGCTATCATCTGATTATTTTTGTGATGACAGTATGCTGTATAGGACTCATTGACACTTTTCCTCCCCAAACCTTTCAGAATTAAATGTTCTTCCTCAGGAAGCTGGCTCTGTATAAACTTTTCCATTAGCTGCAAGCAAAATTAAGGCTGCATAGCAGCGAAAAACTAGATTGAATTACTTCTAAAAATTCCTTCTGCAATCAATAGCGCCACAAAATACCCTCGTAAGAAAAGTTTTAATCGAAGTATATAAATAATATCAGAAAATGTTTTCTGATATTACCTCATTTGTTACTTAGTTCAGTGGCCTAGCTGTTTGGGTTTTTTTTCAGAATCTTTAAAAGGCTCATTAAGCTAGGTTTGCGTAATTTTATTGGGTTTGGACATTTAACCAAATGAGCTTGAATTCCATTTTACATGAACAATGGAATTTGCTTTAACTGCCATTCTCTAAGGGAAATTAAAATTCCAAAAAAGTAATCATTTTGATTAGTAGAGACTCCTAAATGTACGTAGGTTTTTGGTAAGCAATTTTTGTTTATAATTTTTTTTATATGGATGCTCTATGTTTAGGAGAAAAAGCAAACATTTTCTTTCTCAGTAAATGGATAATTAACACACCTCCAAATATGCATTTTCAGCTCCTCTTAAGCTTTATTTGCAAATTAAGATCAAATGGTCCAAACAAGTTTAATAAAAGTAGGTTCGGTAAGAAGTAGCCTAGGGACAGTTCTGTTTTCAGCTTGCTTCCTGATAACGTACCAATTTTGTCTGTGATAGACTTAGATTCGGCAACTTTCCTTTGCTATTGTAACCATACTGACAATGTCCACGTTCTATGGAAATATTTACCCTCCACATATCTTCGAGGCTCACTGCTATGAATTGATCTAGTTACTGAACTATACAAAATCATTAAAGAAAATAAATACTCAGTGCAATCATTCTGTATGGTGTGAGACTGTGGTCAAAATGCCCAGGTTGATGTCAGGCTGAAGTGACAAAATTCAGTTTTCCCACCTCCTTGCCAAAGAGCTGTGACATATTTTGTGGTGGAACATTTCTACTTTTTTCAGCTAAATAAACTTCATCTTGCTTAAAACAATTATTTAAGTGAACTAGAAAAACATCAAACCATAAGAATATGGCTTCTCAGACTATCCAGTAAGATGTTGTTCTTAGCTGTACGTTTAAACCACGTGAAGAAGAGGAAGACCACATTCTTTTCTTTAGGAAGGAGGTAGAGGAGAATAGAACATCCACACAGAGAGAGGAAAAGCATTGAAAAACTTCTGATTCTGCTCCCCTTGTTGAAGAGCACTCAGCACTCCATGGCTGTGAAACTTCAGGGACCATAGCCTGGCCTCTGAGATGACTCATATTGGATCTGTGACACTAGATAGGCAGTTAACTCAGTAGAAAATTCTTGAGATTACTATTTCATATATGTAGTGATCAGGATTGATACTGGCCAGATATTGATCAGTCATGGCAATTCCCCTAACAGGAACTTCTCAGTCCGAGATATACATATGCATTTACATACCTATCTATAAATAGATATAGATATAGATATATACACATACATTTACATGTAGACTTATATACATACATATTAAATGCAATATAAGTAACTGTTCATATTTGTGTATGTTCAATTCCAAGAGAGATAAAATAAATCAATACATTGTTTCTAGGTCATACATAATTCAAATAGTTTCTAGTTCTGTTGGGACTTTTAAATATATGGACATAGGTTAGTGACAAAAAATATGGTTATATTACGTCCACACCTTTGCTCATATAGAAACTACTGCATAATACAGAGCATAGGGATTTTGACATTGGACTCTGCACTTTTTATTTCCTATTCCACCTTCGTCTAACTTAAGATTTGTTCTTTTCATTAAAAAATTGACAATTTAAGGACTTAGAGTTAATATTGCAACAAAAACACAATGGTTTCAATCTTCTCTTCCTTGCTTTTTCATCTCAGAGGAAGACTGAAACAAGAGCAATGGTTTGAGTAATTTGAAAGCATAGCTCCTTCAGGAATCATAATGTCAATGGCCAACCTAATAACGTTGAGCAAAAGAATTATGAAATTAATTATTCTTTGTGCCTTCTGATCCCGATAAACAAGTTGAATTACTTTTTGCTTTTCATGTTGAGAAGATCAGTAATCATGAAGAAACATACACTGTTTCTCCAAAGAGGGAAAAGATTAGCTTTAATTGCTAACAATCCGCAGGTAAAAACTTAGAAGTGAGGTCACTCACATGTAAAAAAGGACTGATACTCTACCTAAGGTAAGTATCCTGCATTTCTACTATTATAACAGGAATTTTATTATCTTGCCTACTCTTAAAAACAGACATTTCAATGAAATTTTATCCATTAGACCACCAATCTTACATTTTTGGTAGCTTCCTTTATCCTACTGACAAAGTGTGAATGATTGGATGACTCAGGTTATTAAGGTATACCATCAGAGGTGAATAATTAAGCTGTTTATCTGCACTGCTCTTTCAGGAATGCAATAAAGTTATCACTGAAATTTCAAATGAAACATAAGCCTTACAAGCCCTTTTCTAATAACTACTCTTCAGAAAACTATTTTGAAACCCCTCAATGAAATGTTTAGCTAGGAAATACTTGCTGAAGAGACATTGATATCAAAGACAAGCATTTAGGACTTCACTTGTTGTAGCACTGTGTGAATTTAGTAGAAAAAATTCTTTGGTTTGTGGTTGTATACACTAGATGGCACTGATAAAGTAGTGCCCAATTAACTAAATATCTTAGAATGCTTTTCTTTTATTTGGAATACTTTATCTCAGAATTTTAAAAATAAATTAAATAAGGTAGCAATATTGTTTTGCCACAAATAAAAGTAAAAAGGAAAAGTAAAGGAAGAAAGGGAAAAATAATTTAGGATTGTCCCGGCAGATTTTGTAAACCTAGCAGTTTCTGAAGATTTGCTTCCTCTGGCAGTTACACAGACACACTACACACACCCTGAGAGACATAGCATTGTGTGCTCCAAATAGAAGTAGCCTAAATTTACACAAAACTGTGTAAACTCCAGTTTTGGGGTTTTTTTGTTTTAGTTTGGTTTTTGGTTTGTGGTTTGTGGGTTTTTTTTGTTTTTGTTTTTTTTTTTTGCATCAGCAGTGCGTATTTTACCCTAGGAAGGGATGGTACTTGGAAGAGTGATTTCTCTTCCAGTTCATTAGCTCAATCAAAGCAAAGCTTTTTGACACTCTGATTTCTACTAGGCAGGGACTTAATGCAAGACCCTCATGCAAGGAGTGCACATTTCACTTTGTGGTCTCTCCAAGAGTATTCAGAAAGGTTATCCAAGAGTAAGGATAACATATCTGTAAGGTTTATCTCTGCTAATGTTGGGGGAGAGATGGGCTTTACTGGATGTTATTACCAGAGGAGGAACCCCAGCTGGGTGCTCTGAGCTGCCCTTCAGCAGAGCTTTATATCCCCAAGAACCGGTCTCTGTCACTACTCACTAAAATTGGGATCTGTGACTACTCCAAAGTATATATTTTTGTATATATTCAATCAACATACATCACAATTCCATTTAATAAGATGATCTCCAGGAATCTGAAAGCGTACTGCTAACTATGTGCATAAATGTAAGTCATTGTTGCATGTAGTTACATTATTTGCTAGGGGCAACCAAATGCATTGTTGCAATTCTTGTCATAAAAAATGTTTTATTTATAAACTATTATTTTGTATAGTAAAAGAAAATATGACATGGCCTTTAATCCTTGAAGGTAGATAAGGTAATAACTTAGTATCTGAGGTCTCTTATTTCCCTATGCTTGTTTGTACTAATTTTAGCATAAACAATGAGACTTATTTCAGAAAATGTGTGGAACAAGCAAGCAGTTATGCTGTGGTTTATCTAATAGATTTTTTTTTTTAATTGAAGAGCAACAAAAAACCCCAAACCAAAACAGCTGAGCTGTAATTTCAGTAATTACATATTTAAAAGCTGTTTTTCAGAAGTACTCTACGAAATATTCTTTCTAACTGCACAGAACTCCCTTTACACATAATGCACCTATCTCTAGGCCAGTTTTACACCTAATAACAAGTAATTATACCTGAAGTAGTGAAATACATTGGCTAGTGCCATTCTTGAAAGGATATGATCCAAATGCTCTAACACACTCTTTCAGGTCTTCACCCTCTGTTCTTTTTAGCTCTAAGCACTGGCTAACTGTAATTCTCATTGTTGAAGACTTCCTGAAGACACGAGAAAATAAATATGTATCATATATTATTAAACAAAACAAAGAGATTGTCATGATGCATGATGCTCGTTTTAACTCACACCACATCTCTGCTTATATAGACTTTCTGAATAGAAAACATTCTCTCAGACACTTCGGTATAAGCTAAAAATAGCATTTCAAAGCCTTAATTTTTAATCCCTTTGCCTTCCATATTTTAAGCAGATGCTTTAATATTATCTGGTCAAATACACAAATCAGAATTATTCTTACACTCGGTGTTGCTCTTGAGTAGGTTTGTACAATGAGTTAAGAATCATTTCTTTTTCACCTGTGGGCACCTCAGCTCATTCACTAGTTAAAATAAATTACATGTTACTACTCATCCCTCTACTAAAAAGTGTTTGACAGCATCTACTCTGGAAAGCACAGGGCAGCAATATGGAGTTAAGTAAAGATACGTATATAGTCACAGAAAAGTCAGAAAAAAAATCATGTATTTATTAATTGTATGCAATGTGCAAGATTTCTAGGGATGTATCTAGGAATTCCATTCCCAAAGAGGCATGAAGATAGAATGTGTCTCAAGAAGGTTAATTATTCTTTGAATTTCCTTTACAATGGACATTAGCATTCATTCTATGTAGTAGCCCTGCTCTTTGTGCTTAAGAAAGCTATTACTGTAGACTAAACTGGAAGAAATAAAACGAGTAATTCTTATATGCGGATGTTTAAAGTGTAAAAAAAAAAAAAACCAACAAATCAACCAAAACAAGAAAAAAAAAAAAACCAACCAAAACGCAAAGTATTTCAATACAGGAGTCATTTGCAGATCCTAGACTCTTATTAATTTGTCTTGATCCAATACTACCAGTCTGGCAAGCCTCCAGCACTTCTGGTTAGCTGATACACAGATAAGCTTGGTAAAATATTTTTGTAATTAAAGACTTACAGCACGACTATAACATAACCTGGGGAAAAAAAAAAAAAGCCTTGTACTAAAAAAAAGATGTTTTAAAAATGTTAGTTGGCTTAGTTGAAACTGATTTAAACTAAAAAGAAATAAAACCAGAATTCTTTAGAATTTTGAAGAAAATATTCTGTCATATAGTAGGCTCTCTTATTTAATTTTCTAATCAGCTTAAGAGTAACAAAGTAGGTTCATTTCAGCTGCACGTACTCAAACTTCATATCAATTTGCACTACAGCTTGCTTGTCACATCAACAGGTTTATGATTTTGCCTTATTGTACATAAATTGACTCAAAAATTAAAAAAAAAAAGACTGAGAGATTAAGCCCTTCTTCTTTGTCCAACACCTTGACCTTCTCAGACGTCTTTGCTCACAGTACAGGAACAAAGTTCTCAGACCTTCAAGCACTTCAGCTACTGTATCAGGAGCCAGGTAGTTTTGTCATGAGCAGTACAAAGAAAAGATGGCCATCAGGAGGCGTTTTGCATGTTTTTCAGGAATCAAAGCAGGCTGATTTGGCCTCTCATGTTTCCAGGACAGCCAGAAGAAGCAAATACATGTTCCATCCAAGGACATGTGATACTGGAAAGGATGGCTGAACTGGCAATGAAGAGAAAAATAATAAAATTAAAAACATAAGCAAGTAGTAAAATAAAACAAATAATGAAATATTTAGCACAGGTTTCACAGAAGGTCATATATTTTGATGTGGTTACTTCAATGTGAACAACAAATGCTTTAATAGCTAATATGGATAGCACAGCAAGGAGAGCACACAGCAAGCTTGTTACTCTAGACTTAAACAGAGAAGACTTTGTCCCCTTCAGGGGCGTGCTTGCTAGAGTTTTATCCATCCTCGGGTTTTATCCATCCTCAGGTTTTATCTGGAGGGAAGAGTGACCCAGGAAAGCTATTTAATACTAAAAGATCCCCTCTTTCAGGCTAGGGAATGATGTATCGCAACAAAAAGGAAGTCAGGCAAAAGTTCCAGGAAACCTGCATGGATGCACAAGTTCCTGGACAAACTCAAACTGAAAAAGCAAGCCTACAGACTGTGGGAGCAAGGACATGCAGCCTGGCAGAAACACAGAAAGATTGTCCAAGCTGCTAGGGATCAGTCTAGGAAAACCAAAGCACTGCCAAAATTAAACCTGGCCAAGGATGCGAAGGGCACCAATAAAAGCTTCTATAGGTACATCGGTGATAAAAGGAAGACTAGAGAAAGTGTGGGCCCTCTCTGGAAGAAAAAAAAAAGGAGAACTGATTATGCAGGACATGGAAAAGGCTGAGGTACTCAATGACTTTTTTCCCTGGGTCTTCACTGCCAAGTGCAGTAGCCACATTGACAAAGTTGCCAAAGGCAAAGGCAGGGCCCGGGACAATGAAGTGTGGTCTGCTGTAGAAGACTGGGTTTGAGAACCCCTAAGGAACCTGAGGGCACACAAGCTGATGGAAACTGACGAGTGAAAATTCATGGGCCCTTGAGGCAACTGGCATATGCAGTGGCTAAGCCATTATCCACCATGTTTGACAAGTTGTGGCAGTCTAATGAAGGTCCCACTGACTGGAAAAGGAGAAAAATAACCCCCATTTTCAAAAAGAGAAATACGAAGACCCAGGGAACTACAGGCCAGTCAGTCTCACTGCTGTCCTTGGCAAGATCATGGACAAGATAATCCTAGAAATTGTGCTAAGGCACATGGAAAGCAAAGAAGTAATTGATGACAGCCAGCAAAGCCTCACTAAGTGCAAATAGTGCCTGAAAAACCTGGTGGCTTTCTATGATGAGGTTAGAGTGATGGTGGATAAGAGAAAAGCAACTAATGCCATCTACCTGGACTTGTGCAAAGCATTTTACACTGTCCCATATGACATAGTGTTATTTTCTCTAAAGTGGAGAAACATGAATTTGATGGATGGACTACTCGGTAGATAAGGAACTGGCTAAATCACTGCACTCATAGATCTGTTGTCAATAACTCAATGTCCAAGTGCAGACCAGTGATGAGTGGCTTTCCTCAGCAACTGGTATTGGAGCAAGTACTTTTTAACATCTTTGGTGACATGGACAGTGAGATTGAGTAAACTCTCAGCAAGTCTGCTGACAGCACCAAGTTTTGTGGTGAAGTTGACACACTGGAGGGCAGGGATGTCATCCAGAGAGACCTTGATGTGCTTGAGAGGTGGGCCCATGCAAACCTCATGAACTGCACTAGAGCCAAGTGAAAGGTGCTGAAATTGAATGGGGGGAAACCCCAAACAAAATATAGGCTCAACTAAGAATGGATTGAAAGCTATCCTGAAGAGGAGGACTTAGGGGTGTTGGTTGACAACAAGCTCAAACACAACCTGGCAATGTGTACTCACTGCCCAGAAAGGCAACCGTGTCCTGGGCTGCATCCAAAGCAGCATGGTCAGCAGGGTGAGGGAGGGGATTCTGCCCCTCTGCCCCACTCCGGAGTGCTGCATCCGAGTGTGGAGCAACCAAGACAAGAAAGATGTGGATCTCTTGGAGTCAGTCCAGAGAAGGGCCACAAAGGTTGTCAAAGGGCTGAAGTACCTCTCCTTTGAAGACAGTCTGAAAGGGATGAGGTTGTTCCTGGAGATGAGGTTGTTCCTGGAGAAGGAAGTTTTTGTGGTGATCTTATTGTGGCCTTCCAGTATCCAAAAGGGGCCTACTAGAAGGCTGAAGAGGGACTTTTCATAAAGGCCTGTAGTGATAGGTCAGGAGGGAATGGCTTCAAACTGAAAGAGAATAGGTTTGGATTTGATGCTAGAAAGAAATTCCTTACTTTGAGGGCGGTGAGGCATTGGAACAGGTTGCCTAGAGGAGCTATGAATGCTTCATCCCTAGCAGGGTTCAAGATGAGGCTGGATGCTCTAAGCAGTTTGGTCAGGTGGAAGTTGTCCCTGTCCACGCCAGTGCAGCTGGAACTAGACCATCCTTATGCTTTCGTCCAACCCAAACTATTCTATGATTCTATGTTTCCTGTGGAAAAGGGCACAAAAGATAACATCATTTTGTTAAACAATTATCTGTCATACAGCTCACTTGGGCCTTTGGCATTCTTCAGGTTCTTACAACGACAAGCCTCAAATCATGGCTATTTCTAAAACAGATTTAGATTTTTTATAACTAATGTGATACCTTCGATAACTGATAAGTTTTGAATCAAATCCACCAAGTTTCATACTGATGTCCATTTTTTCCCCCTCAGAATAGGATAGCATAGCTTCATGTTTCATGATAAATACTGTACTTAACATGACCCAGCATACTTATCCTTCATTTTTACATTCTTAAATTCTGCAATTGAAATTATCAATTGCTTGCCAATTACAAAAATAAATTTAAAAAAAAGGAAATAAAATCCTAATCAGAAAATGCTCTACATACATTAAAGAGTACCTAAATAATTTAAACATAAAATAATTTATTTCCCTTATATTCCATCTCAGACAGGCAATTATTTTGAGATGAAGAATGGTTAAGAATTCTGTAACTAGAGTTTTAACTTTAGCACAGCTCTACTTCCATTTAGGCACAAGTGCTTAAAGAAATCCTGCATACCTAGAACACTAGTTTTGAGATTATAGGAAGACAGGAGCCAACAGCTTCAATTAATAAATTATGAATGAGAAAATGAATTGATTTTTCAAAGTCTTAAGTGCTTAAGGAACTTTAGACATTTTTCAATACAGTGTGTAAAAACAGAAAGGTACATTTTCAGATATCTCTAGACAGGCATATACGTTTCAAAATATCGTGCTGCTTATTTCTTATTCTTGTAACTCAATTATTTTATGAAATTTTACCTCAAAGATATATTATGTGGAATGGAAAAAAAAAATATTAAAGAGAGATGGTACGCAAACACTGTATTTTATAGACAATTGAGGAAAAACCCGAGGATCTCTTTTGAATCATTACTACATAGAAAGAGGAAAAGAAAAGCACTATCTACAATTTTTTATTTTGGAAGACAAAATACTGCCATTGAAATAGCACTATATAAATGCATTAACATACAATATTTAACTAACACAGATTAACTGAAAAAACTGTAAGGATTTTATGTATAACCACAATGTTTATACTAACACCCATTTTTTCTCCTTTTAATAGGATAGCACAGCTTTGGCCCAATAGGATTAAAAATTGGCATCATGGAATCTAGTGTATTTACTCTTTGAACATTTTTACAGTCTGCCATTGAACTAATTCTATCAATTTCCTTATCTAACTTAAATTTTACTTTGATTAACAAAAACAGTGAATTAATAGTAGTTTTTGCATTAGTTTAAGTAGTTGAAAAATTCAGTGAAGTTGAAAAATTTCAATGAAGCTTGACATAGCATGGTGGACTGCTCGACTAAAATTTTCGTAGCACATCTACTATGCTATTTTCATACCACTTTTGTGGACTGTTTCTTTTATTTTACATGCTAATGAACTTAAATTTTAAAGACCATGAAATAGTAAATATTTCATGCTATTTTAAAATACAAAGGTCACATGATTTTTGCTTTAACTGGACGTTATTTAGCCTGGAATAGAAGACTACCAAATTACAGAGCTCATCAGTTTTAGTTGTTATTCACAAAGACAGAACTGTTATTTACAGCTGAGATTGAAACTGTGAGAAATGTCTCATGACTTTCAGGCAATAAAGGTGCAAATTGCTTAACCTAGCAGTACATGAAACAGAAAAGAAGGGTTTTAATTTCAGTAAGACTTATTTCAATAAAATCCTTTGAAACTGGCAACAAGGGGTAGTAGAGAACATTTTTGCCTATATCAAAAAAATAGAAAAAAAATCCAGTAAAAGAAATAAAAATGTGTTTTTCCCACTTGTTTATTCTTTAAAAAATATGCTAGTCCAAAAACATATTAAATTTAATTTTTTCATATTTTGAATTTCATCATAGATGAGAAACTTCAGTTCATTTTATTGTTACTGATAAAGAAACAAAATAATCTGAACAAACATCTACATTAAGAAAAGTCTGAGATATTAAACACTACTCTTTACCAGACCCTGGAGAACAGGTGAAAAGCCTGGAGTGAAGCTGACATATATTCATTAATAAAGAGTCAGCTTACTGAATACTTATGCAAACCAGACATAAATAAATCCATGCGCCCTAAGAAATGCATCCACAACCTAGTGGCCAGCAATGCAGGGCCACTAATTTTTGAACAAACACAGCAATTGGAAGTGGTGGTTGAACTGAAGCACATCCCCCTACCTTCAACAGCAGCAGGAAGGAGGATTGAGGGAACTATAGGCCTGTCTGGCCTTACCTCCATATCTGGGAAGACTATAGAACTAATCCTGAGAACTCTTGCCTGACACAGGAGTTATCTACAGGTGATCAGGAGTAGTAAACCTGGATTCACCAAGGGGAAGTCATGCTTGGCGTATCTGACAACCTTTTACAATCAAATGACAAGTTTCTAGGTGAGGGAAGAGGAGTCGATATCGCCTACCTAGAATTCAGTAAGTCTTCTGACACCTTCTCCCATAACTTCCTCATAGCAGAGAGGAAGCAGTATGGGCTGGATGAGCAGAGAGAGAGATGGGCAGAGAGCTATCTGTGTTAACATGACTAAGCAGCAACAGAATATAGGGCAGGGATGAGCAGCATACCCCAGCGGTAAATACTGGGTCCAATCATGTTCAATATCTTTATTAGTTATTGGGATGATAAGGCAAAGTAGCCTTAAAATGTTTGACTATGATACAGGAGTGGGAGGAGTGGATAACATGCCAGAGGGCTGTGCAGCCGTCCAGGCCTTGCAGGGTTGAAGAAATGATCTGATATCAACCTCATACAGTTCAACAGAAAGCAGTGAAAACTTCTGGACCTCAGGAGGAATATTCTCAGGCATACAGGATCCACAATGGACATTATTCTTCTTCAAAACTGCTTTACGGGGAAGGCTATAGGAGACCAAATTTGCACAAGGAAACAGCGATGTGTCCACGGCACTAAGAAGGCCAGTAGAGTCTTCCCAGAGTGGATTAGGTGGGACATTGCCAGCAGGTCAGGGAAGCAGGTCCTTCCCCTCTACTGAGCACTGGTGAGACCACACCTAGAGTATTCTGTCAGCTTCTGGTCTCCCAGTACAAGAGAGGCATGTAGCTCCCACAGTGCATCCAACAAAGGGCCACAAAGATGACTTAGGGGCTTGAGAAACTCTCCTGTGCAGGAGGGCTGAGAGAACTGGGAACGTTCAGCTGGGAGTAGAGAAGTTTTAGGACGATGTCTTTAATTTGTGCAAACATATGGGGTGAAAGTATAAAGAAATTAGAGCTGGGCTGTTTTCAGTGGTACTCAGTTGTAAGAGACTGATAGTAAGAGAAAGGCTTCAAATAGTGCTTTGTCATTATGTTTGCTTATCGTAATAACTCTTGAACCCCTGAAAACTACATGTGGGATGGAGTGTGAGTAGCCTGCCTTGAGGCCCATAAAAAGGAAGGTGAATATGGTGCAAAATGTGGAGGTGAAAGCAAAGGGTAGAACCCCTGACCTTTGCCTTTCCGCCCCCAACACCATTGCCTGCTGCGAGGCACCCTGAGGCCTCTGGGAGCCAATGCCACCTGCCTGAGGGAGAACCCCCCAATCGATCCTGCACCCCTGGAATGAAACCTGGACAGTCGGGCACCACGCCTGGATCTCAGAGGACAGGCTGCCACATTCCAGCCAAAGTGCTCCAGAGATTAGAGAAGGCAGATAAGACACTTCAAACAGCTGGGAAAAAAAACGCAAAAACTGCTTCACTTCCCCCACCCTGTATCAGCAGCAGCAAAGGTAGCACAGTGTGGTGGTGACCAATCCTATGCTTTTTAAAGTAACCTTAGCTTTTTCTAACTTGTCTCTACTTTTTCTTTCTCTTTGTCTCTCTTACTATTAAATAAATATATATCAATTTTTTGGAAACAACAATTATTTGGTATTAATTACCTTATTTGGTTTTCTTACTTTTTTGGGGACTATTTTAAACCTCCAAAATTCTTTCCATTTCATATGCAGAGGCTTAGTTTTCTTTGCTCTTCTGGGTTTGAACCAGTTCGTAACACCAGTGACCCGACAAGAGACATTAGGCACAAATTGAAACAGTTACTTCCATCAGAACACCAGGAGGCACTTTTTCTCTGCGGAAGTGAGCAAGCACTTGTACAGCTTGCTCAGAACGGTTGTGAGCTCTTCTTGAAGATACTCAGAAGTTATATGGACATGGTCATGGCTGACTATCTGCAGGGGATCCTTAGCAGGGAGGTTGTACAAGGACCCCTTCCAACCTTCAACCATCCATTTCTGTGAGTCTGTTACTTGGTGATCCGGTGAAGCACTATGATTCTAGTAGTTACAATAAATTGGTCATCAGCATTTGTATTATATGCCATGTGAACCTTGACCAACCTCCCCACACTGAAGCTTGGTATACTGACAAATGACTAACACAAGGGATATAATAACACGCTTTAGTATCAAAATACACACTAGTTCTCCCAGTCACTCTGAATGCAGAACTAAGCTTATGCATAATAATGCATAAGCTAGGTCAGAGTCACAGCATCTCACTTCTGCTAAAGGGCTGTAGGAAAGAAATGAGTTTATGGAGGGTTATTTCTCCCTGACATACTATTTTACCTTCTGGCAATACAATTTTAGCTTCTGGCAACTGCCATTTAGGGACAGAGAATAGGTAACAGTTAATAAAGCTGTACACGAGGTTGCAGTTTGGAAGAGATACTTGGTATTTGTTGGTACTTCTATCCAGTATTAGTAACTAATACAGTGTATTTAGTAGAGTGTAATTTTCTAAGACTGCTTTCTTTTACTTTAAAATGCAGGCTTCATTTCTAACTGCTGAAATCATAAGTCATCAAAGGTGACTGACAAGCAAGAGGTATCTAGTTTCCCGAGAATGAGGGAAATAAATTTCAAACAGAAGAGATTGTAATTTTTTTTTTCAGCACAATGGGCTTTTCAATACAGGAAGAGCAAGGAAAGGGTTAATTCAATGACAAAATAAGAAATAGGCCAGTGAATAAAGAGCTTCCTGATCAGAATAGAGGAAAGAAACAGCATTTGCCAAAATACAAAACAAAAGCCTTTAACACCTATCAACTTCAAAATCCTTTTCTTGCCACCTTTTAAATCTGCTTTCCGTACTCTGACTCCATATGAATTTTCAAACTATCTTGTTTCTATGTATTTCTAGTTACATGAAGAAACAAGAAATTTGATAGTATGATAAAACACTCCTTCAGTGGCAAGTTAATTGGCAGTTCTTCAAACAAGGGACTACCGGTTTTGGACAAAAGGTAGCTAAAACATAAAATAAGAACACACTTTCTTGCTGAAAACATGAGTAAGTATAAATAAGAGCAGGAAAGGATATAGAGTAAGAAAAAAATTATTCATTTTGTATACCAAATGTATTATATGTATTTTTGCTGCATTTCAATGTATGTATAAAGAAATTGTTATAAAAGTGTATGAAATAGTTCACACCAGGTTTCAACTTAAAAAAATCCCTGCTTTAACACAGTAAGTTACATACTACCAGTGTAAATTTTAAAAAACCCACCTCATTTAAGTTTCATCATGCTGACCAACAAATATACTTGTTCAGTTTAAATTATTAGAAAAAACTGAAGCCAATTTCAAAGCAGGAATTATCTTCCAGAATTCAGTCCTCAAGATTAAAAAAAAAAAAAAGAAAAAAAAAATTAACTCTTTTCAGCTCTTGTGATAGAGGTGATGTGTACTAATTAGACAAATGCTAAAGAGCAGGTCTAGGTTTGCAGAGGATGTCAGACATCCATGATGGAAGTGAAATGAGTTAAACTTAGGAGGAACTAAAATTTCAACTAAATAAAGCAGATTTTAATAAATAAACTCAAAACTGGTTTTTTAGGTCAAAATCACAGAAACATTTAGAGAGATTCTAAAAACATCTAGTCATATTTAAAATGGCATGTCCTAATCTTACTTTTCTAAAAGATCAATCATTTTGAAATTCTGACAGATACTATAAAAGAAAAAAAATAAGGAAATTAAGCACTATGTTTTGGAAAAATGAGTTAAAGATATTTTAGATTATTTTTGTACTCTCCCTCTCTCTCTCTTTCTCTCTTGTTTCTCTTGTTCAGTTTAAGACCAGATAGGCTCTTTTTGTTTCAGCCTCAAAAACCAGAATTTTTTTAATAGATGACAAAATCAGAAAAACCATCCTGCATTCAAAATTAATATAAATTGTATAAAGTGTTAAAACACACAGCTTTGTATCAAAAGTCATCTTTATATATCTGAATTTTGAAAAAATCTATTTTTCCTTCTTGGCTTATTTGGTGTTTCCCACGATAAAGGCATACATTTTTGAGTAAGTCAAAAAAGAGGGACGGATACTGAAATTGTATTTATAGAAACTTGAAACTATGGAAGAACATCTTGGTACCAAAGTAGTGAACTATTGCAGACTCTCAAAAATATTATGGAAGTGGATCTTTGTGCATATTTTTCAGGAAAGAGCTGTGCCTCCTAACATACTTTACCCCCTTACAGCAGGAATAAGAAATATTAATTGATTTTGCTGGTATTATGCAAGGTCCAATATCTCATAACATCAGTTAAACTCAGAGACAGGGAGAAAAGCAAATTAGACATTTCATATTTATGGAAACTCTTTCATACTCAGGGCTGAGGTGACCAACATCCTTCAAGTATCAACAAGACATAAAAAAGGAAAGGAAAAAACCCACACCAGTACAAAAACCCCCTACCACAAGCATCAGAACTTTAACCTTTTTACTAGACTCTTGGCTATTTTGACAATCCTTTGAAAAAGGCTCTTTGCGTCAAACATATATATCTGACCCATGAATGCTTCAAATAACAAGCAAAGCACAATATGCAATAAAAGATTTTTCCAAAATGTTAACAATACAAAAGATTTTATCAGTTCTTTGAGCAGTACTTTGATGCATAAAATAAAGATTTTTGTCAGGTAGGGGACAAATACAGTGTCTCCCAGGCTCCGTAGATGAGAATACATTTTGAAGGAGAAACGTTCAGTCACCACATCTTTAAAAGAGTTTTCTTTCAAAATTCTATCCAGTATTTATATTGAATTACTTGTACACTGTACAAAAGAACAGCAGAAGTCTACTACTAATAGGGCATTAAGGGCTTTAGCAATGAATTCATTCTTTTGCAACCTCTAGAACACTTCTGCACAACTGTTTTTATACAGGATTGTAAATTTTCTAAAATTTGTTTAACTACTGTTTGGGCAAACAGTAGATCAGCTTAATTTCGATTTACTTTTTGGATCAGGATTAGGTCTAGTGAAGAGTGAAGTGAATACTAATTTTTTTATATCCCAGCAATTACAACAGTAAAAAGGAACAACATTTTAAGAGCCCCAGCAGATTTCTTAACATGGTGTGCATGATCAAGCAATTCCCATGAACAATTTGAAAGTCATATTATACAGAAGCCCCAGTGCCTTTTTCAAATTTAAAAAAAATCAATCTCATACTGTTTCTTTTGAGATCATTAAAAATGATTCATAATGTTAAATATTCATCTACCATGTATACTTACCACACACTTTACAAGCCTCACAGAAATGTTAGCCCTGTCCTGACCACTGATAAGCACGTCACTTTGAAGAAATGGGTGTAAATTTATCTTTTCAACAAAAATTTCACTGTATGTAACAATCTTAAAAGATTTGTTTATTTTAATTAATTTGGGTCTTTTCCATTGGATAATATAGGGCTATTTAGAATTAAAGCTCAGAACTGCATAACTATACCCCAAAAGCCTAGATGTGGAGGTATTGGTTGCTATAAAATAATAATCACATATTTTTACTTGGATTTAATAACAGATGCAATTGTTCCCTATTACAAGCCTTGTATTTAGGAAAGAGTGACAACTCAGTTACAAAGAAGATACCCATTTATGTAATGCAATGTTCATACATTCTAACAATAAAAGTCCTGCTCTTTCACCACAGAAACTCAAGTAAAGAACCGTCATGATGCTGTAATTCTGACTATATTACAAACAAATTAATCTTATGTTACACACAACACAGTTCAAGGGAGACTTTTTTGTCTTTCAGAAGTATTATTTACGGATTGTGTCTAATCTCATTAACTTCAACAGACAGTGGATTACATCAGATCCATATAGGTTCACATAAAGGTTTATTTCCAGGTTGGTGTTCATATGTTCTCATAGACACGTAAAAAAGCGCATACACTATAGAAAAATCATTCATGGAGAATCTAGAAGAAAAGCCTTCAGATGAATTTCAGAAACTGTACTATTTCTTCAGGAAATGAGTAATACCACTCACAAAATATCAGAACATCTTTAGCAATTTAAGAACACTAAGGAAGTTGTCCTGGATCATTTCACTGATGTCTCCCACGTTAAAATCTAGAAAATAATAAGCAAAAAAATCAATAAACCAACAACACACAAAAAAAAAATCCCCAAAAAATCAACCAACCAAACAAAAAAATCAACCCAATAAACAAAAAAAAAAAAAAAAAACAAAAAAAAAAACAAAAAAAACCAAACCCAAACCAACCAGTAAAAAAAACCTCCTAGTGAAATTGCAGCTTGTGTTTGTCTGGACATGTATATTTTCAAGAGAAGACAAAAGGAAAAAAAAAGCAAATTATCCATTGATAGAAGAGGGAAGTAAATTAAGAATTTATACTCCAGTGGAGGATATGGTGAGAATTGTACCAACTGTCCAAATATAGTCTATCACTCAGAAGTTCATTATTGTTTGATGATAGTCTCCAAAACTAATAACATGGAAAAGCCTATAAACAAACAGAGTAATGAAATAAAATGAGCTTAAAAATTGATTATTTAAACTTTCAGTGTTTGGAGTAAGATTAAGAGCTAAATAATTTTCTCTGCTAAAGCTAAACACTCATATACTTTGGTTTTTTAATAACCTCTTTCAACTACAAGTCTTGATGCATCTCAGAAAGATAGATGTTAAATGTAAAGGTAGTCAATATACTAGTCTTTTGTGAAAAAACAGCAGAATGTTGTGCACTGCAAAATTTTATCTGAAATCATTGCTGTTTAGCTCATTCCATTAGCTGAGCTTGCTATTTTAGGGACTAACATTGGTACTTTTAAAAAACAAAATAGTCAATGTGGAAGCTCAGATACTTAAGGTGCCATTGCTCACACACCTCTTGGCAATACTAGATGAGAGATCCAAAAGTTTTAATAATGGGTTAACTTCCTACTTCAGTAGAACTGCAAAATCTGCAATAATTGATATTGGTCTAATTCAGTAAACAAGAACTGGAATACTGTATATTATTCTAGGTAAATATACAGAGCTCACCTCTCTAGGAGGAAAAAAAAGTAAATAAACATAAAGGAATGAAAATCTACAAAACTATTAAATGCCTCTAACTCTACTGAGCAGACTTTCTTTATTTTTATTGCTTGTTAATATTTCCAAATGATTTTTTTTTTCCTTAAACAAAACAAAACCTAGAGAGCCAAGCTCTAAAGGAATGTAAGAGGGAACAAACAAATTTTCTGTTTTCACTCAAGGTTTTAGCAAATAGCTTCAATTTTCTTATTCCTGGTGCCTACTGCTAATGCAGGACACAAAGTAAGTTTATTAGCATAAACTTCTCTCTTATATGCATGTTTAGATGATGTAGGACATCAGCAATGTAATGATGCTTAAGATAATTCACTTTAGAGAAAGGATGACAGGATTAGTAGTACAGGGACTGGAAAACAAGCCTCAGTGATAAATCCTCTCTCTTTTCTTCACTATTTTGGCATCCTTATTTCAGTGGAGCAACCTGTGGATATGCAATGAATTTTTCTATCTCTTTACTCAGCACTGTTCAGTGCTTCTGTTTGAAGATAAGAAAAAAAAATCATAATGAGTATGAAGTTTACTAAATTTTTTATTCTCTTAGGGAAAATGATGGAAATTAAGGAGATATAAATTTAAGAATGTTTAAGTTTCCATCTTTTCAAAGATGTAATTTCTAAATTACTTAGTAACAAAGAAATTCGCTGGGTTTTATTCAAAATTTATTTCCTATGAAATGCTTATTTGTTTATTGTTTCAATTTTTTTTTTTTGTCGCTTATTTCTTCCTATAGTCACAAGCAGAGAAAATTTCAAGTCAGGCATAAAATTGTTACACCTTAATAATTTACTACCCGCTTTGTCCCAGGCTGAGTTTGGGCTTCCTAGCCCATAAAGGATACGGATTAATGAGAATGTATTTTTGTATAGATTGCCAGAAAATTTTGAGAAAAAAAAAAAGAGAGTTGCTAGGAATTACAAAGGCAGCGAAACTAGTAACATCTGCACTAAAAATAAAGCCTTGAAAACAAAGATGTCAACATCTTGCAGCATTTGTAATCTGTAAGTCTGAAATAGCATGGAAATGACTAGGCTCGATCACCTCGATATATGGATCTGAAGTAACAGAAATTAAATTTGTGTGGTGTATTTTCTTCTATTCCACCCTGCCAATCACTATTAACATTTATTGTAACTGTATGTACAGATCAGAGTAAGAAGAGACCCCATGCTCCAGATAATAAAATGTTCATGCACAAAGGGGAGGAGAAGGAAACTCCTTATAGTAACATAGGGAGATATTCATTACAAATTGGAAATTACAGACCAGATGTTTTTAATCTATTTTTTCACACCGAAACTCAGTTTTTTCAACTCAGAACAGCAGCACATTCACAGTAGCAAGCATGCAGATTATAAAAAGTTATCACTTATTTTTCAAGCAATGGTCTGAATGCCCTTTCAGAAAAAGAATACAACCTCCAATATTTACATAAATCCCTTAAATCCAGATAATTCCTCTAGGGTTCTTTGTGGTGAGAGAGCAGAGTGTTTTTTTAATCACTTCTCTCCACCTTCCCTTCCCTAATGCAGAAGATAAAGGGATATGCAAAAGCTCTCCTAAGTGTTGGTTACTCAGTTTTTTTCTATTTTGTTTCTGCATAGCTACACATTTCCCTTCCTCTGCGTCATATGCTTCAGTTTCAGAAGTTCAGCCAACATCTTCTAATTTCTTATATACTCTTTTTTTTTTTCCTGTTTCGTTACCAAACACATATGCCAATGAAGAAACTGAATTAACTTTCTCTCTGTTTTCTCAGCAACAACAGAGAGTAGGGTATATGGTAAGGATGATCCTGTACTTGACTTTTGATTTAGTAAACATTCCCATTCTGTCTTCTAGAGAAGAAAGTATTCACTTTCCTCTCATTCCATGAACACTCTGAGAATCAATCTTTCATAAGTGTTTCTTCCCAAAACCCAAAATCTGCAAAACGGTTGACAACAAATCGAAAACACAGGCTTGGATTGAGTGCAATGATATAGAACAATGCAAATTGCTTTGCACAGAGAGAAACTGTAAAAACATTTTGTCCCTTTGAAGAATCAAAGTGTATTATTGCATATATTTGTAATGAAACAGAGGCTTTGTATCAAAAAATGAGGAGAAGTAGCATTGTAATGCCCTCTAGACATATGCCTTGTTTCTGAAATCATAATTTCAACTTGCTTCTACCCTGATCCAATGTCTCCCCAAGGAGGGAATCATCAGAGGAAAGGAGAACCAATGCTTTGCAAACACTTACAAACCCCCAAGCATCTATGACAGGTAACGCAAAATTACTTGAGCTGGCCCCCATCTGCTAATTCCTGAGCTATATTCATGGACCATATATAATGGGCCAGCTTAGTAAAACTCATATCCTTTGGTAAAGTCTGCGGATAAAATAGAATTACAGTATAAGTATTCATACTTCTTTCTACATGGCAGCAACCTGTCTTTGCAAATAAAGATGAGTTTAAATGAATTACTACCTTTGTCACATAAATTCCTTTGTTTTCCTGATAGATATGATAGAGACCAACATCAAAGAGACATTACTCCTCTATACTAACTCTGTGCTAATTATGGCCCCTATAAAACAGAATAAGCAAACCAATTTGCCACAGTTTGTGTAGGAATGTGCTAACACAATGCACAGAAAGTGGATGGAGTTCACTTTTTTATTCTTGTGAAGATGTGGATGTCAATGGAGTTGTTATTCCAGATAATTCTCAAGACTGAGAGAGTAATTATTCCTCAAAAACTCCATTACTTTGTAATTATTTTCTGGAAATATTATCTGGTCCTTAAAATTAAATATAACTTTGGGCTCCTAAAGTAGTACTAGTTACTCATATCTAAATATTAACAATTCTTATATCCTCTTAATTCTTAAAATAATCTGTCTGTCCCACTTTGACACATGTAACCACATAAATGTATCCATTACAGTCTGTGATATGGAGTGATACGGTATGGAAAGTGAATACACGTGATCTCTCTGTTGTGTGAAGGAGCTAGATTTAATTTTAAAAATTACCTACTTGTGAGTTTCACATATAATCACTATCTACACTCTCAGGGTCAATAATAATTTTTTACAATTCTATCATATCTTTAGTAAATTAACTCCTCTCCAAAACAACATACAGAGGTTGTTCCATGAATCGAAGCATCTTTCTCCCACTTTCTGAATCTGAACTTCCTTCTGTTATACTCTGTCTTTTGGAAACCAGAATTCTGTGCAGCTCTTAAGGGGCAAATCAAGTGAAGGTCTATACAGAAATATTATAAAATGGGTATTTTTAAAAAATTTTGTTTGGGTTGCTTTTTTTTCCTTTCTTTTCAACTTTACACTCTATAAAGCTAAGAAATCATTTTCATCTGTATGAAGAGAGAGACCAACAACATCTATGATTGTACCTCATTGTACTTCTGCATATGTGGCAGATATGTTATTCCTCTCTTCATCTGTATGGTATAATACACAAGAAGAAAGGAAAATTTCATATGAATTTAGTATCTTTTTTTCCCGTTTCTTGAATTGTATCTTGCTGAGGAAGCATAGAATCACCTCTGGTTTTGTAGTACATATTGCTAAATGTAAATTCTAACTTGCCGTACTATCATCCCAGCCAAAAAAAGCAAATTAAAAGTTCATACTATATTTTATATCCTTGGACTTTCAGAGTGAGATGGTCTCTATTACCGAATATTTCACTAGAAAGGTGAAAGAGTGCGCTCTGGAGAGGCCCATGTCAGTCTTTGCCATCTAGATGAAAGCATCTAGAAACCAGAAGTATACTTACATAAAATTACCACACAGTTCCTGAGCATGATATGGAATAAGAAAGGGAAATAATTCATAAATCTTGAGTACAAGTGAACTAGAAACAAAGTATTTTAGTAAAGAAAACTTCCTATATACTTTATGTACAAATGTATCCAAATATGCTACAAGGAAGATATAATTGCCATGGAATACATAACCTTTACTTTTTTGTTGAATTCAAACTAATCTGAAGCACATAAAAAGTAAAAATCTGCTGATAATGACTCAAAAAATAAAACCTTAATACTTACTGAAAATACTGACAATACATAGTTGGGATATATATTGAATATATACCTACAGTTTACTTTACCTGTTTCAAATATACAAGATACCCTGATATTGTTTTCTTTTTAAAAACATCCAAGAAAAAAAAATTCTAAAGGACAGAGCACAAATTCAGAGACTCAGTGTCTCGTATAATTCAGCTGTTAAAATACTGTGAAATTCATATACTGGTTGACATTTTTTAAAAAGAATGTTGCCAGCACAGGTCCTGATTTTTATCTCTGTGTTTTAAAATAGTTGAAGTTACTTTTCCCACCAGAAAAGAGTGTAAACATATTACGACTGTACGGAGAAGACTATTTTTCAATTTACGCTAGAAAGCATCATTGGTATATGACCAAAAATCTTTAAAAAGATTTCTACCTTAAAAAGGCAAAATGTAGTAAATTGCACTTGTGTTGTCCCAGTAAAATCTAAAATAAATAGAATAATAGAGATATACAGTGAAGTACATAGCGCTCTCTCCTTCTGTTTTACTTGGCTCCCCTCCCCCATTTTATCAGAATGACTGTCAAATAAACTCTGTTGCTTTTAACAGATTGTATTTTTCTGTAAGTGAAAAAGACGAATTTTTTTTAAAGCGTTACTCAAGATATGTACAAAAAATGTATCAAAAGACTATTCAAAATACATACAGTTAATTTACCTTAGTAGGAATAAAAGTAGAGTGTATTTTGGATGCAAACATGTTAGAAGTTTCAATCCTCTTTCAT
Organism: Oreocharis arfaki; assembly: GCA_013398015.1. Taxonomy (NCBI): domain Eukaryota; kingdom Metazoa; phylum Chordata; class Aves; order Passeriformes; family Paramythiidae; genus Oreocharis; species Oreocharis arfaki. The sequence continues at coordinate 126,607 of VZRR01010221.1, forward strand.
TGGTGTATAAAAAAAGAAAATTTAAAAAACAAAGTTTTTATCTTGGTCCTCAAAATCATTGTTGAAAAAAACAAATGGTTAGTTAGCAACAGTCAGTCCCACAGCTATAGTTATTATTTAAATCTTAAAATCCTAAAATTTTATTACTAATTCTAAAAAATGTTCTGTCATGTAACTGATCTCTGAAAGCAAAAAATTTTTTTCTAATCATATGTACATATGTAAATACTTTGACAGAGAGTGGTTACTTTCAGAATTTCTGTAAGAAAGTTCCCTGAGAAAATATAAAATTCATTAAAGTTCTAAGAAAAGAAAACAACATATTGAAAATAGTATTTTTGTATTATTCTAGGGCTTTAATAAAAATATTATGGTTATGGAAAATTAAAATTGCAATCAGTATAAATAAATGAAAAGAAAAATCTTTGGTCTTAACTAATTAGGTTTACAAATTGCAAACCTTTTTTCCCTGTTTTGTTAAAGGTGTATATAAAAGTTTTTAATAGGAACCATATAGGCTAAAACAGAACTGTTGGCCTGATATCCCACAATAAATATTCCATTACAAAAAATAAGTCTACATTTAAATTATTAGAAAGTTACATAGTCTGTACACACAAAACCTAATCTCTTCTATATGAAAATCCTGTCTAGATTTTTTGATCTGAGAAAACAATATGTGCAGAAAATTCTTTATACTGTTTTTTCACACAGCCTGTACCATGCTGGATGTCTGAAAGAAGTTGAGGCAGTGAAAATGTTGAGCATGACTGTATCAATATCAAAGAAATTTGTAACTCTGTATCAAGCATGTGTTGCATTGTACCTGCTTTTCTTCTAGAACTCTAGAGACAAATGTTTTTATCCCTGCGCCTCAGACATTTAAATTCCTGTTTTACTTGGAGGAGCCCTAAAGTACAATTTTCTTAGTATATTCTATGTATCTGTACTTCAGGAGGAATTGTTTCACTCTTCTAAAATCTAACAGGAAAGAACCAAATGAAATTATACCATTCAGAACATATATTTTGGGGGAAAAATTAAGAATGATTGTATCAGAACAGTGACGTAGAAGTGGAAAACAGAGCTGGAATTACCCTTCTGGAAGAGTTCTACTAGTTTGGCCTATTCTAAAAAATAGTGATCTAGCAAAACGTGTAGGTCTTCAAAAGTTACTGATGACTTCACAAAAACCCCAACTACATAATTATTTCTAGCTTATATTAGCTCTATACTTATATTCAGCCTTTCTCTGCAGATGTTCTGTAGGACAAATAGTTTTTGCCACGCAGAGAGAAATCAAACTTAAACTTTTATTTCCTTGCCAAATACTTCTATGCAGCAACACCAGCTGATCTTGGCATGCTCACTCAGCTCAGGATAAAAACAAAGTGAAAGCATCAGAGAGGCTGAGCTAATCATGAGGAAGAATTAGTCTCCATCAACCCAAAGATTTTTCTATTGACTGCTAAGCTGTCCTCTGGCTTTCAGCTTTGTTTATTTACTAAATTGCAATTCTAGAAGTTGGTTTCAAAAATTATTTTTACACAGGCTTTTCCTACTTGAATGCTGAGTTTCACCTGAAAGTATCTCAGCAACTGAATAAATTCTTAAGAAATACAACTCTGACAATTAGCAATTTAGACTGACAGAAGTATGACCTCAACATAACTTCATTTTCTACTTTGCATAATGTTAAAATTGGATAAACACAATAGCTACAAGTTTTCCTAAACAGATATAGCACACATTAGTAATGCTTAAAACAGAACTAGCATTTATGAAACATGTAGCATAAATGAATACATGTAAGAACATATTGAAATACATATGCTTTTATGAGGCAAGTGATGAAGACTACGTTAAGAAACCTAAAAGATTTGTTCATAATCACGAGGTAATAAAAAAGTACAGTCAAGATAAGCAAATTCTGATTAACTGGTTATAAAAAAAGAATCTGTATGGATTTCCTTTGATCAGTCTGTTTGGTATTTGGCTGCTCTGAGTCAGTATATTTTCAAGTTCTGACTTGAATTTAGATAAAAGAAAGAAATTTTTTGCCTGAAATTTATTTTCAGCCAATCTGTTACTAGAATTTATCCTTCTCATAGACCATTCTTCTTTCAGGATAACTTAGATCTAATTTGAAAAGAAAAAAAAAAAAAAGAAAGAAAAGGAAATAAGGAAAAATGCCTAGAGTTAAAAGTAAAAAAGAAATCTGTCTAATGTGTCTTCTGCTCTTGTAACCCTGAGACAAGTTACTTCACCAGAGAATTCTTTATTCTAGATCAAGATATGAAAAAGAAAATGTATCTATGATGTAAGTTAGTGTGTTACTTGCAGTGGAAGTCATCTGAAGGCTATGTAAAACCCAGAGTAAGTGTAGTGGCTAAAACTGGACTGTACTTCTTTAAACAAAACTGTGAACTTATCACCTGCCAGTATGCTATTATTTAGTTCCTACTAATTCTACTAAGATTGCTACATTAAATAACAGAGCAAGTAGGATCTTCATGCCACACACAGAAAACATCCTAAACTTTTTACTTCAAGTTAAGCTATGGATTCCATCACAAAAGAGCTAAGTAACAGAGGAGATTTGCTCACAGATCATATTTTGCAGATGAGGTCAGACAAAGGCCAATTACTTGCTGACATTTGTAAAATTGCCAAATCAGGTGAACTTGCATTTTTTTCAACTTTTCAGGAAGAGGCACTAAGATGAAGTAATATAACTAACAAACAGTAATGTGAACATGTTCTGTTTTCATTCTGGCACTGACATTGCTCTTGTTATTTTATTCCATAAAATATGAAAGGGATAACATGTCTGTGATAATCACCTTACAGATGCTGTGATAGTGAAATGTCACTCACTACAGAGGGAATCACATCACAGGAGGCTTGTACCTCCTGCAAAATTAGAAGGCTGCCTGACTGCCAAACATTGCTGCAGGTGCATTGCCTAACACAGGGGTTGCTTTAATGACTCAGCAATGCACAAAGATAAAAATGTTTCGTGAAAAATGGTCAACCTGCCCTGAAGATAGGTAAATGGTATAGGCACAGAAACAACAGGATCTCCATACTACAGGACATACAAACTGCCTTGCAGAGATTCTGTCAAAGCCTCTTGCTGTTTTTTTCCCTATTTGCAATATATATAACAACTGTGTCATAAAAGATCTCTCAGCATCTCAGTGCTAGAATTCTGAATATTGAGAAAGCTGCTTGGTATCAGAAGTACAAGCATACAATAGCATATCATTAGATGTAAAAATGAAAAAACCTAAAATTTGCAACAATCTTTTCTCCATGGCTTTCTCATATTTATCTTCAGATTACACTGTCAGACTACCATTGTCTCCCACAGAGTTACATGCCCTGTATTTCTGAATAAATGCTATTTTTCTTTTACCTGTGCCTATATGTCTAATTCCTTGTTTTCCCACAGGGTTATATTAGCCAAACACGAAACTGGGTCAGCTTAAAATAATTCTGTGTGGTGCTGCAGGGGTGGAGATTGTTTGATTTTTTTTTCATATAAGCAAAATTATGTTTCTTTCAGAAACATACAATAAACTGCAGGTATTTGTGTGCAGTTCAACTGCTCAAAACACTTAATCACCTATTCTTCACTGACTGATGCTGGTAAATAGTTTTAGGCAGAATGGCAGGTTAGAAAAGGAAATTAAAGTGGGTGCATACATCTAGCATCATTTGTGGCAATGACCTAAACTGCTGATATTCTGCAATAACTGAGTATTCCAGCTTGTTCCAATCACCACTGCTAAACTAACCAGTAACCTGCCTATCATATTTTGACATAAAAATTGTAAAGACATCAAATTTATTCTAATATTTCTGACATAAATATTAGGGATACCACCAATGACATACTAGTGGCAACTGGAAAACTATATATAAGAAGAATTAAAATGGAAAATATTATAGATGTTAATTCCTGCAACATAATAAGATGCCAGTCTTAAATGCCTGACCCCAACACTCCATTACATATATATCTGTGTATATATACATACACATCTAACTAGCCTCAAACATGAATAACTTTGTATTCCTATTGGCTGTCTGAATATTTGTAATCAACCAATACTGTTGCAATAATTCAGCATTCTTTGGCTAAAATGCTAACCGAGGGGAATTGCACTTAATGTAAAGCATTATTAGTGGTTACTATGAATTGTATTCTAGTTGTTCTTTCACATATTTCATTAATTATTTAGAATCAAACACAAGATTAAAAATATTTTAGATGAGTTAAAATAATAGAAATGGTAGAAAAGAAGTAAATAAAAAACAATTCCTTTAATTGGGGTATTCTTAAAATTTATTTTCCAAGTATCAAAAATGTAATTCCCATCATGAAAGAAAAATCATTACTTATGGAAAATGTTTCTGTTTCCTTCCTCTGAAATATTCTGTATATCATCAGGAAAAGGAATAAAGATAGGGTTTCTCCGGTACATATAACTAGACTTCTCATCTTCATTCTTTATATAGGTTTTCTAACTGGGACGACCATGAGGCAAAAGAAGAGTCATTCATTCTATAAATTACAGAGTATCTGCAATTTAAGATTAGTTATTAGAAGGAAAACCTTTTTAGAAACTTCTTAGTATAATTCTTAAGTTCAACAGAAGTGGTAAAAGGTGGTGGAATGGTAAAATATGTTCAAATAATTCTCACAGAAAGCATCCTTAAGGCTAATCACTTTTTATATGACTAAGACATTTGTAAGCCATCTGTTAAGTGCAGAAGTAATAGCCTGCTTTTTCAGTTTGTAGCAGCACTAACTCTTAAACACAAAAAGCCTGGGAAATCTCCCAAAATACTAAAACTAAATAAACTGCATAAAATATGAGTGCTTGTAATATAGCAGTATCCCTTGGCTATACTAGCCACAGTTTTAGTAGAAAACCTTCCATTCCATCATCTACTGAAGAAAATGGGTAAATGAAAAATGGAATCTCTAATACCTGGACTTCGATGGTTCAGACACATGCAGTTCATAAGATGAGTCCAGCAGGAATATCATACCTCTAAATATTTTTGCGGAAATTTGGGGAATAAGAATTAAGAATCTGAACTAAGTTTAGCAAACACATTATGTTCTCGCTGCAAGAAACAACAAGAAGTTAAATTTTGATTGACTCCTTTGGGCATGCAAAACTGAGTTGGAGAGCAGTAAGCAAAAATAATCCTTCCACAGCTCAATTTCACATTTCTCCCTCTTAAGTCAAAAACCCTAAACCAAAACCAAACAAAAAAACTGGGCACTGACTCAGTCTTGGCATGCACATTTCAATCTTCACAGTCCAACAAGCTTTGGGAGCAGGAAATACAGACTCTTACAGTGACTCTGAGGAAAAGGATTTCAGTGGCTCTTCCACTGTTTAATGTACACATTCATCTTTAGAACAAGGACAAAAGTGATCTGATGAAGGTACATAATGTACATATTATCCTAATAATTATTCCATGACTGCACAGTGTGACTGCTTTACAGCTCTGCTATTAGTTAGCCACAACTGGTTAAATTTTGCAGTCTAGAATAAGCAAAAAAAAATAATGCCTTCATTTTATGTGATTGAAAATCATGCTCTTAGACTAAGTGGGGCACCTATGATGGCATAAAATCAGTCAAAAGAAAAAGCAGCATAAAGCAGAGCACAGCGTTTCTTCATGCTCTTATGATAGCTGAAATCGCATAGTTCTCTGTATTACAGCTTGCACAATAATATTATTCCGCCTTCTGAGATCTTGAATTCAGGGATGCACTTACCTGACTGCATGAGAAAAGATTGGAAGTGTTTTCCTCCTGTATGTCTCCAATTATCTGCTTGAATTTCAAGACTTCTGCAGTAAAGTGTCTGGCTTTTTCTGCCTCTCTTTCTCCAGCAGAATAATAGGAAGGAAAGTCAAGAGATCTGGATCCTGTTAAGTGTCATAACCTTTATGCAGGTTCTTTTAGAACTTGGCTGCTAAGCATCATTTTCAGGAGCAAAAATATGCACTGTTATCCAAATGAATTAGCTCCGTTGTGCTAGTTCTCACTTGGTTGTAGTGCAACCAGATGACAAGGTTTCAAATGTGTTAACTTGTGTGATAAAAAGTGTTGAAGAGAGTTTCAGTCCCAAATGAGCTAACAAAACAACTCTTGTTTTTGCCAATATTTAGCCCAAAAGATGGACTTTAACAATAGAAAAGTTTCCATATATCCATATCTATGTGAACAAGGACTTAATGTTCAAGTATATACATGTACACTATCCTGGGATTCTGCAAGTATCAAAATCAAATCATTGGAATTGCTCACAGATTTCTCAGTTCTAAAACACTGGTGAAGATTCTAGCACTCACTAATATATGCTCACCTCAGGTTTTAAAGGCCTATTTTTGCAAGCTACCTTCCCACTTTTCATCTTTTATAAAATAAATAAGCATATCCCAGGGTTAGTTCATACAATGATGAGTGAAATACAACATGTAATGAAGGAGAGACTTTACAATGTCGGAAATATTACCATAAACTGAAGTCATAAATCTTTGTAATGCCTGTATATTCAAGATCTCAGCATCCATAAACAATCACAGAATCAGTATTAAAATATGCTCAGAGACGATATAACTAGGTAAAGTCTAAGCCAGTTCTATGGAAAGGTGAAACAATGACAAATAAATTACTAACCTGATTTGCTTTGTTTTAGGCAAAACACCTTGACTCTTCTCCAGGGAAAAAATCTAGAACTTATCGTTTATGACAATATATTACGGAGGCTGGTTATCTTATCCTCCACAATTCAGTTAATAGTTCAGAGTTGCTTGCAAAAGACAAAACCTAGTTGTCAAAGTTGCAAATACACATTAAGATTTAGTAAAAAATCCCTATCTGAAAGAAATAAATGAGACCTTTAATCTCAAATACCCCTTTCATGCTATCACTCAGATTACAAGACTGCCTGAATGCATGGCAGGTTCATGGCTTATAATTCATGGTATCCCCATTTACTAGATAATTTAAGGTACTAATTTTTCACTACTAAATTTTGAACAAACAGATTGGGTTACTATAAATAAGTAAAGTGTGCTTATTTTTTGAGTAAGTTGTTGAAAAAGCCCCCAAACAAAAGAATGATCACCAGCTGCCATGCCTGCATTATTTATCTAAATAAAGGATTTAATGAAACCTGATCTTGTATCTGTTTATTTCCCAAAAAGCTGCATGCTATTATCTCTATCTCAGAACCACACCATAATATTATCTGGCACCCAATACTACAACATCTATCACAACTGGAGTTTCTTGTCACATTTCTTAGATCATGCAAGGATAGAGGTGGATAACAAGAAGCTGTGGAGTGACTGGGCGAGAAGGATGCAGGAATGTGTCATGCCGCTCTCTTGGCCAGATGTACCGCTCTACTAAGAGACCATCGGAGACCATTTCTGGAAGACCCAGTGTTACAAATCTTTCACCTGCTTATTCCACCACATCTTAGGAACCTCTAGTAAGTTAATGCTGAAGAAATCTAACTTTCTGCTGTATTTTGTTGAAATTGGCATAGTTTGAAAATTATTGGGAAACACGGAGGTTGGGATAAAAGAATGGATGTCTAAGATTCCTTTCTTCAAGGAATGATAAGAAACTCTTTAATAGTAGGAAAGTAATTGCTCTCCATGGTGAAATATCCTCATTGTATAAGGTCATGTATGGCTGTTAAAGTACCTAAACAGTACCCTTATAGTAATTAAGTCCTGAACATGTGAGACAACTGCCCCTTGAACACAGTCTATTTCCCACCTTAAAGAGACTGGGTATATATAAAGAACAATAAAATAAGCCAGTCCTTTATTGATACACATAACTTCCACAAACCTTTTCTTCCTGTCATCATCACAGTCATCTGATACAAATAATACAAAATGAAACTTTATTTAATGTCACTATTACTAAATTTAATGGGTTTGCCTTTAATTACTCAGATAAATGAGCCTTTTCCCCTTTTTTATGGTACTGGCCACAGAAAGACAAATACATTCATCTAAACCGAAAATAATTGTCTGAGATATCTTTCGAAGACAAAAATAGATTGTGGTGCATTACATTTCCATTAAAGACAGAATGGGAACAATGTGATATATTTTAAGTTCTGAACATCTATAGCTGAGTTTAACTAGTGAGGAAAACACAACTCCTGAGGTTGTTTCACCAAGCAGAATTTTAAGGACATTAAACAGATCTTGATACAAGTATTTGTTTTCTGTTATTTTGCCCATAAGTGTAGGAGACAATTAAGCACAGCTGGGGCAGCTTCTTTCCTTCTGTTGTAGTATATGAAAATTGAACACATCAATTCACTTATATGAGATGTCTATTGTTCTATCTTCACGGAGAAACATACATCACACACCTTAAATTGTCCGTGTACTGCTCATATATTTTCAAATAAAATTAAAATAGCTTACTTTTTAGTAAATACATAATAAATTCTCCTATTTCAAGCAAAAAATTTTTAAAAAGGGGGTGTATAAACTCTTTTCCTAGTACTGACGTCCAGTGGAACCAGCTGTCTTCTGTGCAATCAGATTCAATTTTTAGCAGAAAATTCCTAATTCAGCTGCTGTATGATATAAGGAATGATTTTTTTTTTTCACTGATTTTGTGAAGCAGTACAAACCAACTACAGAATAAGTGAGAATTAGGCCAACCTCTATTTATAGGCAGTCTTCTTTGTGAAGCTGCTTTTTACCCTTTCAACAGCTCCTTCACACCATTCCAATTTCATCTAAACAGCTAAAATATCTGTGATTTTTTTTTCCTCCAAGTTTATATATTTTATTCTTGTGACATTTGCAAGAATTAATTGCTGATGACATTCTTCTCATCTCTTGGAATAATGAAGCTATCAAGAAAAAATCTTTGAACTTACAGGCACTATATTGTTAACAAGAAGAGGAGTGAACAGACTTACTCTCATCACTAGTTATTGAAATATCCTTTTGTCTATGGATATATCTTTGAAAAACAGAAAACAGTTTTTCATACGATAGCTGTATAGCCATAGTTGCTAACAACTCCCTTTCAAACAAGAATTATGCTACCTCTGCATACCAATCTCTACGAAAGCTACCTCTGCTATGTTGACTAAACAACAGATAATTTTTTGTAAAGATACTCACAAACCAGACTTCTACTCCTCTTCAAGAGAAATAAATATTGCTGTATTTCACTCTCTTGGAAAAAAAAATCCAACCTAAGATTGAGACATAATTGATGACATTTTAGAAGTGTATATTAAAAAAAAAAAGAAAGAAGGGAAAAAAACGAAGCTGGAAAAAATCTGCTGTAGAATGCCTGTGACAAGTTTTTACGGAGAGGATACAAAAAGTGCTCTCTAGAGTTTACATCTGTTGTAGAAGAAATTTCAACCATAAGTGATGTTTCCAGAACTACAAATCAATGAAGAATGCAATCTGCAAATTTTAATGAGGGTAATATGAAGGAGTTCTACATCCAGATTTCTTCAAGAAAGCATGGCATCTAATGCCAGTTTTCTCCTCAGGTTGCTGAGTTCCTTGATCAGAAACTGTAAATGGAAATATTCATGCTACAGCTGTGGTCCTGTGTTTTGACAGAGATGAGACAGAAGACCAAAAGTATAAATTTTACAAGATAAGTAAAACCTGCAAAAAAATTCCCAAAGACAATCAGTATATGCATTAGATGAATGCTATATTTGCATCTGAAAAGATCTTGAGGTCAAAATAAAGATGTTTAGGTAACCACCAAAAGTGAAATACTATAACTTTTCTATAAAAATTCTCTAAAATAAATCTTTTTACGTCATTTTTACTGTCTTGGCTACTAGAGTTCTTTAGACCCTAAGATAGGAAAACCACTTGTATTATAAAATGGCAAAACAGAGAAAGGGAATTTTGTCGAAAGAAACGGCACTGTTGGTGGAAATTGTGGTTAATTTTCCAGTCTAGGAGAAAAGAAAAAAAGAAAAAGGAAATATCAAGAAATTAGTGGAGAAAGAACGCTGGTAAATTAGTCAAAGAAAAAAACCTTCTATTCCAATAATCAATTGAGTCTCTTTTGATTATCAATTGCATGCCTATGTATGCAGTTTTAGAACCTAAAGTGAAGCACATACAGTGTTCAAAGACAGTAGTTATATTGCTTAAGCTGTGTGCTATTTCACCATTCCTTTAAACACTGAAAGCGTTTTTTATAAAGTTGATGGAATAGGCTTACACCTATGTTTTACAGCATCTAATTAAATAAGGATGAACATTTACATGCCACTGATAAAAAGGAATGTACTGTAAAAAGTGCTTAAATCAAGACCACATGTAATACTTCTATGTATCTGTCTTCACATAGAAGTTACCACATATAACTTGTATGTAAAGTCTTGAAGCAAAGACGTCCTCCTTTCCAGGCTTTTGTGAAAATTCTTACATCGCTAGTTCTATATAAAATTCAAAACTCATCTAAAGATACTTCAGCATTTCAAAACTTCACATGCCAATGACTAGACCTCCAGAAATAATAATAATAAAAAAAATCAGTATCAAAATATTTGCCCTCATTTACCATCAGTGCAATCTCCCTGTCTCTCAAAAAGGCAAAACATTAATTTCTTCAAGATTTCATTGAAGACAGATGCCTAGAGACATTTTTGGGGATCTTTACTAATAAAGTCCTGTACCCAGACACTCAAGAAATCAAGATAGTAGGTAAGAAGAAATATTTTGCAGATGCTTTGAAAAAACCCTCAGACTGTATTTTAGTTTCACTCCATTTTTTTCGGACAAAACTGATGGATTTTCTCATCACAAGTCAGGCAAACCAGTATCTGCCTTGGCATATAGAGTTTACTGCTGCAGATCAGATTATAGCTTTTAAAGAATCAAATGCTGTCAGATGTCACAGATGAACACTTAGTCAAAAGCAGTCGTTCAGTATATACTGATGAAGGCAGAGTGATTTGAAATTTAAAAGAAGCACACTGCTCCAACTACCATGCTCTAGTGGCACAGAATATAACATCAGAAAACATTTCTCCTCTAGGTTTTCAGTACTTCAATTCACCTGGAATATCAATGGATAAACTTATCCCCGCTTTTACCCTGTACATCATTCCTGCCACTGCAGGCAGTGAACTTCTACAACCTCTTGCCCTAAGAACTAGACAGAGAGTATCAGTACCTTTAAAGATACTGGAAATTCACGGACAAGAGGTCTGTAAATAGAATAACCAGAGACACTCCTCTAAGAGCACTAATGAAATCCTGTGGCTGTTGTGGAACTACAGAGTGTATGGACTGCAAATATTGATCAGGCACTAACTGAGGAGCATCTCCTTCTGCTATGGTCACACATAGAGGTTGGTCAGATAAAGATGTGGGTCAGACATAATAGAAGCTTTATTGCATTTTTTAGATAAAATACATCCAAAAGTGTCAAACCAAATATTTTATTGTGGTGATATCTCTTCCACTGCTAAATGACGCAGAGCAGATGGTAAGTAATATCAGAATCCGCTCTCGCACACAGAAAGAATAAGCACAGCAGGGAGAGCTTGAGGAAGGGAAGAATATGTAAGAGAGCACATGTGAAAGTGGAGATATACCTGTTTCTCTTCTCTTCAGGGAGGGACCTGAGTGATCCAACCGATAAGCTCGGTTCACCATTTTGCCTTGAATATGTTTCTGATTGCGTCTTTTCCTGTTTTGTAAGCCTGGCCTCGCTTCCACGGTTGCAATTAAGGGATCTAACAAAATAAATTTGACCCATTAAGTTGTAAATTTTCTTTTTGGACTAAAAGAGTCCTATGGATGTCTTACTTCGCTCACAGTTTCAGCTAGGTGAAGTAATTACAACTCTCCTAAAATTTAGCACTGCCCTATGAGACTATAAATGGCATTGTTATGGCAGCGTATAGCTAGACTTCAATACAGATGAAAGAATAAAAAGGCCAGCAAAAGGTCTTCAAAGATAATCTGGGTTTGCCCTTATCCTCGTCTCCTCACTGATTTACAGAGGAAAAGAAATATTCTGGAACGACAGACTAAGCCAAAAGCTCTGGCTGTAAATTACAAGCCTTTGATGTAATTTAGGCTTGTAAAAATTTTGATGTGATGATCTCTAGTAAGTGAATAAGTGAAATTTCTGTCTCACTTTGAAAGTCAACTTTGGGTTAGATAGCAACATATATAACAAACACCCACATATGTCCAGATCTTACTGTGGGATGTGAGCTCTAGGCACTGATATTTAACAGAGCCATATTCCAAAGTTGCAGATAATTTCCATATGCTATTTTTGTTTGCTGAACTTTCGTGTTTCTTTTTTATTTTTAATTCCTTTTTTCCTTTCTTTTTTTTTTTTTTTTTTCTTTGCTTCCTAACTGAATTAAGACAACCAGCAAATAGTTTTCCTCATTTTTATGTACTGGAAAGTATGGCAATAAAATAATTGGTAATACATTTCACATTTAATGCTCCTCCAACTACTTTAACATAAAGTGCACAAAATAATTTTATGTGTGCCATAAGAACGGCATTTGAATAAAATAAATTTCCTGCAAAATCCATTTTTACTCTAAATTTCACAGCATAGCTTGCCAAATTCAAATACCAGAAAATATAGAAAAGAGAAATGGATTTTTATTTTACAAAATTTTCTATTAGAGAAAAATACTTTTTTCCATGCCTGAAGTTTTTCTATTCAGACACAACTAATGAATATTCATAAAGTCAAAAAAATCTTATAAACATTTAATTTGTTGAGGATCTAATAAAACAATGCTGATTTGATTTACTGAAGTCACAGGGACACAATTGAATCCATTTGTTCAAATCAATACCAGCAATTTTGTCAAAGTTAATGAATGACACCATTTGTGACATTTTATCTGAATTACATGTCATAGCTCAGTTACTCTAAACTGCAGCTAAAAAGTAGGACACTGAGAAAAAACAGCATTAAAGGGGGAGTAGAGAGATGAAATTTCTTAAAGAACGTTTCATTTAGCATGTATTTCTCTTTCCTTACAATAGTTGAAGGGTAAATCTGATGTAATCCCAACTGTATTTTAGACTTCACAAATCAACAAAATTTAATTTCAGCTACTCACAAGCCATACATACGAAACAATCTTGGCTTTTTATATTTTCATTGTATTGTCCTTTCATGACATTGTGCATTAAAATGACTGCAGCTGTCACAGGAAAACCAAGCTCCCTTAAATCTTGAAAAACTTGTTCGGCAATAGATGAAAACCACAGTGAAATTTCAAAAAAGTTCAGACAGAGAAATAATGAAGTTTATTTTCTTTTAACATGATGATTTGGGCTAAATCTTTAAATCAAGAAAAATGGTGTTTGAATACCTTGCCCTGTATTTTCATACAGTGAACATTTTATTCTGTGGTCAGAATAAAAAATAGGGAGATTTATTAGATGCTCACATCCTCGTTCAACACAGATTTCTTCTCTACATGGTATTTTCAAGCATTTTATCAAGTGTAGCATCACATGAATCAAATGAAGATATTCTCACATCTTCAATGAGTAGAGTTTCTCAAGTCTAACAAATTTTGCAAACAGAAAAATATTGCAAATATTGAGCCTAATTTTTTTCATTTTGAATGCTGAATCGTGTTACTCATACAAAACTTAAGTAATTTCAAAACATTCAATACTCTTCTCACTCTTCAGTCACTGCACTTTGAAATGCTTGAAAAATTTTATTGGCTTTCTTTCAGAAGCCTTCCATTTACATCACATTAATTCTCAGTCTTACCAGGAATTATTTTTTCCCTTTTCCCCAATGCTTTGTCACTACATTAATTTCCTCTTATTGTTTGACACAATTCTACATTGCTTCAAACAAAAATTAATTTTAAAAAACAACCCCCTGACAAAAGATGGCCTCTTTTAGGGCCCTCTTTGCCTTTGAAAAAGAGGTTTTTATGTCATTTTTCTTCTCATTTTACCTTCTTCTCAACTTAGTCTAGTAACATAATTTCAAAAATGTAGTAGCGTAACCTGTCTTGAAGTATCCACAAAGCCTTCTATACATAGACCTGCCTAAGACAATTAGTAAATTTGTAGCTTCAAAGGTATTTTGAAATACATTTTGCTAGTCATTAAGTCAAAATTTGAAAAAAACCCAAAAACCCCCAAAAATATAGAGATAGTGTCTTTATTCATTCATACATTTTTTTCCCCCTAGAGATTGTTTCATTTCACTGGATATGGTATAAATCATTCCTTTGGTTAAGTATTTCTTGTTAACTTGCCTTAGTCTTTGACAAAATGACTGATACAAACATAAAATCAGACCAAGCAATTAAAAAGATGAAATCTGTGGCGGTAACTGACTTTCCTTCTCTGCACAAGAAAGCAAAAAACAAACCTAAATCTGCAATTTTCACATACTGAGAAGTAAAAACAGTTCTACAAAATCTACACTGAAAATTCAGAACATGCACTGTTGCAAAGACTTAATTTATTTCAGAAATCTCCATGCAGGAACTGCTAATAAGGAAGTCCATAAGGCAACAGAAAGAAGTTAGAAAAGAAGGTGCCCTGCTTCTTACACAAAAAATTACACAAAGATGACTTTCTTATGCAGTAACGTAAGAAGTTCAGAGAACAGAAAACTCATAAATAAGAACTAGCAAATGCATGAAGATTTTTAACTGTATGGGTGTGCTGGTAGGATAATAAAGACACCTTTGTACGTGACAAAGGAAAATCATAGGGATTAATGAATTAATATCCCCTCTGTTGCTAGTTGTATATGAAAGACACTAGCCTGATAAGCATTCCCCTACCCCCCCATATCACTCTAAGTCAAATTAATAACACCTTAGATTAAAGTCTCTTTTCAAGAAATCAATAAAAACACCCAACCCAAAAAGCCCCTTAAAACCTAAAAAAACCCCCACAGCAATAAAAAAAAAACCAACAAAAAAAAGACCAACTAACTCAAAGAAAGTTAGAGAACAACTAATGTAAACACAGACATTTGGCTAATGCAAAATCAATTACAGTAACCATTTTATAGTTACGCTTTTCTTTTTCCTAACTATAGTTGCCTTTCTTACATATGTCCTTAATGTGGCTAATGGGACGGTGATTACATTTCTGTAGTTTTATTCAATCCTTTCTTCACCCCAAAACCAAATAACAAAAATCTTTAATGCCTGACTGAAAATACAAGAATGCCAAGTGGTAAAATTACATGTTAATGATAAATTAAGAGTAGTAAAACACTTCAAGAAGACACAATCTCTACAAGGCTGTTCTATCTCTCCTCTACCTTGTGTTGCATGCAGTATTAGATTTCACACTTTTCCAAATGCTACTTACGGTTTGGAGGATTTCCTATCCTCATGGTTAAGTATATCACATTTTCTTAAATATTTTTGATTGCATCTCATATCCTTATGGTTAAGCATACCATAACAGTAGAAGATGCAACAGAAAATATTTAAGAAAAGAAAAATCATTCTCAGGTAACAAAATATATTAAAACCAAAATTACATGGTGTCAGAGTCTTCCTATACTATTTAACCAGATAACAGTCACTTCAACTTTTGTATTCTTCCATCCTTTGTATAATTTTTCTCGTCAACATGGAAGCATTTCAAAACTGTAACATTTTAGAAATTATGAAACCTGAGCTCACAAATACAAGAGCTAAGTAGAAAATATATAATAAGGAAGCAGATGAATCTCTTGAGAGGAGCTTCTTAAAAGTATCACAAATACTGGATACCCAACAGAAAAATAAGATGATGATGAACAAATCTCTCATTCCAACACCGCTCTTCGAGTTTTAGAACTCTAATAACACCCATGACCCTTTCTGATCTATCACATTCTTTGCAATTCAATAGCTTTTTTTATTTCATTTTAAATTCATATCACTTCAGAGATATTGTATCACAAGTGGGAGGTATGATTGAGTGTACACTAAGATTAAAATCAGATTTTCCCTTATGAATTGCACAATTGAGTACTTTGAAGCTCACAAAGGTTGATGGTGAAACACGTATTACTTAGCAGAGAAGTTTATTTGCCATATACCTTTCAATGATGCCTAACAAAAGAGCAGACAGTGTGTTTGGAGAATTTCTTTGTATCATGTAATTGTTGAGACATAATGAACAAACCCCAGCTAACTTTGTAAATTAATTTAAATTGCATGCAACTTCAAATTATCCCTTAGTCTAGAACAATCTCTTTTTTTTTCCCAACTGTATGGGGTTTTACAGATGTATAAGCTCAGTTTTTCAGTAGATAATCAAAGTAAATTAGTAATGAATCTTCAACAAATGTCTCTCTCATGAATAATACAAGAATTGAAATTAAAATTTGCTATATGCCAGGAAATAATAAACAGCTGGACCTACATACAACATGATTTGTCAGTTTTAGAAGTTCCCTAGGGAAGTGAGATTAGCAACATTTAAGCAGAGGAAATATGAAGCCATAGATAAAGAAACGTGGATTAAAATCTGCAGAAACAGTGAATAAGCCTGCAAAGTGACTGCTTTTTTTGTTACTTCAGTTCCTGGTAATAAATATTGTCATGGATAACTGCACGGCCTATCAGTGAAGATGACTAGACTGGCACTGAAAAATTTCATCTGGTACTTCAGTTCCCTGTGTTCAGCATACTGTGTTCCCTCACTGCCTCCCTCAATGCTATAGTAAGAGGTATCCTGTTGGAAAACTCTGCTGTGAAGCCAATTTTCCCCTTGCCAATAAGAATTATGAACACTACTCTGCCATTCAGGGGAAGGTACAGAGGGGCAAAGAGATCAAAAGAGAGAATGATTAACAGGCGGTACCTAGTAAGAATGAAAAAAAAAAGCATACCTTGAAGAAACAGACATATAAATGAAATGAGTAAAGAGATTAAAGAAAAAATTAATAAAAATAATTGAAATTTCTCTTGAATGATCTACCAAATGTGCTGCCTTGGTATCTCCAAGTCTAAGGCAGACCTTTTACTTATTGTATAGAAGGAATATTTTCAGTTATTCTGTGGAAATTCTTCTCTGAATCGCATTAGTGACACCTTGTACGTACAGTGCCAGTTATTAAGGTAGTGTCACTGACTCCTCTAGACTTAATTCAATATTTTTTTTTTGTTTTATTTTCATTTCTACCATCTATTTTCCTACAAATCAATGGCTTCTGGGCGCAACATATCTGCGTAGTCATCCATCTGTATGAGCTAATGACCCAAATTACTCACAAAAATCAAGTATCCTTTGATTTACTGCACAAAAGTGCAGAACTCAAACTGTTCATTATCACACATGAATTCAATGCCACAGAAGTAGTCCAGAGATTTTCCTTAAGCAAGTTCTGAATACAATTGGAAAAGACACTTAAAAAATAATAATGGCCTTGCGAGTACTGCAAGGTAAAGATGACCATGGAAGATAATGAATAATGTTTCCTGGCACCAATAATTCCATCTCCTGAGAACTTACTCATACTTACTGTGAAAGTAACTATCTGATTTACAGTCGGACTGTCACAATGTTTGCAAATTTCATTTTTAACTCCATTTCTTTCCAGCACACCATAGATCTCCTTGGACATTTCAGAACACTTAATCATTCTGTTAGATGATCATTCTGTGATAGTTTTATGCAGCTGCGTGTTTATATGACTGTATTTTTATGAAACTTGACTAGATTTATCGAGAAAATGTGTAACATACAAACATAAGGTCGAATGACAACCGTCTCAAACAAGAAATTGAGTGTGTTCATATTCTCCTGATCACCTTTAGTATTTCATGGAAATATGACACTGCAAAGATTTTTTTTTTGTTATTTAGTTGCTGAATTTATATTCTTGATATGATAAATATTTAATACCCTTCTAATCCACAACAGTGGCAAGTATTTGCTTGAAATAAAGTAGGATAGCAAATGCCAATTTAAACTGTCAAAATATGTTTCCATCATTTCCCCAAATCAATTATCTTTTCATCCCCAATCAATATGTCACCCATGTAGTACATAGAAGCAAAATACTGAATTTTTTTCAGCATTCTAAGGTCATCTTAGGGCTATTGATGTAATGTATCTTTTGTTGGTAATATAATACTCCCTAGCAAAAGCAATATTTCTACTGTGAATTAACAGATAGAGATTCTAATTTTTACTCCCCACACACAATTTTTGCTGACTGAAATATCCATCAATATTCTCTTTTAATGTCTCTCTGAACATATTCACTCTGAACACTAGAAGATATATGCCGTAATGTATGGAAAACCTTGGGTTTAAACAAGCTTTCTCTAAAGGAATCCATATATCCTTACCCAGATTGTTTGGGGGAAAAAAAGAATCTATTCCAAATTGATTTGGTTTTCAGGTGAAACTGTAAAGGGTTTCCACATTTTGATATATAAGGATGAACATTCAAACAGCTTGATGATAAAAAGACTTCCTAGTTCCTTACAAAACTTATCATATACCACATAATCAGCAGCATCATTCATTACCAATCAATTAACTCGTTAATACTAATTTTCAGGTAAAAAAAGTTTAAATAAATCATGCTTAAAACACCATTTAGTGTTACAATATTTTAGCTAGAAATCCACTTACAATTTCAGTGAGCCATGTATAGTGTTGCATTTATCATATTAAAGGGAAGGTTTGGCATAAAGAGGAATCAGGTATTTTGGGGAACGCAGGAAGTTAAGTTCCTTGAATATTAAGGAGGAAGAGAAACTAGCTGCAGTGAAGTAGTACATCGTGCAATCCCTATAGATAAAAACCTGAATCACTAAAATGTGCTTTGGTTGCACTTAAGCATTCGCAAGTTGGGGTGCCACTTCTGCCAATCCAACAGGATATATATCATGTATTTGTAGCACTCCATTGTCTTCAGGGCCATGTACTGATTTTTTAGCCCTGTCCTCCCCTTGTCTCCCACTCCTGCGGACTCAGCCCTTACATCTCTGTTGTATACACACCTCTTTTAATAGCAAAGTTATGCTTGCCTTTTCCTTCACTAGCTGGGTGAATGAAAAGGGGATAAGGAACAAAGACGGTTTCCAGATTGCCCTTACTACTTCTACAGAAGACACTGCTTTGGTATGACGGTTAGTGGCTGGGGTCCACTTTACTCTAAAAGGGTACAGTTATGAGTAGGAAGAAGGTTTCAGTTAAGTGGTAATTTCGCTGTCTATTCTCAAAGGAACAGAAAAAAAAAAAAAGCATGCTGCCATTATTATAAGGATTTTAAACCATTATCAGTGCTCAGAAGTACAGCTATCTGAACATGTTAGCACCACAAAAAATCCAAGTTACTGTGGAAGGAATGTTGGGAAGGTTGATTTAAATTCAGTAATGATTTTGTAAGGCAGTGGGGAGGAAACTCTATTTCCACCTTTGCTGATGCTATACAACATACTGCATGCAGCATAATGCAGATGGGAAAGCTTACCAGCTTCCAAGCTTGCTGAGGCAGAAATATAGCTTGGAAACAATTTTCTTGAAAGGGTTACAAAGTTTAGCAGAACTGTGAATAGAGTAAGTAGGGAAAGGGAAACTTGCTAGTTTGGTAAAGTACACCTGCAGAGATAATTTGTTCTAAAGTTGAAACAACTTTGAATAAGTAATTTCCCTGGTGTGTCCAGCTAACTGGCAATAAAAAAGCTGCTGAATGTAAGTATCAATAAAAAGAAAGTGCTTCAAATCACATACTCGCCTTCCAAGTTGACGTACATCTTCAACACCTATGCTGTCACTGGAGGGCAGATAACTTCTGTTACATTTATTCTCTCTTTCATGTATTGTGAAACAGGAATAGCAACATTTCTTCTCTAAGGGACTCAGGTCATTAGTAGCTTCAAAGTACAGTGATATCTGCTAATGGAATGTAGTATGGCAATACAAAATGCTGTTATAATGGGAAACACATTGCAGTCTTCACTCTTAAGAGCACTTTTGTATGTGTACTTTAGACAATTTTGAAAACTGGTCCATTGTGTCTACTAGTGAACTGCTGTTTATGATTCAACAAAACTGGCAAAGCAAAATCTAACTACATTTAATTAGTCGCAAAATGCAGTTATGAAACTGAACTCAAACACTTGATGCAACTTTGTCACAGCTCCCAAGTACTTTATTCAATTCCTGCTCCATTTCAGTTCTCCAACAGAGCTTTATATGTCACAGACACAATCACAGTCATGTAGAATAATTGATTCTGTGGGAGTAAATATTTACCATGTACTTTTATGAGTCACTGTTTCAGGGAAGAGGGGTGTCAATTCTACAACAAAATTCGGTGCTTCATCTTGCCAAAAACAATCACATTTGTTTTCTCAGTAAAGGGGAAAGGAGGGGAAAAAATCTTGGTTAAAAAAACCCAAACCTAAATTGTAAAAGTCACGTGTTCAACCCACAGCATAAATATATCACGAAGAGTAATAAAATATTTTTTCCAAAGTAAGCTCTTCTAAAAATGCTTTAACCTAAATAAAGTAAATGATCATTGTGCAATTTGGATGCAAGGGCATCTTCATAATTAATTTCTAAAATGAAGATGTAATTAAAAGTTCATGCGTTTTTCTCATATTGGGAACAGTGCTTTCTATTTAAAGGCTACCAAGAAACAGTTACTGAAATTTTCAGGTCATAGCTATTTAACCACCCAAAACCCCTGCGCAGGTGAGCACAGTAACGATAAAAAAATTTCAGCTGAATTTATGATTGAATTGAAGCCAACGTTGTCACTGCAATGATTTTTGCCCACACCTTACCTGAGCTAATATATAGTTAGGAGTTGTAGACACATACTGTATTTAACACTTATCACTGACTTAGACTGTCTATAGCCGAAGATAAAATAGTAATTTTGCACAGCAAATGTTACTTCCTAGATGGTTCATCCCAACTTGGTGCCTCAACTCTTTTCCAAACATTTCACAGTTCATTTTCAGGGATGCAGCGTATATGGCTGGTTCCATTTCGTGCATGTTTCTTCCGAAGAGTCAGAATCTTTCTCTAAGTTCACCACCCAAATTGTTCCTGAGTCCACTGAGGTAAGTAGAAGAAAAAACATGATAAAACACTACTGATACACCCCTGTGTTGCAAACAATTGTTTCTGTAGAGAAAAGGTATCTATGTTCATTCGTGATTACGTAGTTTTGTAGAAGTATTACTCAATAACCTCCTGACTAATTTATCTGACCCAATAAAAAGACATATTGGAAACATTTGTATCCCTGATTTTGCATTATTGTTCAACAGGAAACAAAAGATGAGCACTTCCAAACAGGTTTGTTTAAAAATTGCATCAAAAATCCTCATTCTCCACCTCAAAAAAATGCCAAAACAACTATTAAAAAATGTCAGCCAAATATGGAAATAACAACAACGACAAAAGTTGTCTCCTGGACACATATTTCTGCATCACTTTATTCAAAAGGTTTGGTTTCAGCTCTTTTATAGCTTCACTCTGGAAATTTGGAAATTATTTAATATTTAAATAATTTACTTTTCTGTCAAGTACTTATACTGTTTTCAGCACTACAGTATTTACAGAAAACCTTTTAAGATTGTACCCACTTTATAGTCAACACTCTTATGAAAATGACAGCAAACATTCCAAATAGAGTAACAGAAGATTAGAGTTAGTGTCTTTTAATATTGCAAGCCCCATGTTTCCCTCAGATGTTCGTAAATGTTCTCCAAACCATAAATGAGGAATTTTATGGAGTTCTTAGCTGAAGAATTGCAGTTTTGAACAGTTGAATTTTCTACAGGATATTGAAAGTAATCACCACCTGATCTAGTATTTTCACCTTCAGAATGACTGTGATCATGATGTAGCTTCATAGAATACAGGTTCACTCCAGTCGACAAAAACATTGTCCAGTTCTGAGGCCCCATCTTGGCTGTTACGGTCTTACCCTATATTTTTACTACCGTATAAAGCAACCAACAAAAATCATAGAATATTCCTATTAAATACGAGCATTTCATAGTGTTTTACATTCTGATGTGGCTTGTATTGATTTAGTGTGTTAAATTAATCTCTGATTTAAAAAAAAAGTGTACAAATGTACATATGGCAAAAAGAAAACATTTTGGAAATATTTATTCCATTGTGTTTACTCTAGCAATGGAATTTCAGTTCCAGAGCTTTGCTTCCAGTACAACAGCTTTTTCAGCTGTTGATCATTTACGGTCCAGAAACCAGTTTCTGGCACATAATTGAAGTCCAGATCAGCAAAAACATAACATTTAACATGACACTTAGGGACATGGTTGTGTGTAATGTTAACGGTTGGACTCAGAGATCTTAAGGGTCCTTGCCATCTTAAATGATTCTAAGACTCTACAACTCAGTGTTTCTAACTGATCAATGTCATCTTAGTGCATTTCATATTAAATGTGTATGGATTATTTCTAGAAATGTCTTACTGAAGGTTAAGGGTCTACTTTTTTTTTTTTAACTTCTTGGTAAAGTGTGCTTATTTTCTCAACAAATTGTACTCTATTTTTCCTAGAACACTATGTAAAAGGAAAAAATATGACGTTTACCTAATGTAGATTTTTTCCAAAATCTTTCCAAGATTCAGAGGTTACATAAATAAGAGTTACATGCCACTAGAGTGGAGTAACATGTGAAGGGAATAATTTTTAATATAGATCATTAGGTCTCACTATTGCTTAATTCAACAGTACTTACTACTAAAAAATTCTACCTTAACTAGCTCTGGAGACTCTGAAAATCGTGCCCTCTATGTATGTCCTTACTTTGTAATTTATCAGTCACTTTCCCAGCTGTTTTTCCTTCTAGAAACTACTCATTTCATTAACAATCTAAGTTCCAAGCATCTGGATTCATGCTAACAAAAACTGTTAAAGTAATTGCATATTTTTTTGCCGAGACCTGAAGTCCACAGAGTCACCCTGCTTTAGAATCAGAAGAGGAAATTCAGTGCACCAAGTAGAACCATTCACACTGCCTAAGACTTCTTGTATAAAAAGAGTTATGATAAAAATGCCAGACCTTTTAACTGCATGAACTGGAATGCACAGTTCATTTCCAAAGGATAGTACACAGTTTACAGTGAAAAATAAAACTCACTAGTGTATATGAAGGTGGTACTTTGTAACACAACCAATATCTATAAAAATTCCATATTTGAAGTACATCCACTTCCCAACTCCAATAGTGTGAAAAATAATTGCATTTAAAACCTAGCTTTCAAAGCAACATTGGAAACCATGTTAAAGTTCTAAGCACAATAGCTAGAAATAAGGGGTTCTAAATTCTAGAATCAAAACCCATTTTTTAAAAAGTTACTCAATTCTCATAAATGGAATAACATCAGAGTTAAAACTTATATTAAAAAAAAAAAAGTTTAAGAGGAAAGTAATCCAAGATGAGTATACTGCACAAAATTCCATGTTCGAAATGTCCCCTTTAAAACATAATATAATGCTTTGAATTCCTCCTCACTTGGGGTTAGCTTGAAGATCCTGAGCAGCACCAGGTGACTGTCCACCTAAAACCTGTCAACAAAAGCAGGACTGAAATACAGAATAAAAATTAGTCTGTTCAATTAGTTTGAAAGACGAAAAATAATACATATTCCTCTCAATACAATATGAAAACTTGAGAACATAACAGAAATCTGAGATGTATTCCACATATAAATGATATTCTGAACTTCCCTGGTAGTAAAATTCATGTTAGTCCAAAAGTAATTGTCAAAATTGGGCACTATAAATGAAAGGGAATTATTTGTAAAGCAGATCTTAGTTATAAAAATATGATTTTTTATTTCTTAAATGTAATATTTTGCTAATAATCACACAGAAGCCTCTGAATTCAGAATGACAAACAAGCTCAAAAGTCACTTGTCTAGGCATTCAATATGACCAAATTGGTAAGCATGTTCTAAGAGAATAGTTACAGGGCTTTTTGCAGATATGTGCAAATCTCTCCTCATTAGCTTTCAGAGCACTGTGCTACTCTAAAGAATATGCACGTGGGCTATGCATTAATTTCAGCTTTTTGTAATTTTTAATTTCTTTTTTTTAAAAAACAAGACTTTCACATCTCTTCCTACTGTTTCTCTTTAGTTGAACCTTACCCCTATAGAGAAGGGCAAACATGGCAACTCATTTTTAAAGTGCTACGTACTTTTACAGTTCTTTACAGTCTTTCCCAGGTTTTCTACTAATACAGCGAAATATCTAGTAATGAGATTAAAATATCGCTCAGAAAACATTTTGGAAATGGACAGAATGAGTTCACATATATTCATATCCTGAAATACATGCAAGATGTAATAAACAGCAGATCACCTGAATGCCCCTGAAGACTGCAGAATAGATGAGGTCATCATGCTTTCAAACAATTTTCCCCTACTTTGCACACTGAAACCAACAGAATCCTGGAATGTTTCAGTACGAGTAGTGCCAAAACTTCTGGACATGAACTATATTTCAGAAATTTAAATTCTAAATCTATTTTCTTGGTAAAAAGGCTATTGGTTAGTTTAATCATACTTGCACTGCTGTATTCTGTACATCAGTAAGGAAAAAGAATTATTGTTACAGCACTTGTACCACATGCTCAAACCCCATTTTCTTGCTATCTAATTAAATATTAGTCTATTTGACAGTACTTTAAAATTAATATCAGAGTCTATGGACTTTACAGAATTGACAAATGTTGGTGTTAGATCAGAAATGTTGGTCTCAGGGAAAACAAACAAGCAAAAGAAAAAAACAACAAAAAAAGCACCCAAACTAACCACACAAAACCTCTTCTAAGCCTCTGAATTCAAGCATAAATATAACATGCATTTATAGCCAGTAATGAACTTCTTTGAATATAATTGTCTAGGAAAATTAGCAATACTGATGCCAGCAGAGTATAGGTGAGTTTCAAAGGTTTTCCAATAATTTCATTGCAAAGGAAACTTTTCTGTTGAAACAGCTTTTCCTCTACAAATTCCTTTCCGTAGAGAAGATTCATAGGACACCAGGTATCTGTTTATGGGCAAATAACCTTTATGAAGAGGTCTTTAAAACCATGTTTCTACCCTAAGAAGGCTAAAAGGGAACAAACGAACCAGGAATTGCAATGGAAAGCACCCTAAATGAACTGAAAGAAGCACACGTCTATGTTCTCTGTTAACAAATCACATATATAGGCCAGATTAAGCCATTTGAAGATTTATTTTTCTTTTGTGACAATACTGTCTTGCAGTGAACTTCTAATATTTCCATTTCACAAATTGATATTTTGAAAGAGTAGTGAGTCACACTACTAGTCTCACTGAATCACGTTATTGCCTGAGAGCAATAAAAACCAGCCCAAATCCTGCTACATTTTAATAGGATATCATGTATTACTGAAATTACAGCTGAAATGTATACTATATAGTTTTCATTTTATGACATGAATAACTGAAAGATGTTTGCTGGTCACAATGTCCTTTGTTAAGTTATATGCTATGTATTTCAAACACTTGAATGTAGAGATGCCTTACCAGAGGCAAACCCCACTTCTTTTCACATCAGAATTGGTTGCTTAGGTAATTCCTTTACACCTTAAATTACTGCTGAAAGTACTCATCACTATTTATTAAGTGATCATTAACACCTCCATGGGGGCACAATATTTTTTCATGACCATAAACCTTATTATCAAAACCCTTACAGGAATTAATGCTTTTGGCTGGATGGTCACTGAAAATGGTGGTACAATTAAGTAGATGCCATCAGTCCAACTTAATTGCTGATAGGTCTACACTCCCATCTACTATTTTCCTGAATACAATACACCTTAAGGAGTATCTCATTATTCTTTGATTGCTTTTTCATTTTCTTGTACAAATCTCGAAAAAGTCTATTTCCTTACCCTGATAACACATAAGACTTGGGATGATACAGTCTTGCAGCAATTAAGCATTTTAGCATTTAGTGTCCTACACTTCCAAAACTGTGTTATTTCAAACTTCTTGTGTGAGTTGAATGTAACAAGTTTCTGCCCTGAAGAACACAAAACAAGAGAATGTATCATTAAATTTTGAACCATGAAATAATAATACAGCTAAAGTTTTAATGTTTGCCTGCTAACTGACTCCAACTTACTTATCTACCCGCATTTTCTACACATTCAACCAATTGTACCTCATTTGTTTTATGCCATTCAGATTAGAATAGGGAGCTTTTTCTGTTTCCAAGGGAGGAAAATTGTAAAAAAAATCCGGCAGTGTGTTCCCCAAGGACATGTCCACCCTCTGGAATATATGATAGATAGTTCACAGAAATCCAAAGAGAGCACAACAAACAGAAGATAATGTTTCCCTGATAGATTCATTGTATCTATTTAACTGTAATTTAATCCAGAACTCATGAGAGATTAAATAAATTATAGAAAACAGTGGCAGCAGCCTCTATGTTGCACTACAGATGAAATTTATTTTTTAAATGCTGCCTTGTGCACTGTTTGGTACATTCGGTTGCAGAAATACATTCTCAGAATGTTTAAAATACATTTCACTTGAAAATACTCTGTGTTTTACATTAGTTTCTTGACATAATAACGGCTCAGCTTTTCAACTGGAGTGGACTATCTATCCTCTTATGACAGCACTAAAAGGTTGTTCCGTCTTTTCCCCAGTAAGTGCTGCATTCAACAGGGGTCTGAAAATACAGTAATGATCTGAAATGTTTTATGTGTTGGTATGCTTTAGTTAGGCCAAGGATTGCGTTTTGTAAGGACTGGGTCAGCTTCAGAAGAGTAGAAGATTGGCCATAGAAAGCTGAAAGTGTTTGTATTATGATTTAACTATTTCTGTGGTATTTTTATAGGACTGGGGAAAGAGAGTGGAGAGAAGCCATTCACGAGTGCTGGTGATTCAAATCGAGGGTAAAATAAACTGAAAAAATTAAGCCTGACAAAAAGATCTGATATTGGTCCTCACTGTGATCATTCATCGGTGACTCAGTGAAAAAAATGCAAGAAAAATTCAGCCAGTACACACCAAAAAAGATCTGGGAGAAGTTAATGAAAGTGTACATCCACAATCATGGATTTTATGAGGTATATAATACAGGGAGAATTTTAGAAACAGCTTTTGAAAGAGAGCTCAGAGTTAAGTGATGGCAGACCAAATGCGTGACAATTGTATTGTGTTCTGAACTGAATATTGTACTCCCCACTACTGAACAAAATACAGACGAATAAAAAGGTGGCAGGTGTAATCAAAGGTACTAAAGAACTTTTGAGTAAGAAGAGATTCTTTGATACAGTCTTCATACAAAAATTCCTGTAGAGGATTCTATTATTCGTCTTGAAAAATATGAAACAGAAGGGTGATGTGAAAAAATGTATTTAATTTCTGAGTAGAAAGGAGAGGTAATAAGGGAATGATGACTGACTTTAGCTTGTTACTCAAGAAATGAAGGTGTTCAATGAAATTACAACACAATGTACCAGTATAGCACCAAAACAGAGGAAGGATCTTTACCGTAATTCAGGTAATGGAAGGCTGGACTTCTCCACCAGCGGTCATGCAAGGATTAAACAGATGAAGGTGAAACAGCAGTCATTAAATATGATAGTCTAGATGAAACTGATCATTTACAAAGTCCTCACATTGATAATGCCTGACATAGTGTGCCATTCTATAGTTGTCTCATTTCTTAAACCTTTTAACCTATGAGTCTTTCATTTGCAACAGTGAAAGATAGGTTCATCTCATAAATGTAATTGAGAACAGCTGAAGATTCACCATTTTCATGTTCAAAAATATTTGACCCTATACAGAACAAAGGAATTTGAGCTAGGAAGAAAGAGAAATGGATTAAAGCCTTAGACAAACTGTCTGCTCTTATAACCTAGAAAATGAGAGAGATGAGTCATTAATCTAAGGTAAATGAGGATTTTAGGGCTTTTGCACAGATAAGGTTGCTGGAAAAAATACATAGTTTCAGGTGTTTCAAACATCCTAAAAGAGACACCTCCTGATGTGTCCCAGTCATCTGCAAATGGAACAGAGTAACTGCTGCTTCACTGTGGTTTTGTGATACTCTATACTCTTCATAAATTTCCTCAAGAGATTTTAGGATCATCTAATTAAAAAAAAAAAAATATTAAAAGCAAACAACTGAGTAGCAGTAAGAAAATCACAACGGATCTCTCAGACTGCTTACAGATGCTCTCCTAAATCTGCTTTTCTTCTGCCTTAAATTATTTTCCATTTCTTCTTTGCAGTGAAGAAAAAAAAAAGAAAAAAAAGAAAAATGCTGTCCAAGACACATCACGCTTGGGACAAAAAAACCAAGACATAATGGCTTGTAATTTTTTTTGCTTGCAGCTATTGTTCTATTTCCTGTTGACACTGCATTTTAAATGCTCTAATGATGCAATTGTTCTTGAAAACTGCAGAAAAACAGACACCATGAACAGCTAATTGGTGCCTGTGATCAAGCTGGAAACGCATTTTGAACTTTTCAGTGGTTGTTGTTAAAAAGTGAGAGGGATTTGTTGCTATTAGGCCACATAAAATGCTCAGTAGCTGGCAAGATTCCACTCCTGTTAACTTAATTAATGTCTGTAATATACCTGTCACTCATCAAGCATACTGGGTAGTTATCGCACAATAGATACGTCTATGTATCATTCAATTTTGTATGCCCTGAGGGCAAATCAGTTTAGGGATACTGCACAATTTTCTGTCAAGTTTGTTCTCACTTCCATTGCCATTCAGAATGTATCGTAACAAAATACAGCTCTGTTATCAAAGTCCTTTTCCTCTCTGCCAGTTTTGTATTTTCCTGGCTGCTTGGTTCCTCATGAAAATGGGTATATAATCACCTTCTGCAGCTGTGCAGCCCGTTAGATTCTTGCCACCTTTCCAAGGTTTCTTTGATAAATGTAATGAAAATAGTTCCATTTGCGTTATCACTGTGGTTCTATCATCCCAATCATCTACTGTGTACTCTAGATTTATACATAACTAAACCCTTAAGTTTTCTTCTTCCCTTTCTCATATGAGTTTTACCAAATAGAAATGCATGTAGTCAGTTAATACTGAGCTCTTATTTCCAGCTTAGGGTCTCTAGAATCAAATACACTTCACACCCATCTGTCCCATGGTTTTATTCTATTGCATATCATTTCTTCAACGTTTAGCCAATCCTTCCTCTTGACTACTTATACTCCTTTGCCATTCCCCCTACCCCTCATAAGTTTCCCATGCATAAAAGGAGGGGAGGATTTCCATTCCTATGAGTTTCCCAGTTCTGTATCTGCTTTTTTTACTGTTATAGCCCACTTCAAAATTCTGTTCTGATTTTTTAGCTAAGAACTAGAATTTTGACAGTTTAGTTTAAGAATTACTGGTGTAACCCAGAAGTTTAAACTTCCATTAGAAGACTACAAAGAGATGAAACTGTACAAATGTCAAACAGCTATCTTCTTCTAGCTTTTTATCATAAAAAGCAGGAGCATATATATCATGTAATGACCTTATTAAATTTGTTTCTAGACAGATATAATTTTTTGTGTCTAATCAATTTTAAGAATTATTTGAAAATCCTATTACATATTTTCATGAAAAAATGAATATTTTTATGTCACAGGTGATTAAACCATATATCCACATAAGAATGCATAACATTGATTTAAATATGTATCTTAGAGCATATTTAGAAAAAGTACAGATAGAAGGATTTAGTTTTATAGTACTTTAAAAAAAACTAAGACTATGTTACTATGTATCTTGATGTAAAAATTTCCACATAACATCAAATGATTCTACTTAGCATCTTCAAAATTTCCCAAATGAGGCCAGAATTCTTTCTCCTATAGCATTATGACTTTGTAGAATGTTCAGGAATGCACCCCAGGGAAGAGAGATGTTAGATACAATGTCTGCTGCTTTGATGGTCGCCCTGACCTATCAAGAAAAAAGTAGTCTTCCACATCTTTATTTTATGACTTTTTTATGGACTTAATAAAGAACAAGTATTCTGTCCTGGGGAGATATTTAATGGCCTATTTCACTTCAAGAGATGTACCTGATGCCTCCTTGGGATGAAGAAGATTCACAGAGATAAAAGACAAAAAATAGCATTAAATGGATCCTGGAGTTATTCTTGGCAACAATGGAAAGGTTTCATGACAACTTTTTTGAAGGTAAGCGATAGAAAGTGTTGTACATATGAAAGATGCACCCAGGGAGGGAAATTAGGGTGACATTCCTCCATTTTGAAGCTGCCTAAAGAGGTCAATAACATTGTTTTATCACTCAAGAGTGGCTGCTTTGCCTGGTTTAAAAAATCGTGCTTTCAAATACCTTCTGATCTTTCAAGCGAAGTGTTACACAAGGATCTGTCTTTTCCTCAGAGGCTTTATGCAAATCTTTCACGTTTTGACAAGTGCAAATGCAGGAAAAGTGTGTGTAAGAAATACACAACTCTAAATCTGACATGTTAAACAAAAATTATAGATTCTAGATATTCAACTTTTCAGTCATAGAGTGAATTTTTAAGGAATCATTATTTGTGGATTTCAGGTAGGAAAAGTTATTTGTACTTTCAAAAACAAGCAAGATTAAATTTTCTGTACAGAATAACAATAAAAAAAAAAAAAGGAACAGGTTAAGGTATTAGGAAGGATAATATAGCACATTAAAGTTGATGTAATTTGGTCCTGCCACTATTTCAGTTTATTCAGAGGAGTTTTAATTTAGGATTTTTATGATGCAATTAATAAGTTTACTTACAGATGAGAGTTCATAATACTAGAAACAATACTTGTTGCTAACAAAAGATTTTTCCTTTTGAATATTGCCATCTATTACAGGAAAGAGAAATTCTTAGTCTGATAAAACTACCCTTGTCTCAGATAAATATACACAACTGTTTACATACACACACACTTCTATGGATATGTAAGGAAGTGTATATATATGTACATAAATACAAATAATTCACAAAAGGAAAATATTTCTAGCTGCAGAAGAAAGAAAAAAAATCTGTCTCATAAACACCTTAAAATTGTTAGCAGCATGAAAATATTCACAATTCAAACTTAAAACATAAATGAATATTTTACCTGGCTAGACATTCTGAAGCTAAGTTTGCCAACAGCACAAACACTGAGTAATCTTCACTCTGAATACCTAACTTTTAACCTACAGGAGGTACATAGCCTTCTCCTTTTTGATGCAGTCAAAAGGTCTAGGGCAGCACGGCAACATCATTCCAACTGTTAAAACTGTCTTTTGTACTAAAATCTCATGCAGTCCATTAGAACAATACAAAAGTGTTACACAGAGGCAAACACTGAATGTCATATACCATTGTCTCACTCAACATCATATACCTTTTCATCCTTCTGTTTAGAAATATATTTCATTTGATTGGTACTAAGTTTATAGACTATCTTGCACAGAAAATTGTAAGTTCACATCACCTCTAGAGATAGAATAGCCAACCTCTCATTGAAAACAGGTGTTCATTTTGCAAGGAGACAAAAATAGTGAAATACCCAACACGTAGCAGTATAAGAGTACTTCATTATTTGCCTTCTACTTTTATGATGTTCAAATACAACATTTCAAACATTAATTGTTGACCTCAACTTCAAAGACCATCTTGTTTCCAATCCCCTGCCATTGGAAGGGACATCTCTCACTCGAACAGGTTGCTCAGAGCTCTATCCAGCCCGCAGTTCTGCGTGCAATACCTCCAGGGATGGGGCATCCAGAGTCTCTCTTGGCAACCTGTTCCGGTGACTAACCATCCTCATGGCAAAGAACTGTTATTTAAATGCTTTTTATTTTCTGGCTATTATACACACCTAAAAATACAAGATAATAATGCTTGCTTACAACAACTAAATTGTTTGGAATATTAGAGTTCAGACTGAAGAAAGCAGTACTTTTTTCATTGTATGTCTGATACTGTACCAAAATATATATTCAAAATGCAGATACTGTAAATTGTGGTCAGATCAATCCATGAACCATCAACTGCTAGCCCCTAGGAATTTGTTTATTCACTTGAAGAACTGTGTATCTCCTTTTTCTAAATCACAGAATTACCCCTAAGTGGTTATTTTACAGATCAAAACATAATTATTAAAGATGAATAAGATTATAATCTGCCTGAAAAATATGGGTGATATCACACTTACTATTCAAGAATTATGTGTTCAGAAAATGTCATGCTCAGTCCTACTTCTTTTAAAGCAAAACAAAAGAGCCCCACCACTTTGTCTTCTCAAAAATAAAAGGTGTGGTCCCGCAAAATAGAATAATCAGATCCTATGACCAATCTCAGAACACAAATTGTTCTGTGGATCATGCAGTTTGGCTGATCTAAACCATATTCATGTGTGGTCATACATCAAGCCTTGAATCAAGAAAAAGTGGAAAATTTAATGCAACAGCAAATTACAGAACACTGAGGGAAAATACCTTCAAAACCTAATATGTTCTCTAAGCAACAACTTCCATGCAAGAAGGAGTTCAAAATTAAATTACAAACACTTGGTCTCCATTTGTACTATACTTAAGCAGCCCTTCTCCCTCCTTCCAAACTATTCTGATGTCTTTCTCTTCACACACCAGACCCTTCAAAAGGCCTTCCACATGAATGGTGAATAATAGGTAAACTGTGAGGAACTACTTCTGCCGAGCAAAAAAATCTACTGATATACATGAGTTAGAGAAAATGAGAACATTGTATTTAGATCTAGCTCATATTTCTGCCGTACAACTACAAACAGTGTCACAGAATTGAACATACGAATTAACTGCACCATGTTTCCTTATATTCACTAGTTGTTAAGTGCTCTTAACTATTGCACTATGCCTAGCATTTTAAACGGCTGAAACTATGCTCATGACTGGTTTATTGCATGCTTTGCACTTTTTCCACTGTTTGGAAATTTTAACAAAGCAAAACTTTAAAAAACTTCTTGGAGCACAGGCTTTATCTATAAAGGTTGTGCATGCTCAAGCTAATGCAAACCCAAATGTATAATGATTAATGACATAAGACATTCTTATAGTGTTGCAGTTTATGTTGCTTGCTGCGGTGGCAGGCAGGCCACAAGCAGGATGGCCAGAGAGCATCTCTACCCAAGCCTGGGTCTGCGCTCTTGTGCCCCAGTCTCTCCTCTGAAGGCTGGTCACTGCGCTTTCCCTGGCTGGGGAAGCCATAGGCCAGCTCAGGTTTTATCTGCTCCTGCAACACAGCGGCGGCAAAGGAGGCGAGAAGACGGTCTCTGCATGGTGACCTCAGGAGATCTTTATTCACATGGTGACCAAAGGCAAAGACGGCTCTGCGATTTTCTCTGCGGGGGTGGGGCGGTAGGGACAGCACACAGGCCAGTGGTCTCAGGGCACAGGGGCGGTGCATGGAGTTGGGGTACAGGAGCCAACAGGGAGAACCCGAGGGAGTGGCCAGGACCAGGGGCAGGAAAGGCAGGACACTGTGGGAAAGAGGAGACATATAAGGAAGAAAAGGGATGGGGAAATACAGATTGCTTTTTGGGGGAAAAGATTGCAGCTGCTTGGTCACTTCTTTATACCTTTTATTTAGTACAGTAGGCTGGTATCAGTTTCATTTTCCCCTCTCCCTGCCCACTGAAGTGGGATGGAGAGGAGAATTGAAGGCACAAGAGGCAAAGACTATGCGTTGAGATATGACCATCTTACTGGAAACAGCAATGAGATAAGAAAATGACCTGTAAAAGCAACGATGCTAATGACAGAGGGTACAACAAAAGAAAAGATTCACATAGAAACCCCTCAACAATAGGCAACACCAGACAGCCCCCTCAGCCACATTTTCTCAGCCACAGGAAGAGAGCTCTTTTCCCTACCACCAGCAATGAGGTAGTATAGGATAACCTCAGTGTCCTGGCAATGCCCATCCTGGCAACTGAATAAATTAACCCTGTCTTACCTGGAACCAGGACAACATCTTAAGCAGATTTTTTCGGTTTCCCTCCTCTGTGAAGAAGTCTCACAAAGTTTCACGTCTTGTTTTTCACTCTAATAATTGTGATCAATTTTTACTGTAAAAAAAATTCTAGAGAAAAAAGAGTAATTGGTATTTGACCAGGTTTTTTGTTGTTTCTTGGTGTGCTTTTGTGTAAAAATAAATTGATTAGAACACACTCAAAATAAAACATGCTACTTCTTTTCTTTATGGCCACTGTATCATCAGAAATCTATTGCATAGCACATGGTGTTTAAAAAACGGGGTTATAACGAAATAGATAAAGTCAGACTGAGCAGACAAAGGGAAAGTGAATTCCCTTTACAGCATCCTTCAAACAGTCATCTTTTCTAAATTAAAAATTGAAGAAACCTGCACCCATCTCAGAATAATATGACTTAGAACTGATCACAAAAATTCATGGACTTTTTTTATGTCAAAATTCATCACTTTTACAGGAGTGTAATTACTTTTTTTTTTTTACGTAAAATGATCTTAAATAGACCATTGATGTGCAACTTTTTTTACTTTGTTAAAAACCTTTTAAAAATATGACAAAATATTTTCTCTATTATTAAATGAATAGTATAATAAAATATAAAAATATAACAGTTAATAAGTGATGGAAGACTTCATGTATTCTGAGCAGACAACAATATATCTATCAAGGGATAGATATATTCCATTCTGGATCTCGAAAGGACTGGTGCTCAATTTGTATTCAGTCTGCTCTAACATGACGGGATCTTTTTTATATTATTCTCATTATCTGAACATCGTTGATTCTGTAGCAAGACAATTTTGAACAAAGACCTTGTTCCACAAAAGGCCAGGTACCATTCTGAAATTTCAGAACTGTTTTTGAATAGAGTAGTGGATGACATAATTCACTAACTACCTCAAGCAGCAACAGGACAGAAAACTGCACCAAATAGAGAATTTAGAGGATCATTTTGAAAAAGGAGAAAAGACTTTCATATCGCCTTTAGAAAAACTCCTTCTAAACACATAAAAATTTAAAATAATCTATGTAAAACAAAAGTAAAGAGAATAACATAAATTCCTAATCCTATTTCCATGTCAATGCAATGATTATATTTAAGTGTAAGTAAAATCCAGGATTAAAATGTGAACAGACTCGTGGTATCTAAATGTCATATGTGCACATATGATATAAACTACTCAGAAAAAATCTCCATGAAGACCGACAGATAAACACTGTCTAACCTTTCTGTTTGTTGATCATAGACAACTCAGGTCATTTACTGATGAATGTAAAAATAGCTATTTACAAAGTTTTAAAATGTTTCACTTAATGTATGTCAGAATGTCAGAAATTTTGGGTAGGACAGAAGACATAATCTATAGGTTTGACCACATCAGTCTGCTTTCTAAGCTACGAAAAGTAAAGCAAAAAGTCATTAAGAGTATTTCAGTTCTTTGAAGAGATGAAATCAAAACAATATAAGGAATTAACAAGAAAAGTTAGAAATATACTGTCACAGAGATTTTTTTTTTCTACTCCAAATATTGAGATAGTTGGATTTGGATTTGTTTTACAGAAAAGTATACAACTGTAAGTGTTTTCTCCCAGCAGTGATTCCATGATTGTCTACAATCATTCCAGTGATTGTAGACAGCAAGAGACAATGCTAGATACACATTCTCAAGGATCATTGGGGCAGAAATTTTGAGTATTTTTTATTCTAAAATCAGTAGCAGCTTTTTATCTAAGCTCTGATGTATTAGAATTACACTGTTGGAGGTTGCTTTAGACTTCTCTCCACCGTGAAAAGGAAATAACTGTGAAAACTTTGACACAAGGTCTTACATGTTTTTCTTCCTTTTTCTTAAATAATTATTTATTATTGTATTCGCACTTTCCATACACACACTCAGAGATTTCAGAGGATTAAGAAAGAAACTAATTTTCAGATATGCTTCAATCTATCCTATGAATTTCATTATGATTATTACACTGCAAAGGACAAAGACATCCTCTAATGTACATGGCACTTGAGTCTGTAATGAAGCCTTATCCTTACCATTCATTTTTCTTCCAAAGGGTTACAATTTCATTGCAAAGAATTAAATTGCCCCTAGTGATAAAATAAAGCTTCTTGCTGAGTTCAGGAGGATGACACCTGTCTATCCTGATTTGACTGGTGAAGCTAATTAACCTTTTTTATAAATATTTTCTGATGCATAATTTCTCAGTTTTATGTGAACATTTCATGAACACTGAATTTGGAATTTTTTACACTTGCATATGAATGCCTTGCACCATTTAATCATGGAATATAGCATCATGCAATTTGCATGGCTAATCAAATCCATATGAATATTCATGAGTAATTAATGTACTTTTAAAAACATTTATTGTCTTCTCATATATAATCCAACAGGCAAGGAAACTCATCACATATGTGATCCAAAGGTAAATGATTAACACATTTTGAATAAATAATTTTAAAAGAAGTTTGCAAATCCAATGTGAACAGCAGCACTCTGTTGTGGACTCAAAGACTTTGTACTATATTAAATGTATTATGAAATAAATTTATATTAAGTGATTGTTATGTCTTGTCCTATTCATGTCAGACTATTTCACTTTTGCTATGAGCATCTGAATACCACTGAAGGTAAGAAACTATATGAGTCACCAGCTGGTATACATAGTGGATAACAGACATCCAAAATTAAAGTTCCAGCTGGTTTTTTGTCCTCTAGTTATGTATACCTCTCCCATTCTAAAACAAACAAACAAACAACCCAAATTACAGTTTGTCTGGCTCATATAGAGTGCTAAAACTGGGAAAAGTCCAATCTGCCTGCAAACGTGACTGCTTTCTTTTTTATTACCTAATCTACAAGCCAGGGGGGCTTCCCAGCAAACCTAGAAACCTTTTATTTTTAAAAAAAATATTTTCTCATTTTGATAGTTTACCAAACTGCACTCCATTGCCTCTGCTGTGATTAACTTCATATTTCTGGTTCTCATATGCTGTAAAATATTGACTACAGACTAAATAAAAAGGGCTTCCACATGCAGGGTGGTAGTCTATATGACTACCAGCACTTCAGAACATGTAGATTGGTTTTAATTTTTTTTATGTATATTTCTACAATAACACCTAAGTTCAAATGTAACTATAGTCTCAAGAAAAGATGTATAATTAATATAACTATTTTCTGCTATAAATTAGTAGTAATAAAATATAAAAGGAAACAAAAGTATATCAAGAGTAGTTGGATATTGGCAATTGTAATATCAGCTTAACTACAGCTCTTACCAGGATTTCAATGGAAAATATTTAATAAGTAAAGTACAATTTGCAGAAGCTACTAAGATATGTGCCTTTGACCCTGAAACAGACGAAATTTACAATAAAATGGCCATTCAAGATCTTAAATTTACACTCTCAGAAAGAGGACATTAAACTAGACATTCTTTTCTACAAATTGCACAGAACCATGAAAAAGTGCCAGAAATTGTTATCTCTCATAACCTGAGAAGATGCTGGGACTGAAAAGTTATCTGTTTGTCGGCTTTATTAACCAAGTTGTCTTTAGAATCGCAGAATCTTGGAATAGTTTGGGTTCGAAAGGACCTTAAAGATCATCTTGTTCCAACTCCCTCCACCACAGACAGGGATGCCACTCACTAGACCAGGTTGCTGAAAGCCCCATCTATCCTGGCCTTTAGCATTTCCAAGAATTGGGGAACCACAATTTCACTGGGCGACCTGTTCCAGTGCCTCACCACCCTCACAGTAAGGAATTTCTTCTTACCGTCTTATCTAAAACTATCACCTTTCAGTTTAAAGCCATTAACTCTTGTCCTATCACTGCAATTCCTTGAAAGTAAGTCCCTCTTCAGCCTTCTT
The DNA here is from genome assembly GCA_013398015.1 of Oreocharis arfaki. Taxonomy (NCBI): domain Eukaryota; kingdom Metazoa; phylum Chordata; class Aves; order Passeriformes; family Paramythiidae; genus Oreocharis; species Oreocharis arfaki. The sequence continues at coordinate 164,573 of VZRR01010221.1, forward strand.
GGAGGCCCCTTCTACATACAAAGGTTGCTATAATATCTCTGGAGAAATTTCTCTTTCTAAGAAAAAACAACCCCATTTCTCTCAGCCTTTTCACACAGCAGAGACGCTTCAGTCTTTTGATCATCTTTGTAGCCCTCCTCTGGATCTCTAACAGAGATCTAACCTTTCTTTTAACAGGGGCTCCAGAGCTAGACCTAATACTCCAGGTGGGGTCTCATGAGGGCACAGCGAAAGAGCAGGATCACTTCCCTCCTCCTGCTGGCCACACTGCTTTCGATGCTGCCCAGGACAGATTTGGCATTCTGGGCAGTGAGTGCACATTGCTGGGTCATGTTGAGTTTCTTGTCAACCAACAGTTGTGAGTTTTTCTCCCCAGGGCTGCTCTTGATACATTCTCAGCCCAACCTGTATTTTAGCTTCAGGTTGCCCCTGATGCAGGTGAATGACTTAGCACTTGGTCCTGCTGCACTTCCTGAGGTTCACAGAGGCCCACTTCTCACACCTGTCAAGGTCCCTCTGGATGGCATCCCTGCCTTCCAGCATGCTGACCGCACCACACAGCTTTGTGTCATCAGTGAACTTGTTGCAGGTGCGCTCAATCCCAGTGTCCATGCCAAAAGCAGAGACATTAAATTTTTTTCCAAAAGGAAGAACTCTCTGATGTCAAAGATATCTCCAAACCCTCAGGTTTATAATTTAAAATACCTAGGCATGTTGTGCTGAAGTCAGTTTTGTAGAGTAATTAAATGTTTTTAACTGAAATTAACTGTATAACTTATTTGCATAAATGGTGCTGTGAAGCGTTTTCAGTATACACAAGGGACAGACACGCTGTTATTTCATCAAATACATAGTTTGCTTTTTACACAGGGATAAGGCTTATAATGCTAGTACTGTTATCATGCCCCAGACTGTGATATAGCTGAGATTAGTTAGTTTGAGGGTAGCTATAGAAATTGTACAAAGCCATATGTGTAACATAACTGGGATGTGCTAATAGCAGCTCAGAGAATGGGTAGTGCATTCAAACAGAAGTCCTGATTCCTTTCTCCAAATTCCTCTCTTATCTTTAAAACATGAGAGAAATATTTCACCTTCTTTTTTACAGCTAAGTCCTCAATTTTGCCTCACAATAGTTTTCCCTTCATTTTGCCCCAGCTGTATGCTCAAAAGAATCATCAGAAGTCTCTGGCATTGCTCTGCCATCCTCAAGGCTAAATGCTAAAGTGCTGTATACAAAATAAAACAGAATTTCATTTCTCTCGCTCAAAAAGTACATAATTCTTGGCTAGTTTTGAATGTACTACTTGGAACAACTAAATATATTTTCAAATAACACAAGTTTTCAGCTTACTAGTGGCATCAGTGGAAATATATACAATCAAGATTAGTTAATTCCAATTCAACTTATTCTTGTTCAGTTGCAAAATATTTATTTGCTTATAGACTTTTCCTGTGGTTGTGCAGAACTTTGTTCCATTGCTCTTGGAACAGATAAGAATCACACTGGAAACTTTCCTTTCAATATTTTGAAAAAAAGCTGTTGAATCTAAAAAAGAACAGGTTTGATCACCATACCTACTTATTCTCACTCAATGTCCCTGAGACATTTACCCATACAGATTCTTACCCATCTTTGTATACTACTTAAATTGCTCTTTCAAGATGGCTTCAGTTAACAATTTCCAGCACAAATCCACGTTATAATATTAGGTTTAGCTATCTCAGAGAATATTCGATATTCTCTATATACACTTCGATACATCTATATTTATACTTTGGTTTGTGTTCTTGGGATTAGAAAGCCTGTTAAAAACTTGATGAATAAATAGCCTGTCAGTCATAATTATGGACTACTAATCTTTTTCAAAACCAAATGGCTGACTCATGAAAAAACCCAAAGATTTGTTTTAGGAAAACAAGATCTGCAGTACAGATCATAAGCCTCTATCATCAGCACTGAAATAATAATTTCTATCCATTTTAATCTTGCTAAAATCTTGAATTGTGTTTATTAGACTAACAAAACAGCCCATCAAACCAAACCTTTGAAATTACTACTGCAACAAGGATAGTAGCAACAGAACCACAGTTCATTAGTGTGAGAACAGATGGAAGGTTACTGTGGTATAGTAGACTTGCAGAAATGTGCTTCAGATAAATTCACTAACAGAGCACATAGCCCCCTTTATTTTAACCCTTGTGAAAAGATCTGCAAGATCAATGTAACAAAAAAAAAATTATAGAAACTATGTATATTGGTTTTTACCTAATTAGAAAACACTTTCTCTGAGGAACAAATTACTTGTTCACGTTACAACCACGAAGAGGATCCAGTGATCCCTGCTGACTGGGAGCATTCTGGCAGTCCTCTATCAAGATATAATCCACCTGTAAAGTTCTTATTTGCCCTTGCATTGCTAAAAAAATTAATGTTTTCATCTGCATTAACCAATGGACAGATATGGTGTCTATTTATTTATTTAGGAAATGCAGTAGAGAGATAAATAATTTTCCAAATTAATCAAATAATTTTTTTTTGGTGAATACTTCATGGTATCACCCATTAAAAAAATTAAAACCCTGTTCCTGCATTTTTCAGCTTTTCCATTTCTCAGTCAGTTTTGCACATGACCATGGTATTCTGTTGTGCCAGTTCCAAGAACTTAATATGACAGCTGTTTCAGGAGGGTGATAAAGAATCAAAGTTTTTCTTTTGATTCTAGGTGGCTGATATGAATGATCTAGCAGTGTGTTTCATCCTCCTAGCATTTTGTCCTTACAACACACACACGCAAATAAAAAATGAAATAAAATTTCCAATTCAACAACATAATACTTGCTTATTTGTTCAAACTATTAAGATCAGATACACAAGATAAGAAAACTTAAGAAGGGAAAATACATTTAGCAAGAGCAAATAATAAGCAAGTGGAAGACCAAGCATTACTCAGGAGATCAACCAAAACCTTGTGTTATAGTAGATCACAGTCTGAATGCCTCACTACTTCAAAATTTCAAAGGACTTTTGGAGAACACTCCACTAGCAAATGTCCTCTATTTGAAAAAAAAAAGCTATTAAATGTCATTCTGAAAAAAAAAAAAAAAAGAGAGAGAATAAAATTTTTAAAAAAGAAGAAAAGAAAAAAAGAAAAAAGATTTTTCTGTACCTTCTATTTTTAAGAAATGGAGCATGGCTAAATAATAGGAGGCTATGGAATACGTAACCTATTAGAATAGCCAGAAGGATCCAATTTTGTGTAATGTAGAAGATAAAACACCAGGAAATGCTAGATACTTCTTTGTCCTTTAGACACCAAAGGTAGTTAATATTATTCTATTTCCGCAAGACTAAATAAGAAAAAATTGGTTTACATTTTCAACAAAATTATAACTTTGCATTAGAATGAGTAAGTTTATTTCCAAAAGACTGAAATCTGAGTAGACTTTCAAAAGACATTTTTAAAAAATAGGTAAGCAACAAGTCTCTGAATTGGAATCCTACCACAATTACATTGCTACACCTCAAAAGCCTGGATTCAAGGAGATTACTTCTGAGAATCAATATCCTTTCACAGTAATGACATAGAACTTCAGTGTTCTTTTCCTTTATCCTCCAATAACTCATTATGTTGAAGGAGAAAAAACTGCTGCTCAGTACTGCTTTTTTATTCGTTTGTTTGTTTTGATTTGTTTGGGTTTTGTTTTTTCTCTAATAGTCTACAGCAATTGGAAAGCAGTGCAGAACTCTGTGGTGGGATTATGTATGCTTTTAACATAATCTACATAGTAAATTCTGAATGAACAATTTCAAAAATTTTTGTTTTATGAGGAGAAAGTAATTTAGTTCTATATAGTTATTTGAGAGCAGTTTGTGTGCAAGATAGTGCAGTATTTCTATCCACTTTGAAAATATTTCTCTGAAGTATTTCCCCAACCCATAATTGTAGCTAGAGTCACTAAAATCCCATTTAAACAGCATTAGGGCTAATTCAGTCATTGGAATATCATGGGCTTTGCCTATCCTAAGAAAAGGCAAGTGCTATAGTTCTGAAAATAGAAGTGGATTCTGAATAATGATAAACGTCAGAATTCCCAATTATATTTCAGAAGTGAGAACATCTAGAAATTCATTCTACCCAAAACAATTCAGAGGTATTGAAAGGTACTAGTCCAGCCTGAAAGAATTTACTTGAAATGAAATTCTGTACATTCTGTGCTAGTTTTGAGACAGAACAGGAAAAAGAGTTTGCAGGCATTATACATGTGAATATATTAATAACTATGAATATCTTCTTATATTCTGGATGCTGTAAAATCTAAGTTAGTAGACTAGGAACATAGCATATCCAAATTTTACAGCACAGTGTGTAATACTGCAATATGGTACGCCACAACATAATACCAATTCGTAGGCTGAAGTAAAAATGAAACTTCTAATTCATTGGTAGGTGGAGGAATACAAAATTCCGATTTATGACCTAACATCTCCTTGCAATTGTAGCCTTAATCAGCAGTAATACTACCAGACACCTGCACAGAAATTAACCATTAATGAAGTTTGCAAAGAAATTATTTCTTCTTTATTCTTCTGACAACAAATTTTTTACTCTATTGCTTATACTAGAATAAATGTAAAACTGAAATAAGAATATGTAGCTTTAAATTCTCACTTTCTGATTTTAATATGGACCATTAAATTACAAAGGGGTTAAAAAGATTAAAAATTATACTAATTGTTAGGCTTGCTTCCTATTGTTGTGTCATAAAGAATATAGGCTTGATATGTCTGAATTTCAGTCGGACTGCTCGTATCTTCAACAGGTATTCATTTTCAAGATTTTCAAGCAATTCAAGCAGCATAGTCTCAGAGGTTTGTTCAAGGAAGAGATAATAAAGTCCATAAAGAATTTCTCTCATGAAGAGATGGTCTGATACATAGCATAAACAAGTCAGAATTTCACAAAATAACATGATGTATGGAGAGCATTTATGGAAGTGATGTAGCTAAAATGCAGAGCTGATCATTGCTATTAAGCCTAAACCACTGGTATTCAGATTAGTTTGAAAGTTGTACTTAGCAGGCAAATCTCAAATGAAGAGAACCAGTGGCACTTATTTGTCAGAGTTAATGTTAAGTAGTAATTTCTGAAAAGAAAGATTCTATGGAAATTAGAGAACTTTTAAAAAAATGTAACCAAAGTGAAGAAATTAGAGTTTTCATTTAAAATTAAACTTTTGATCATACAAGAATTTATTATGAATAAATTATTCTATTACATGAAAATGTCTTTTACTAAAATGCATTGAAAAAATTTGTTTGGTCCAGTCAAACCCATCAGAATAATTCTATAATTAAGAATATAATGTTTTAGCAGAATTTGATAAATACCAAAATGCTGGAAAGCTGCCATTAAGTTGGAATTCATGCAACATTTTCCCTTTCATTGGTATCTGGCAATTTGTAAAACTGGTATCTTAAAGCTAAATAGTATCTCTTAGCAACAGTAAAATTTACATACACTTCACAGTGTGCTTCAGGAAAAAATCAAACAGGTAATCTCTTGCTGTACACATCAAATACATTAGATCATCTAATAAAAAAATATATCACAAACTAAACTGAGCACTAGCTACATAATTTATAAAATAGCTTTTTAGTCCTTGAACCTTTACATTTGTGGAGGAATTCTGTTGTAAACACTACTAAAGAAAATGATTTTCACCAACTTGGTTTGGATCAAGCTTCTGTCAAATAAGTTCTTTATTTTTTCGCTTTTGTATATCCACATTTTCCTGAATTGATTTTTTCCTTAAGGATATTCTTTGACAATGCTGACTGCTCAGTAGTCATCAATGTACTGTTTATGATCCCCTGGCTGAGAGTTCCACATTTTATCTAGTAGATAAAGAATTCTTCTTGCTAGATTCTTCAAAGCTAGTGATTGTATATCATCATTTCAGAAAAGATAATTAAAAAAAAACCAACCAAACAAACAAACCAAAAAACCCCACCCAAACAAAAACTCCACCAGAACCCTGTATACATGTTTGTTTGTTTGTTTCTTTGTTTTCTTACTGCCAAGAGTTGAAACAGTCCACTAAAGCTGGGGTTCATATTGCCTACTAATTGTTGGTATCATTACACTCAAATATAATATTATGTTTTGTTACGTAAGTAAGATATAAAGTTTTTGTGTATTAAAAGGCTCGTTCAACACCACTTTTTGAAGAAATTGATAGCCTCACTTTTTCAGCTTAGCCTTCTGAACAAAAAGTTTTAGAACTGGAAAGGTTTTTCCTTTGCCTTTACTCTGGCTCTTGTGACATAAATAGGAGCTTATTCAGCAAAATGTTGCTTGACCTAAGTCACTATTACCTGAAGGAGTTTAAGATTGTGACGTAAAACAAAGTTCTTATTAAGTCAGACAATGTAGTTAATTGTATTCACAAGGATTACTGTTTTTTTCTCAATCACCTCAGAATACAGAAGACAATAAACGGACTTTTCCTATACACCAATCCCTGCTTTATTCATCTTATTCCTAAAGCTAAACTAAATGAAACGAAATAGATTTAATTCTGCACTAAATTTATATCAGGCTGCTACATTTAAACTCAAAGTTTAGACCCAACTGAATGTACACCAGTATATATTTCTAAACCATTTAAAGAACTTGTTATACAAATGATATAAGAAATGGATATATAAATGTGAAGGAGAGAACTTCAATAACATTTGTTTAATTGTTGTTTGTCTCTATTCAACAGGAAAAAAAGACTTGCTGAAAAGTTTTCTATAATCACATGACTAAAGAAAAAACAACTTATCCTTGAGGTTATCTCTTAACTACTTTAAGAGTCACTACGCTTGCACCATGTTCTCTTCTAATGCATGCATTTAGTTTAAGAATATTCTCTCATCTCACTGCTTCAGGATCACAAAAAAATAAACCCTTCACAATTCAATGCCAAAGAACAAACGTCAAGGTTTCATGACCTTCATACAAGTAGTTCAGTCTTTGGGACACTAAAAGTAAGTCTATTAATTCTGGAGTAGTAAAATCTGGCATGATCCTCAGTGCCCTTCCCTGAAAACCTTTACAACACCAACAGCAGACAATACAGAAGTTTTCTGTAATAAAAGTTCCACTTAAATAGTTCAAAGCACAATATTCCAAACTTCTCTCACAAGAGGTTGTATTTGTCAAGATCATGCCTTTACAACAACTTCAAACAGATTGCATCTACAATGAATCTACTTCTCTACATAGATATTCCCCTAGGCAAAACAGCATTAACGAAACCAAAGCAAATAACAAAAAAAAACCAAAAAAAACCAACAACAACAAAAAAACCCAACAAAACTGGACAAGGAAATGCAGTTACAGAAATTCAATTGTGCCTCTCTACAGACTACCTTCTCTAAGATACACAGAAAGATAATATTACTCTAATATTCTACAGAATTTATATCCAGGCCCCTCAAAAGGTTAGATGAAGAACTTGTCAAGCACACATAAGTTTTAATCATCTGTGTTTAACTCAAAGAACACTTGAACACATTGACATTTATTTATAATTGGGCATTTTTTGAGCAGCTCCAGTTATTCTAACTACGAAGTTCTGTATAATTTTACACAATTGTTGAGATTTAGTCCAGGTTCCTAGGGTATTTAGGGACTTTTCAGGAAAATATACAGTCTATGGCTAATTACTGAGTTTGTTTCTCCTGTAACTAAAAGTTTCTATAGAAACTAACTCATGAGTAACATTGCCTATTACTACAGCACTTTGAGTGCTATATAAGGGTGATCTCATAAAATTGACTCTTTTCCCCACATTTAGTCATATGCCTGTGATTTCAAAACCTGCTCTTCAAGTTCAGATACAAACACCATGAGCATTTATGGCAGCCAATCACTCATGAGACAAGAGAAAGCAATTTGAGAAGAGTAGTTGACTTCTTCTGAATATCTTGAATACTAGTTAATATGACAGAATTTCCTACGGAATAGAAACCTGCCAATTATGTTAATATTCCATTTTAACAATTCCTCTGTTAAAATTAAGAAGGTGTATTTAACAGAAGCCCGTCTGAGACACAGTAATGAAAAAGGGAAAATAAATTGTCCTAATCTGATAACACTAAAATAAACATGAATTCTTCCCGTGTCCTTTCCTACAGTGCAGTACAGAAATTAAAGTAAACACACTTTAGAAATATTTGGTGTTATTTACTTTATGAGCACCTCATTACGATTTACTTACTTGTCAGTCATGAAAGACAAAGGTACATTTGTAGGTCCAGGGCACAATAATTAAAACATCTTATAAATTGTAACCAAGTAAGTATTTAATGAGTCTTCTTTTTCAGGGCTGAGAATAAATATTTCTCCTGTTGGTCTTAGAAGGACAAATAGAAAGAAATCTCAGCAGCAATTCTTATGTTTCTTCATGTTTGTGACACTTGTACTGAATTCTTCACTCTAGTGAGGATACATTGAAAACTTTCTGGAGCGAAGTTCACTACATTTTAAATTGTGTAAGCTAAAACTATGTCTCCTCTCAAGGACAATTTCTTACATGACTTAATTAACAAAACAAATCAATGAAAAGTAGGATTGGTACTTAAAATTTTGTTACTGCATTTTGATTATTGGATGCATTAGTTAACAGTAATGTGAGTTTATCTATATATATTGTATTGTCATAGCCTAAGACTTCAGATCATACCTTAGAATTGTTGATTTTTGGCTGGTTTTCCTTTTCTTCAGTTTTACACTTTGCTATGTCCCAAAAGCTAAGTAAGAATAATCAACAGCAGCAAGCAATAATAGCATTAGAATAATCACATATTAAGATTTCTTCATCTTAAGAAAGCCAAAAAGAATATTATCTTAGAATAGCATATGAGAGAGAGAATCTCTTAAGTATAACTGAATATTATTCACGTTCCTCAGATGGCACAAATCTTTATCACACTTTTGTCTATGCTACCCTGAAGGCCTCTTTCTAATCAATTCTTACTAAAAACAAAAGCGAAAGATCTTTACAAAGGAAACTGAAATTAAGGCTTAATTTATGAGTCCTAGCAAAAGAAGAAGAAATCCATCACCATTAAATAGACTATAGTCTATATAAGCACAAAGAATAATTGCATTCATCATAAAATGAGGTGGTATTAAAAATTTTACATAAAGACCTTTATCTGATGCTTTTAATCTCCTGTAGATGAGTTCTCACACACACTCTAGCAATCAGCTATCTGCAAACAGGGCATACATTGAAATGAATACCTGAAACACTGTTCAATCTGTCTTTGTATCCTGGAAACCCCTGGATACAGCACCACACTCTGTAAAGCACAAAAAGTAACTGAGGTGCAAGTCCACTTGAACTTTCGGGGACAAGGATTAATATTTCTTTATGACATAGCTGATGACAGTGTCTGTAGCAACTACAGAAAAAGAAGGCTGTCTATTCAACACAGATTGTTTCAAAAATAAATTTTGTATCTGTGGGAATGAATATTTAGGTCCATCCTTAACTTAAATAGCAAAAGATTTATTTTTTATCCTCCATCCCTTTATTGGTTTTTGAATAAAATATACTAAAAAAATTTCATGCATACAGTATGTTTCTGGAACATATTTTAAAAACAATTGCTCTTCCTTCATCTTGGTCACGTGACAAACTAGACATCTCTTACTATCAGAGGATATGCATATTTCAGCTGGGTAATAGGGATGAGGAATAAAGGAGATAGATTTACTTGGAGTTGTAATTTCAAAGCATTCTACAGCATACCATTTGGACATAACAAGGAAATAAACTGGGTTTCTATTGAAGATATAAAAGTTCCGAGTTTAACATTAAATTGTATTTCAGTTAGATTTATCATAGTTCCATTAAAAATGGAAAATCTGTAGGTAGATTCAATATCAATGGTTTATCGAAACTGTATCATCAGGCCACTGCAGAAAAGTCAATTTGAAATCTGACAAATGGAGTACCATTTCATGAAGAGATTAGTCTGATAAATGTTAGTGGCTGGCAGAAGCCATTTCAGTAGTTTCTGATTTGATACATACGTATGTGCTCCTTTTCTTTCACTAATATGTGTTAAAAACCTACATTGTTTTTTTTACTGAACATGGGGATGGGGGGTGGTGTTCTTAAATGAGAGCGTTCGTATCAGCCTGCTCTGCACGACTAAAAACTTCGGATTTACTACGGTATGTGGAAGTTTTATGATTATTATCTTTCTCCACATCCACTCAAAAATTAAAGACAATGCACAGCAATGCACCACTGTTCCCTGTACTCAGTCAATAGAGCTGTATGCCGTTTCATATTTAGGGACAAATATTGACCAGTTAAATGTAGTACACTTCTCAGGACGGATTTTCATCATTAACTGATTTGATGAAAATCACCGTTTGTTGGGGACATGGACAGTGGGATTAAGTGCACCCTCAAAAGTTTGTAGGCAACATCACACTGAGTGGTGTGGTTGATATTCTAGAGGAAAGGGATGGATGCCACCCAGAGAGACTTCGACAGACTTGAGAAGAGGTCCTGTGCAAACCTCATAAAGTTCTACAATGCAAAATTTAAGGTTGGGCACCAGGGTCAGGGTAATCCCAAACATGGATACACGCTAGGCCATGAGTGGATTGACAGCAGGCCTGCAAAGATGGACTCACAGGTATTAGTGGATTGAAAAACTGAATACGACCCAGCAATGTGTGCTTGCAGCAAAGAAAGCCAACCATACCTTGAACGGTATCAAAGTCAGTGTGATCAGGACGTCAAGAGAGATGATTCTGTCCCTCTATTGTGCTCTCATGATACCCCACTTGCAGTGCTCTATCCCACTCTGGGGGCCCCAACATAGGAACGATTTGGACCTACTCAAATGGGCCCAGAGAAAGGTGACACAGATGATTAGAGGGCTGAAGCCCCTCTCCTGTAAGGACAGGCTGATAGATTCGGGATTGTTTAGCATGGAGAAAGGATGACTTTGTGGAGACCATTAGCAAAGATAGGGAGGATTTCTTATCAGGGAGTGTAGTGATAGGATGGGGGATAAATACTTTAAACCGAAAGATGGTAGATTAGATTTTATGATGAATTTTATTCATTATGAGAGTGCTGAGGCACTGGAACAGGTTGCCCAGAGAAATTGTGGATGCCTCATCCCTGGAAGTGTTCAAGGCCAGGTTGGATGGGATTGTGAGCAACCTAGTTTAGTGGAAGGTGTCCCTATCTATGGCAGGTGTTTGAAACTGCATGATCTTCAAGGTCCCTTCCAGTCCAGACTATTCTATGGTTCAGTCTATGATTTTTCAAGACATATTTATATATCATCTGAGAAAGGATTTCATTACTCCTTGGAGGAAATCAAAGATAAATTTGTTAGTGTGTTACACTTCCCAAAAAAACATACGACAATGCACACTGAACTGTGAAGTCAGCAAGGGAAGAGAGTGTCTAAGAAATTGGTTTTGTCCTTCAGGGAAAATAACACACAGTATTTTATATATGTATAGTATCTGTCTTGATAATTGAAATAAATTGACACTATATATTATATTTCAGTGTAATTCAACATATCAAACAAAGTAGACTTGGCTTAAAATGTACATCTCCAGAGTGCCTAAAGGGGACAGTTACAACTTTTCTGCCAAACCGATTTATGCTGTGCTCAAATGCTAACAAATTTCAAATGACAGCATATGCTTACAAACTCCAAATTAAAACACTCTATGTATTACTTCTATGGAGATTTAGCAAGGAAATGACTGTGACTGACTGCATTTTCTTTTCCTTTTTTTTTTTGTTTCCTTGATTATCTTTTTATTAAGTTTTCTGCAGATGTGCTTTACACCAAAAGCGTAAACAGTAATTGCAGTAAAGTTTTCTATAAACATAATTTCATAAACCATTTCATATAAAAGAGAAATAATTTTGATGTTATAAACAGATCCATGTAATTTCAAACATATTTAGGCCATCTTCCTAACATATCCAGGGAAAATATATATCTACATGTATAACTGTATAAATCTAACCTTCCTAATAGCACTAACACTTCCTAATAGCTTTCTCTTCTATCAATAAGTAGTTTGGAGCAAAACTGAATATATTTTCTCAGACAGTGAAAGAGAGGTCATGCACTGTTCCCTCATTCACTGTCAGTATGTACTTCAACAGAGGCTGTACAAGGCATGGCAGGAACAAGTCATTGGTTCATAAACCATTGTTGAGCACTGGGAAGAGATGTCAAGTATTTTCCATGAAAATTTAATGCCATATTGCGATGGCAACAGAATTTCAGGTGATAAACATAACCAGAAACTGTGTATATAGTATGTGAATATGTAATTTCTGAATAGATATACTGGCATAGCTCACCATTGTCTTAAGAGTAGCCTTTGCAACTCAACCCTGAACCTTATCTGGCACCTTACTGTAACCTTGAAATCCATTTTTTTCAATTGGTTTTCTTCTTCTCTGATTCTGCCACTGTCTGGCATGCTGAAAATTTCCCAGGCTCTTACCTGGTTTCAAGAAATCCCAGTCAAGTCCTTGCTTGTATTATAGTTTCTCGGTGCTAAGTTTTGACTCCTTCACTCTGTTACACCCTTCCCTCTAGAGCTCCTCTTTAGCAAATTCTTCAAGACAATTCCGGATAAACCAGATGTAATTGGCATCTGCCTACGCAGACTAAAATTAGAGTACTCCTTAAACTACATTTCGGAAATATCAGGTAGGAAAAATCACTACTCTGGGCCCAGTACAAGGGGACATGTGACAGTGTATCTTATTTGCCATTTTCCCTCTTTCCAGCACAGATCCTGAGCCAGAACTTTCCTATCTCTGAGTAGAGAAATCTGGATGTTCCCCAAGGCCAACCTGGTAATTACAGTCATTCAATAAACATAAAGTGCATTCAGGCATTCAGATTCTGCTTGATGGTCCCTATTAGGCATAAATCCCAGAGATATGATCAGAAGACTCTGTTTCAAAATTGGTACTGAGAAACATATTGCTTACAACAAACTGGATCCTCTTTTAAAAGGTCATCTGCTTTGGCAAAACTTAAGTTTATCTTGCAAACCATCTGTGGCTCTTTTCTCTAAAATACCTGTTGACATGAAAACTGCAAATTCCATTACCTCAGATCGTGTCTGTCAACTGTTTGAGACTTTGTGTTTATTTCCCATCAGAAAAAAATCCACAAGAAAATCAGAAACCAGACAAGAACAAATAAAAATACCACCTACAAACCCCAACAACTAACAAAGATTTCTATCAATATTTTGAAAAATCTATTTGTGATACACAGTCAGTCCTGAATTTTGATATTGAAGTTTGTCAAGTAATGTACACATCCTTTGAAAAATCGTGAACAGAAGAAACGAAACTTTATGCTGAATATCTTTACTAGCATTTCAGATACCAAATAACAAGGTAAGGCTTAGAAATCTATGTATCTGTTCATAACTGTTTAAGAAGACTGTTTAAAGTACTTAGACCCACTTGGGAATTGTACGACACAATGTTTTTCACTGGATACGGAAGTCAGCTATTTCTCTGTACAGATCCAAAATTAATTTTATCCTGGTAAAGAAGCCAAGCTACCTAAGTTTGCATGTTCTGCTAATAGCACGGACTCTCATTAACTTCAGTGGAAATATTAACTAGCTAAAAAAAGGCTGAATATGCAGAGTTGCTGTTGACAAAGTTATTTTGCTTTAGATAACTAAAACCCCTGAACACAACATCAAATCTTTTAAGTAATGTCCTACATTTTTTGCAAAGAAAAAAACCTTCATTTTATTTCTAAAATTAGTATTTCATGAAGATATTTTCAGCTAAACTCCAGTTCCTCATACTTCTACAACAAACTACACTGTTTTTGTCTTTTTTTTTTCCCCTCCTATAACTGGGATGAAAATTTAAAAATGGAGCTGTAGCTAATAAATTGTTTGTTACTGTACTTACTTTTTCCAAATACAGAAATTAATTTAATGATGAATATGATATGGAAGTCAATAGTCTGACATTGAGGCAGAATTAAATATTACTGAAGATTAATTTAAATTATATTTCCTACCATTCCCTCATGAATATATGAAATAAGACAAAATAAGAATGATTTAGATTGAGAATGTAATGAGATACCACAGTTTGCCAAAAAATCAACATTCTCAGAGGGTTGAAAAAGTATTCAAAAAAAGTTTGACTAATTAATTTTTTATCCATTGGATCCTTTAAATTATCCAGAAAAGTCACATGCAGATCATTAAAACTATTTCAGTAAGATCAACATTTTAGTAATTTCAATATTCTCTGTGGCATTAAAGCCACTTTTGAAAAGCCAGGTATGACAATATATAGGAGCATTTTGTTTGATTCGGAAGAAAATAATATGTATATCAAACTATATCAAATATGAGTGGCATGGTTAGAGAAGCTTTCACCAAAAAGGCTACACGAGAAACGAAATTTTAGAAACCAAATATTCCTACTTTTTATTATAACAGTTACTATAAAATAAAAGGACAGGTAAACAGTTACACATGACCGGAATGCTTGCTGTGTTTTGAGTTACCACAGACCATAAAGGGTAATGTAAAAGATAAAAGCCTCACTACTTGTTAAACTGTAGTCCTAATTGTCAAAAATTATAATCTGTTGCGTTTATAACCTTGAAAGCACTGATAGAATAACATATATCATCTTTATTTCTAATTCTACAATTAAGTTTAAACTGCAGTTGACTATTTTGGGATCCCCAAAACAATATTAATAAGCCTAGTTAAGACCAGTCACTCCACATCTCTTTCTTAATATTTTAATTGCAGGACATGTGACTAAAATAGGAAGCTACTTTTTCTTCTTGAAAATCAGATGTCTGACTGGCTCATTTTTACTTTGCTTGACAAGCATTTTAGTTAACACAGTTTGCTAAGTTATGGTGGATTTGAAATTAGGCAAAATAAAATTTGTGTACATCAGAGACTCCAGCAGATATTCTGTACAGCTGCTGGCATAGTCAAAATCTCATTTTTAATATGCAACTTGAGGAAAACAGTAGCTTTCTAAAACTTACGGACCTGTATTAGGAAATTAATCCTGGGCAGTGATATGCAGTTTTTTTCCTTAAGTCTTTAAATGTTGAGCGGGTAGAATCATAGTGTAGCTCAGGATAGAAGACAGACCTCTGTTGCTCATCTAGTCTGATTTCCTCCATGTAGCAGGGTAAGCCAGACCAGGTGGCTCAGACTTCCTCTCTAGTGAAATAGTGAGTAGATATTCTTACACCTTCAGCAATGATGCGGATTCCACAACTTCTCTGAGTATCCATCCCTATGTTTGTCCACTACATGCCTGTTGTGTCTTGGGGATGGTACTCCCCAATTCAGTCCCCCCACCAAGACTCTCCCAAACCATGCTGCCAGTCTCTAGCTCTCCTTCTCCCTCCCCTTCCTGCTGCAGTGGGATGGAGTTGAGGATTTGAGCCACAAAAGGTAAAGATCATGGGCGGAGATAAGATAATTTACAGCAATGAGATAAGAAAACAAACAATAGCAGTAACAATACTAATAACAAAAGTGTAAAAAAGAGAGTGTGCAAAAAAGCTCACTGCAGACCCCAGGTGTCAATGCACAATGGCTTCCCCCATCCTGCTATATTCTTCTCTACCAGAAGCCCTGACCTTTTTCTTGGAAGCCAGAGTCCCTTTTGCCTGCTGCTGGCAATGAGGTAAATTGATGTAGAATATCCTCCTGGCCATGCCCACATGGCCCCTGGCTCTGGCCCCTCACGGCTACTGCAAAAAATTAACTTTGTCCTGGCCAGAACCAGGACATTATCCACCCCTTATTCCACGCTATCTATGTCATGCCCAGATCCCACACCTTCCAACTATATACATATATACAAATGTATATAAATATACATATGTACTAAGATATACAGATATATACACAGAAATATCTCTATCTATCTATCTATCTATCTATCTATTTGCACAGATATAATTTCCATAGTCAATGCATGTCCCTCCGAGGCATCTGTTGAGTTCATTTAGGCCATGACTGTGAGTTTTATCCATCCTAGATGTCTTTCAGGGCAGGAGGGCTAGCTTGCTGTCACATGGTTGAGAGCTGCATCAGGTGCTCATGACTGGTGTACCTGGAGCAGTCCATCCTCATTGTCCACAGTAATTATGGCACGCAGTGGCAATGTCATTCAGCAACCAGTATTACATGCACATTCAACACTGCAGACTGTTCTCACCCAAAAATCAAATCTCCTTGAGGTACATATCGTGTGTCCTCGTCCCTCTGCATTAGTCACTAAGTTCAACCAGGTCCCTTAGGAAGGAGGATCCCACGGGTAGTTTTGCTTTCCTTTGAGTCAAGACTAATGCAAACTGCTTTCCCTAGCACATTTCCCATATGCACCGTGGGGACTCTATCCTGTTCTGTGGTACGCAGGGCTTTTGATTGAGTAGGGCCAGCTTGATTAGGAGAGCCTCAGTATTAACTATCCAGGGGGCCTTTGCTAAATATAGATCTGAATGTTTGAAGGTACCACTACCCATTGCTTTCAAGGTGGTTTTTAACAGTCCATTGTAACTTTCAACTTTCCCAGGGGCTGGTGCATGACAGGGAATATGATACGCCCACTCAAATACCACGCTTTCTGGCCCAGGTGTCCCTGAGGCTATTTTTGAAATGAGTCCTGCTGTCCAACTCAATGCTTTCTGGGCTGCCATGTCTTGACAAGACTTGGTTTTCAAGGCCCAAGATGGTGTTCAGGTTGTGGCATGAGGCACAGGGTATCTCTCCAGCCGGTCAGTGGCTGTCTCTACCATAGTAAGCATGTAGAGCTTGCCTTGGAAGGTTTGTGTGAGTGTGATGCAATCAACCTGCCAGGTCTCCCCATGTTTATATTTCAAACATTGTCCCCCATACACAGGGGTTTTACCCTCTTGGTCTGCTGAATTATAGTGCATGTTTCAGTTATGCATAACCTGGCAGGTAATGTCCGTGGTTAAGTCCACCCCTCAACCACAAGCCCATCTGTATGTTGCATCTCTTCCTGGATGACCTGAGGCATCATGGGCCTGCCAAGCCAGGAATAATCCACCCTCGTGTTGTCAATCCACATCTGACTGAGATACTTTGATCTTGGCAGCTTGATGTATCTGACTATTGTTGCGATGCTCTGCAGCAGCCCAACTGTGGTAGGTGTGAGCCTACATGACATAGTTTTACAGCTAACTTCTTCACCAGGGCAGTGACATCTCATAACAATTCAGCAGCCCAGATGGGTTTCTCTCCGTGCTGAAAATTGTTCTTTTTCCATTTATCTAGCCAGCCCCACTGAGTACTTTCTACCATGCATAAGTCTGTGTGGAGATAGGATGCTGGCTGTTTCTATTGTTCAGTGATATCTAAATCCAGTAGGACAGTTTTGAGCTCTGCAATCTGACTTGATCCAGCTCGTCCCTCAATAACTTCTGCAACTTGCCAGATAGAATGTCATACAACAGTTTTCCATTTTCAATGTATCTCTACAATGCAGCAGGAACTACCATAAAGATAGCATATAGATTTTAACTTTTTGATAACTGATTATATGGTGGGCTCTCCTCATCATATGTCACCTTTTCCTTCTCCTCCAATGATGATGATAATGCAAAACGTCCACATTTGGGCCAGTCTGTGATGATTTATAAGATCCCTGGGTGATTAGGGATTCCTATCCAAGGTCTCTGTGTGATCAGCATGATCTACTTAGACCAAATAGCAATCAGTGGACTTTCCCTTTGAACATCCAGCCCAGCACTGGCAGTCAGGGTGCCACTGTGCTTCAGTGCCAATCACTTCCGAAGCAGTTCCACCCCCTACAGCTGCCAGTATCTCTTTTTCAGCTGGGATGTAGGAGGCCTTGAATCCTTCATATCTCCCACTCCAGAAACCCAGGGGTCATCCTTGAATCTTCCCAGGTACTTTTTGCCATGGACTTCTGGAAGAACACTTCTCCCCAGTTTTTCACCTCATGTCCTGTCCTGACTAGCCCAAGAGCTGCTGCATGAAAAATCCCCTGCTTAATTTGTTGAAAAGCTTGCTGATGTTCAGGACTCCACATGAAACCGCTCTTCTTCTGTGTCAGACAGAAGAAGATAGATAGGGCTTGTAGTCTGTAATCTGGAATATGCATCCACCAAAAAACCCATAGCGCCTAGGAAAGCCTGAGTTTCCCTCTTCATGGTTGGTGGGGACATGGCTGCTGTTTTGTGGATCACATCCACTGGAGCCTGACAATGGCCGTCTTGCTATTCTACTCCTAAAATCTGAATTTCTTGGGTAAGAAACTAGCCTTCAAGAGGATCTGGATCATCTTCATCCATTTCTCAAAAACTTCCCCTGATGTGTTGTCCCAATGATACGACACAATGGTGTCATCAATGTACTGCAAGAGTGCTGGAGCCTCGCCCTTTCCAGTGCAGTCTGGATCAGTCATGCCAAATAGTGAGGTTGTGTTTTCCCCCCAGGGCAGCTGGTTCCAAGTGTGCTTATCAACCCTCCAGGTGAGAGCAAACTGCGGCCAGCACTCTGCTGCCAGAGGAATGGAGAAAAATGCATTAGCAGTGTCGGTGGTGGCACTACTTTGCTCCCTTGGATTCCAGTGCGTACTGAAGTTCCAGCATGTCCAGCACAGTGGCATTCAGTTGTGGTGTGACTTCATTCAGGCCACAATGGTTTCCTGACCGTCTTCATCTCCATTGCAATTAAGTACAGGCCTTATAGGACTATTAAAGGGTGAGTAAGACTTGCTTACCACTCCTTGACCCTCCGGTTCATGCATCGTCTCATGGATGGCGATCACAGAGTCCCAGCTGGTGCAGTATTGTTGGTAGTGCACTGTAGTGGTAGTGATAGGTACCTATTGTTCTTTGACCCTCATCAGTCCCACAGCAGGAGAGCCCTCAGAGAAAACAGGCCAGGTATTCAGCTAATTTCCTCTGTCTCTAGAGCAGCTCTCCCAAAAGCCCAATGAGACCCTTTTGGGTCTGTGAAATACCCTCCCCTGAGGTAATCCATGCCAAGGATACATGGGACCTCTGGGCCAGTCACAATGGGGTGTTTTTGCCATTCATTCCCAGTAAGGCTCCCTTCAGATTCCAGTACAGTCAGCTGTTGGGATCCCCCTGTCACTCAGAAATGGATGGATGGACAGATGGATTCTGCCCTTACATATCTTGATGGCTTCAGGGCACATTATGTGCCAGTGTCAACAAAAACCTTATACTTTCATAGGTCAGACATGCCAGGCCATTGGATCCATTGGATCCACACTGTCCAATACATCTGATTGTCTTTTTCCTCCACCTAGCTGAAGGCAGGGCCCCTCTCTTTCTGGTCATAGAGCTTGTTCCTCACTTCTTGTAAGTATGAACAGGAGATCCCTTCAAGAGAATCAGAAGTAACATTAGCCCTCCTATTCTGTCTGAGGGTGTCCACTGGAAACTGGAGTGGTATCAATCTTTGAAGAATTTCCTGTGGTGGTTGTTCTTCCTCTCAAGTCACAAACTTGTGCTGCTAGGGCAGACGTGGGTTTTCCATCCCATTTTCTCATGTCCCCTCTATAGTCATGCAGGTAAAACCACAGGTTACCTTGTGGTATGTACCCTCTCTCTCAAGCAGTGGGGGCACTTACTCCTAGAAAAAAGACTCTGGTCCATATTAATGGGGCACAGAACCTTTCATCTCTACCTTGCTCAAGTCTTTCAAATCCATCCGCAGTTTTGAACAGTCCTTCCACAGCCAAGGCTTCTTCTGCTGGGGAGGCCAGAATTGAATACAGAGCTCCAGGCAGAGTCTCACACCTTCGCAACAGAAGACAGGATCCATTCCCTGATATTCCTGGCTGCACCCTTGCTAAAGCAGCCCAGGAGGTGGTGGACTAATTTGCCGCAAGGAGTGCACTGCTGGTTCCTGTTCAGTAGTTGTTAACCATGACACCCAGAATTTCCTCTGTCAATCTGCATTCCAGCTGGTGAGCTCCAAATCTGCACTTGTGGAGGGCATTTATAATCTACAGGTGTATGACTTGGCATTTGCCTTTGTTGAAGTTCATGAGGAACCTGTTTGCCCATTTCTTGAGCTTTTCCACATTCCTGTAAATGGTCATTCAATCCTGCCTTCCAGCATATTAACCATATCCTCCAAATCAGTTTTGACATCATATCTCATGTGGACCACAAACTTACTTAGAGTGCACTATTTGTTGTAATTTCAGATAGTAACAAAAACATTGAACAATACTCATGGTCCTCTATTCACTCTATATTTCAACAATTTGATTATATGAGACTATGCCAAAAATCTTGCATGTAAATAACATTCAGTTCTCACACTTTTAATAGCCAAACCAGTGATCTCATCCCAGAAGGCAATGGATTCAGATAGGAATAATTTGTCTCCAGTAAATCCTTCCACTTGTTCTTGATGTCTTTGAAAACTTTTCCCCATAGTTTTCTTGAGGCCTGATATGAGGCTGAATGTAGGACTTGTAGATCCATGGATCTTCTTCTTATTGCTAAAGATGGCTATTCCATTAACCTTCTTCCAATTGTCAAGAATGACCACCAATCAGCTTATACACCAAAATAGCTGAGTATTAAAACTTCAGTGTAATTAGAAAATTTATGTTCCTGACATTCTAATCCATACAAACATTTGGTCATAATTGCACTCAGAACAAGTTTTGACAGCTTACTCTAGCTAGGGAAACATGTCTGAAACATTATGTTCAACTTTTCCTCTGCTTCAGATAGCACTTTTCTCACTCTAAAGCAAAATGAAGGGGCAAATATCTTCAGTTAAACCACACTGTTACATAGCGGTTTAATGATCGATATGATCTCATTGGACGAATACTTGGAATTCGCACATTATACTACAGCAGCTCTAAAAATGGCAATAGCATGGGGCAACTGAGAACCAGATTCTTGAAAGAGGGGTATTTTATTAAAACAAATAAAATGTATACAATAAAAATGCTTCAAAATACTCATCTATGCATTACTTTATTTGTATGTCAATGAACCAGTTCGGAAACTTGCTCTTCTCAACTGTTTACTTTACATTTCCATGATAAAAACAATTTAGTGGAAAAACAAACGGTGTAGTTGACTTAGGTCTTTCGCTGAGAAGACAGAAACTACCGTAATTCTATCAAAAAGGAAGTAACAGACTGAAATTTTGCTCCTCAGAAACTATGCTTTCTTGTCATTAGTTTCTTCCCCACCTGAACTGGAAGCTATGGAAGATTTTCATTGTTGGATTTGAGATCTGTTACTCAGTAACTGAGTAACTCTGTTTATCTTCAGTTTTTGTGTTTAGCAACTACCCACCTCTTTGAAGATCTTTGTTGAGTGAAGGTACTATGCTATCCCTAATGGAGTTTCCCATACAGTGCTTTTTTAATGTTATGACCAGATGAATGGTTATTTGTCTGCCTTTGTGGTCTATTTTCTACTTAGTCTTGACTCTTCTATTTATTTTTTGTCTTTTCCTCTTGCTGAAATCGTTCAACAGATGCCAGTTTTCTTAGAAGTATCAGCCAGACTTTACAAAATGTCTTCGCTATCACATTATGATACTCTCACACTACAGTATAGCACGCTATGCCCAAGTAGTATAATTTTTTTTTATAGTTTCAAATATACCAGAAAACTGTAACACCTGTAGAATAGAAAATATTTGCCTGAAGAAGTTCCTCTTTGAGTCAAGAACGTTTCTTTTCATGTTCAGCATACACTCTCATCTAATGAAGAATAGATATTGCTGAAATTAAACTTCTAGAACAGTGACTTCAACAACAATACAAGCTTTGTAAAATAGTTTCAACAACTGCTAGCACGCTAAATTTAGCTAACATACTACATTAAGAGGAAATTCATTTCCCATCACATCCATGAGCTTTCATTCCAACTGGAGCTTGCTTTGTGTAAAATGGAAGATAGAGATCAAATGAATACATTGGTGAAGGAACTGAAAACTTGCTGTTATACTGCTAAAAATTAGTAATCATTAAAGAACACAAGTTTAATTTTAAAAAGTCTGGAAAAGAACTATAAAATATCTACAATAGGGAAAAATTAAATAGAAGACTGTCTTCTTTTTATCTTTTCTTTCTGGCTAATAAAATTTCTTTCTATGTTGTGCCAAATTTATATGACTTAGAGAAAATATACTAGAAAATCTTAAACTGAAATTTAACACCTGTCTCATTCCTTTAAATAGCCAAATGCTTCCATCTTCCTGTCTCACACAATACCATGATTCCAAATGGACTTCCTCAGTTAAAACTGACATCTTACAACTGCATTCATTTTTTCCTTAAAAACTTTTTTGTCAACCTTATTTTACAATTATGCAGATCTGTTGACTTTCTGCATATGAAGCAAAGTTTTCAGTTTAGAAACTATGCTGAGGAAAAATAAAATGCTTAGAATGTGGTGGGAAATGGGAATTTTCTTGTTGCTACTATTGCACATGCCTTACATTGGTTCTTTTCAATAGGTTATTTTTTTATTCTTATTTAAACAGGTGTTCAAGGATATGAAACGAAATGCTCAAAAAAAAAAAAAAGTATCTATCACATTTGCTTATAACCTTAACATATGTTCAATGAATACGATGATTCTTCAAGTCACAAGAAAACTTGCAGTGAAAATCTGGAAAGAATTCTGGAATTATGAACATGTGTAAACTTAAGGTAGAAAAGGTATTTCAAACTCTGTTTTTCAGAGAAGAGTCAATAACTTAATATAAAGGAGGCCTCATTAAAATACTCCATATATGGATATAACTTTATTACCAGTTTTCGGTAAGTGAAAGAATAAACAAAGATCATGAAGTCCAATAAAGAGACACACAAACCACAAACTCTTTCATCTGGGTAGAAATAGCCCTGCAAACCAATATATTCTCAGGCTCATGCAGCTGAAAAGTAACTTTACAGAAAAGGACCTGGTGGGCACCAAGTTGAACACAAACCAGCAACGGGCCCTTGCCACAAAGCGTGCAAATGAGACCCTGTGTTGCATTAGGCAAAGTACTGCCAGCAAGCAGGGGAGGTGATCCTCTCTACTCAGTACTGGTGAGGCCATGCCTTAAGTGCTGTGTCCAGTTCTGAGCTTCTCAGCAAAAGGGCGGTACAAAGCTACTGGAGCAGGTCCAACAATGGGTCACTAAGATGATGCAGAGACTGCAAGAACTATGAAGAAGGGCTGAGAAAGCTAGGACTCGTCAGCCTGGAGAAGAGAAAGTTCAGATGGTGATCATGTGAATGTAAAGGGAAGGTGAAAAGAAAACAAAGCCAGGCTTTTTTCAGTGGTGCCCAGTGACCTGACAAGAGGAAATGGGCACAGTCTGAAATACAGGAGGGTCCATCTGAAAAGAGTTTGTAAATGGTGCTGGTGACAGAGCACCAGCACAGGCTTCCCAGAGATCTTGTGTAGTCTGCATCCTTAGAGATACTCAAAACCCAACTGGAGATGAATCCTGGCTAATAGGCTCTATGTGACTACTTGAGCAGGGGAATTGGACCAGAAGATCTCAGAGGTTCCTTGCAGGCTCAGCTGTTCTGTAATTATGTAATTCTACAAAATAGACAGAAGTCTCTTCTGCTTTTTCTGACTTGAATGATTGTCATATAGGTTTTCATATTCTCTGGACAGAGACTTTAAGAAGACTTAAGATTGCAATACATATTTGGAAATTCCATTCCTGTTTTGTGGTGAAACAGTGTTGCTGGGGTGAAAGCAAATGTATTTCCCCAATAATGCAAAAGCTCTTGGAGCCCTATGTTAACAGTATAAGGACAAACCCTCAATTTCTGAATCACATTCAGGCTTCTTTCCAATTGAAATTCTCAAATCCATAGATGCTTATATATGAGAGAGGGGGCAGGGGGAGGGACAGACAGAGACACAGAGAGAAGCAGAGAAAGAGACAGAGAAAGACATGAAGAGAGACATGGAGACAGACACAGGGACAGACAGAGACAGATAGAAAAGGATTAGATTTTATTATTAACATATAACAGTAAATAGAGTATATTAGACTATAAAGAATTACATTTGGGCTATTTCTTAGAATGTGGATGTGGTGT
>VZRR01010221.1:188821-279055 GCA_013398015.1 Oreocharis arfaki
ATTCCAAATGGACTTCCTCAGTTAAAACTGACATCTTACAACTGCATTCATTTTTTCCTTAAAAACTTTTTTGTCAACCTTATTTTACAATTATGCAGATCTGTTGACTTTCTGCATATGAAGCAAAGTTTTCAGTTTAGAAACTATGCTGAGGAAAAATAAAATGCTTAGAATGTGGTGGGAAATGGGAATTTTCTTGTTGCTACTATTGCACATGCCTTACATTGGTTCTTTTCAATAGGTTATTTTTTTATTCTTATTTAAACAGGTGTTCAAGGATATGAAACGAAATGCTCAAAAAAAAAAAAAAGTATCTATCACATTTGCTTATAACCTTAACATATGTTCAATGAATACGATGATTCTTCAAGTCACAAGAAAACTTGCAGTGAAAATCTGGAAAGAATTCTGGAATTATGAACATGTGTAAACTTAAGGTAGAAAAGGTATTTCAAACTCTGTTTTTCAGAGAAGAGTCAATAACTTAATATAAAGGAGGCCTCATTAAAATACTCCATATATGGATATAACTTTATTACCAGTTTTCGGTAAGTGAAAGAATAAACAAAGATCATGAAGTCCAATAAAGAGACACACAAACCACAAACTCTTTCATCTGGGTAGAAATACCCCTACAAACCAATATATTCTCAGGCTCATGCAGCTGAAAAGTAACTTTACAGAAAAGGACCTGGTGGGCACCAAGTTGAACACAAACCAGCAACGGGCCCTTGCCACAAAGCGTGCAAATGAGACCCTGTGTTGCATTAGGCAAAGTACTGCCAGCAAGCAGGGGAGGTGATCCTCTCTACTCAGTACTGGTGAGGCCATGCCTTAAGTGCTGTGTCCAGTTCTGAGCTTCTCAGCAAAAGGGCGGTACAAAGCTACTGGAGCAGGTCCAACAATGGGTCACTAAGATGATGCAGAGACTGCAAGAACTATGAAGAAGGGCTGAGAAAGCTAGGACTCTTCAGCCTGGAGAAGAGAAAGTTCAGATGGTGATCATGTGAATGTAAAGGGAAGGTGAAAAGAAAACAAAGCCAGGCTTTTTTCAGTGGTGCCCAGTGACCTGACAAGAGGAAATGGGCACAGTCTGAAATACAGGAGGGTCCATCTGAAAAGAGTTTGTAAATGGTGCTGGTGACAGAGCACCAGCACAGGCTTCCCAGAGATCTTGTGTAATCTGCATCCTTAGAGATACTCAAAACCCAACTGGAGATGAATCCTGGCTAATAGGCTCTATGTGACTACTTGAGCAGGGGAATTGGACCAGAAGATCTCAGAGGTTCCTTGCAGGCTCAGCTGTTCTGTAATTATGTAATTCTACAAAATAGACAGAAGTCTCTTCTGCTTTTTCTGACTTGAATGATTGTCATATAGGTTTTCATATTCTCTGGACAGAGACTTTAAGAAGACTTAAGATTGCAATACATATTTGGAAATTCCATTCCTGTTTTGTGGTGAAACAGTGTTGCTGGGGTGAAAGCAAATGTATTTCCCCAATAATGCAAAAGCTCTTGGAGCCCTATGTTAACAGTATAAGGACAAACCCTCAATTTCTGAATCAAATTCAGGCTTCTTTCCAATTGAAATTCTCAAATCCATAGATGCTTATATATGAGAGAGGGGGCAGGGGGAGGGACAGACAGAGACACAGAGAGAAGCAGAGAAAGAGACAGAGAAAGACATGAAGAGAGACATGGAGACAGACACAGGGACAGACAGAGACAGATAGAAAAGGATTAGATTTTATTATTAACATATAACAGTAAATAGAGTATATTAGACTATAAAGAATTACATTTGGGCTATTTCTTAGAATGTGGATGTGGTGTTAGGAGTTACGATCAAGGTTGCTCAAACAACAATGTATTTGGCAGGAATATTTTAATGTATTTATGTCTAAATCAATAAATTAGCTTTTTATTCAACACTCATCATTATTTTCAAATTTTTTTCTTAGAACTTAAAATAATAGTCTATTAAAAAAACCCCTATTTAGACACCTAAATTCATTCAACACCCAGAAATAAACTAAAGTGAAGCACTCATCTGTCAATTATATTTTTTGAAGAAAAAAAAAGAACAAAAAGGATCTAGTACTGTTTGAAGTTGAGGTCCCCTTTTGTAAATGTTGTGACAGTTGACTATATCATGAGCTGCCTAAAATGATTAACCACATTCAGAAACATAACATGAATTAAACACTGAACATTTCAAGTGTATACAATGACAATCAGTTTTACAGAAAGACAAAGATATTTCAACTTGGCCTTCTCTTCAATGTTGAAATGATGGGTTTGGCTTAACAACTTGATATGAAAACTGTGATTAAGTCTTTCAGGATATTCAGGAGCTAAGCCACTACTGTATAAGAGTATTTTTAGAACAGACAGTCTTATACAAATCTATTACCAAATGCACCCAAATCCACTACTAAAGTAATAAAACTATTCAAATCAGTAGGCAGAAAGTTCTATTTACCTTTTTTTTAGAATACTAGCTAGTTATTTTTCATAACCCTAAACACGAATTTACCTCATTCTGACTTGAGTGTTGCTGGCTTTGATCGTTAGAAGCCCCATGAATTCTATATTGTCCTGGAGTAATATAATTTCTATTATTTTAGTAACTCATTTTATAATCTTGACAAAGTATAATTTGTTAGTTGTTCCTTTTGTGCAGCACTTTCCCTGTTAATGCTTCTCAGAAAACAAAGAATCAAAATGCCTGTATCAGTTCATATGATTGCAGCTACATCTATACTTGGTATCAAAACATAAACAGAATCTCAGTAATAGAAAAGAAAAAGAACAGTGGCTGATAGAATAAAGCATGTGTTTTATAAACTGGATTTTAAAGATATTATTTTTGCATAGTTGCTGTCAATCTTAACATTAAAAGGATGTATCCTTTGAATGAAAAGGCACAGCTGCACTCATTCATTAGGAAAATACAGTAAAAACACAAAATCATGCGCCTAGAAGTATCACAAAAAGCTAAGAATAACATCTATAAATGCAGCTTACTTTCATTGAATCCTAATTATAAGAGCATTTTTCACTCTGCTACTTGAATATTCAGAGCTACTATTAATTTGCCGTGAGCAGTTTTCATTTTCCACATATCTTCAGGATTCAATTAAACTATTCTAGATAAATTTTTAGAGTTTTAAAACATTTACACTCTGAATATATAATTTTACTTATTCATGGAGTTGAAGAGATTTGTTAATGACATCTTCTAAAGGAGAAAGGGAGAGCTGATTAAGTAATACGGTTGTTTTTCACTCAAATTATGGAACAAAGTAGAATACAGCGCATTATCTATTTTATACTGCTTTCATGATACAATGTGTGAGAAGTGCAAAATAATGGTATGCTTGCAAGCTTGCAAGTCTTTCACCAGCCAAAGCCTTATAACTAGTACTACAAACTCAAGTCCAGAAAGAGATAGTATATAATTAGTAGTTATATCTTCAGAAACCTGTTTAGTCATTGAATAATTAATACCTACAATATATGTCTGCAAAACTCTGTTCTACTATAGGTCAAACACAAATAATTAATTAAAAAAAATCCCAGGTTTAGGAATTGAAAATGTAAATCTTGTATTTGCCTCCCATACCAACATGCATTTTGCCTTTGAAGGATGAATCACTCTGGAGATCACCAAGTGCAGAGGAGGGTCAGTTACAGAACATTGCCCGAATAGGTTTAGCTAACTCCAGCGACAGATACTTCTCAAACTTTCTGGGCAAGTTATTCCACTGCTGTAAAAAACCCAAAAAAACCACATAAAAACAAACAAAAAAGTTGTTACTTCTCATATTTAGTCAGAATTTCCTGTGATTCACTGCCCTCAGCACTCATGGATGAATCCTGTCAGGTGTCAGTGACTTGTGTGTATCTGGTTAATATGAATATTCCTGAACCTGATCATCTTCCACCAAGTCTTTCTTATTTCAGATTTTCCCACTGGCACCTGGGATTGGTGAACACAGGTCCTATCAATGAAGACAGGGGTGGAGAAGGCACTCAGTAACTCAGCCTTTTTAAAGGCCTTTGCCACCAGGTCCCGTTCCTATTCTTCCTTTTCCTGCTACTGAACCTGTAGATACAACTGCATGCTCTCATTGTATCAACTGGGAAATGAAGACCAACTAGGAGTTATAATCAAGGTCACAGAGAAAGTTAGAACTTGTGAATCCAAGAACTGTTCTAGGGGCTCACAGCCTACACTGCTGTTTCTTTGAATAGAGACTTACTTTAATGTGCATAATGGATGGGGGAAAAAAAGGCGATAAACAAGACTTTTTTAGATCCTCAATAATAGCTGACCCTGTACAAATGAAATGTCAAATCATCACAGTGAACAAAATCAATCTGAATGCAATCTATCCTGCAACTCAAAATTAGATTTTTTTCTTCTTTCTTTTAACCTCTTAGAGCAGATTCAAGCAGATTCACAGACTGAAATGAAGCCAGGTACTCTCTTCAAAGTGTTTTCCTTTTTCCTTTTTTTTTGCTTAAACTGGAAATCAAAATGTGAATGTTGTAAAAAAAGTTTTTTACTAAGTACATTTTGAGTGCTGCATCTATTTGCCAAAATAGAAACCAGTCACTGTGGGTGGTGATCTTCTAAAGTAGAAAGGGAAAAGGTCACTTAAGGCTTTATTCCCTAGGGTGTTATGTGGCTAAGCACATGCTTTAAAACTTTGCTGCATAAGTGACACTTCGCTCAGCACCTTGCAGAGCTCATCCTTAGCAAGGCAGTAATGATTTACTGGTGCCATCATTTTTAAGTATTTAAGCAAAAGACTATACTTTTGAGGATTAAAACTTCTTTTAGATGAGATTCATTCAAGTACAGGAATTCACTGCAAAGCCCTTCAAGTGCTTAATTTTTATGTTTGGAATATGCTTGAGAATTTGGCAGCTCACTGAAGAACAGGCTCCAGGAGTCTCAGTTATGATTTAAACATCTCCATCCACATACAACTACCTGGCTCATTTCTGCCAAAGGGCTGTATTTGTCATAGGCATGAATTTTGCTTTCCCAAGACCATTATGTTTTGTCCATTTAAAGTCTTGGTAATTGTATTACATTGAAGGAGTTTTGCTGTGCATTTTTTTTTTCTGAAATACAGTTATTTATTCATGTAATTATTTATATAGGCTGCTGTTCCTTCTGACCAAAGGACACCCTTACAGGCTAAAATATAACTTTAATAGCAGCATGTTCACAGCTGAATAATTAGATTTCAGACATAATATTTCACAGAATCACAGAATTATTGAGTATCATTAGTTGGAAGGAATTCACAAGAATTATCAAAGTCCAAATCCTGACCCTGCACAGGAGACCCTAAGAGTCACACCATGTGCCTGAGAGTGTTGTCTAAATGCTTCTTGAACTCTGTCAGGCTTAGTGCTGTGACCACTTCCCTGGGGAGTCTGTTCCAGTGCCCAGCCACCCTCTGGGGGAATAACCTTTTACTGATATCCAACCTAAACCTCCCGACACAGCTTCAGGCCATTCCCTCAGTTTCTGTCACTGGTCACCACATAGAAGAGATCAGTGCCTGCCCCTCCTCTTCCCCTCACAAGGAAGTTGTAAATGCAAAGAGGTCTCCCCTCAGCTTCCTCTACTCCAGGCTTGAACAGACCAAGTGACCTCAGCTGCTCCTCACATGGCTTCCCCTCAAGGCTCTTCACCATCTTCATTGCCCTCCTTTGGACAATCTCTGATAACTTAATATGTTTTAATACGTTGCCCAAAACTGCACGCAGTACCCAAATGATGAGGCTACACCAGTGAAGAATTGAGCTACATTTCATACAGCATATGACAATATTTCATACTTTCACATAAGTATTTTTCTGGGGAGGACAGAAAATACGGATTGACTTACAATGAATTAAATATCATAGTAGTTGATTATCTCTAATTAATAATTAGGAATGAATGATATCTCTGGAGTCTTGGATGCTTTTCTGTGACTGTTACAATTGATCTTTTATTGTTCCATCTAAAAATTAATTTTCTGTTCTCGTTATTATCTTCTTTGAAATGCTTATGAATAGGATCCAGCTAACAGCTATTTTGACTAATCTCCCTGAAGATGGTCTACAATTTTTCATAACATTGCAATTTCCTCTGAAGAATTTTTCATTCTTTTTAATAAAAAAATGTCATTCTTGCATCTTCTTTCTGCATATTTAGTATCCACTTTCCAGGTTTTCAAATAATACAGAAAGTATATAGGTAGTTTCCCTAATCTATATAAGGCTACAGAGATTGTTAATGCACTCTCACAAAATGACTTTTTGTGGCATCCACATTCTGCTTAAAGGGCTGAACAGGATGCAGCCAAGCCAGTTATGATGTGGCTGTCTCAGCCACATTACAGCAGTTTGAAAGATGCTCTAATTTATGTCAGCTGCTGTAGCCTCTGAGCAGTCATGTGTCTTTTGCAATAGAAACATTCTGACCACCTTTTATTGCTCTTTGCTTCAGCATCTTGTTTCACTGGGCTCCTTAGGAAGGAGGTAAAGGAGACAATTTTTTATACTTTCTGTTGCTAGGTGTCTTTTTCCCCTTAATAATCACTCATCCCTAGGTAGGACACCAGAAAAACAGTAGCAAAAAAAAGTAGCTGCTATTTGTGTGTAGGTCATGCATTGCAGGGGCAGGCTGGGTGGGAGACAATCTGGCTTTAATTTTCTATTAAAAAAACCCAACAAACCAAATCAAACAAAAAAACCATCACCTGAAACTAAATAGAAAAAAAATGAGCAACCGAAAACTAGGTTAGAGAGTTTAAAGTAGATTGAACTAGATCATTGACAGGAGAGGAGAGAGAAACTGAAGGAAAACATTTCTAGACACCCTTTTTACCCAAGTACATCTCGAATTTAGGACACATTTCAGCTTCATCAAGTTTACAGCTTAGTGTGAAATGCTAACAGTTATATTATTTTTATAACATTTGTACCAAAAAATCAGCCCATATATCTTATACATAACTTGGGCATTTGGGACACATTCTGACCTGATGAAATTTCCTAGACGTAACGAAATACGTTTCTTGAAATCTGAAAAACTGATTTTCTTTTTTCCAGCAGTTTCCTTCATTGGCCTTCAAAAGAAGCAACTGAAGGAGACAATTCCTCTAATAATTGACAGTGCTGGAATTTTACGTGGTTTACTCACATGCCAGTGAGATAAATGCCACTTGATAAATGTGTTCTTTGTAATAGCTATGTACTCTGGTGCTGCTGTACTCAAGCTCCCTGTGTCCAAGCCAGCTTTTTGAAGTAGACACAGAGAGTTGCCTCAGTGCAGCTCTAAGCTTGATTGAATTAGTCATGGTTATTGCTTCTCAAATGCAGCTATACTGCATTTGGGACCTGGGCATGTAGTGCTATACGGTTTTGTACCGAGTCATATAGACATTAAAACTCTAGCAGACCTTGACAGAACTCCTTTATTTGTGCCCTATTAGCAATATGGAGCTGCCCCAAGACACACATATAAGAAAGAAAGTCAAGCACAGAAACATTCGCTGTTGTCACAACTAATCCCTAGGCACTCTTGAGAGGATAAAAATTTAAAAAAAAAAAAAAATCATCTACCATTAAACATTTTTAAATGGCATTGATAGTGGTACGTCTTAGCATGAGCAAGACAAAAATCAGGTTCATAGATAAAATTAGGAAAAAAAAAATTAGTCTTAAAAAAATTAACTTAAATATCACTTGGGTATATAGGCATTTGGGAGGAGATCGAAAGCTGATGAAGAGAGCAAAAGATATTGAACATTGCTGAACTCAGATTTCTTTCTCCAATGAGTAAATGTTATGACTTTTTTACTGTTCATTTTAGACTGTCTTCACTGAGCTAGACCAAAAGGTGTCACTGAAGAAGCCTGAATGTCAGTACAGTAACCAAATGAGTTGTCTTTCTTTTTCTCCCAGTTTCGGAAGGCTGACTCTAAAACTAAAGACAGAAGCTGAGTATTTTACTCTTCATTCTGCTTTCAGATGTATACATGGTGTTTGCACATTTAGCTCTTCTTGCTGAAAAATTCTTACTGTTGCTTTATGGCTTATTAGTCATCTCAGTGGCAATATGAGGGAGAAAAAAAAAACAACCTAGATAAAAGAGAAGCCAGTGCACTGCTCTGATTTTACTCCTTGATAAAGTCCATCTGCCTCGCTGTGGAAATTCAAACCTGGAATTTCATCCATACTGTATACTGTCCATGTTGGTAAGAATTAATGCCTGTTACGCATTGCAGTAGTTATATAAAACTACCAATGAATGTATCACTTCATACACTTTTGCATCTAATGCAAAAGAGAGTTCTGTGGGATGATTGAGGTACAGGTGATACACTGTATTTCATTTATTCATCGGTCATAATTACTTATGGTCAGATTTTACTGATAGCCCCAAATACTGATAGCATTATTCCACACAGGCATTGCTATATTATTCCAGCTTCTAAACATGTAGAAATCCAGAAGAATTTCAAAGCTAAGAAATTAAAATAAGACTTTCCTAATTTTGCTAAATGCATGTTGTTAGTATAAAGCAATTAAATAATATTGTTTTCTTTACATATTCACCATGATAGCAGTGAGTTCTTCCTGCTAAACATAGAGAGAAAAATGTGCATGAATACACCACCAGCCCCACGGAAGCAGATTCCATAAGCTTCCTCCCAAAATCCATCACAGACACCTGATAAATTAGGCAACTTGAGTAAATACAACTCAGTTTTTACCAAGTGAAAAAAAATTTGAAACTATGGATGATCTTTGTGTCTGAGCAGAATCAATTCTATGCTATATCTTCCATTTTTACTGTTGTCTCAGCTATTTTATAAAGCATCCTAAATAAATTTAAATGTTCTGCCTTAAACTGAAATGCTAAGTTTCTGTCAACTGAAGTTAACGGTAAGAAAACTGTAATATATTAAGACTGCCAGAAGTATGTAAGAATAAATCCAATTATATCTACCACATTTACATTGGTGTACCATTTTTCTAACCTTCACGTTTAGTTTTTCATTTTTTAAAATAAGAGCTGAGGAATCCAAACTCTCTTTTCTAATTATGTCTTTTTAATAAACATTTTTATTGGCATTTTATTTTATTTTCTATTTTTAAAGGAGATATTAGTCTACTTATATTCAGTTCACATTATTTAACACATATTCACATAAAGTGAGGAATGTGTCATAGTCTGTGATGCAAGAAAACATTAGTATAGGCAAAATTTACTTGGCTGTACAGTACATGTAACTGGATTAATTATATTTTTAAGAGAAAATCTATTGAAATCGCACAATCGCCTGAAAAGGACCCCATATTTTACTCTTGATTATAACAAAAGCATGAGATTCTACATGAGCCTACGTAGTCTGAATTTCGATTAAGAATAATAAAGCAATTTTCCTGTCCTCAGGAGTTTTACATTTTGAACCTTCTGTTCTTCTTTGGAAGAGGAAAATAAATCTGTGATAACTTTTGTTATCCAAAATTCATAAAATTATAAAATTCCGTGGATTTGTCTTTTTCAATTTATTTTGATTTTTAAAATTTAATATTTAAAAATTATTTTTAAAGGAAGAAACTCATGTAAATTTAATGTAACCTTAATAAAAAATTTTTGAGGGACATATGCATTTTTAAAGAAAATAATGAACTAAAATTAAATAATGCTTTGGGAGAGGGCAATCTAAATCCATATAGTGTTATGATATTTCAGCCCTTTAACTATTAGCAATATAAATATTTAAATTTCTATTTAAATTGATTTTGAAATCACATCAAGTAATTTGATAAAAATCGCAAAAGCCTACTTAGTACTTCAGCATCAATATCATATGGACCAGAGGATTATCCAGCATCAGATTTATCTAATTATAATAAATCTTACAGACTAGAAACTGTCCGTTTCATGATGCAGACAGTGCCAGAAGTAACAGATATGTTGTGCACCTATTAAAGTGCATTTAAAATAATAATTAGAACCAGTTTTTGAAAATTACTCACAACAGGCTAACCCAGTAAAACTTCAAGTATTTTAGCATACACATTACCATAACTAATAATAAAATGGGGTCAAGTCCTGATGACAGGTTTGTCATTTTTCTTTTAGGTGATTTTATATGCTTCAGCAAAACATTTCTTTAAGCTTCACGATATTTCAGAATACCTAAAATAGATGCAACAGCTAAACTCTGAGCATTAACGTATTTTTTGCAAGATTACTATTCATGTGTAAATATGCTACATAACTCCAAAAAACCCTTTGGTGTCAGAGTTTGAACATGGTATGAATTTCTTCATGTATCATACAAAAATAACTATTTAATATAAGTGAATGTCATCATTAGAAGGAGATTGCTTAATTTAAACCATTTTATAACTGGAATATTCTGCTAATATATTTTTACTCTTACTCAGGATGTAACAAAAAAGAGATGTTATTTGAATATATAAATACTAAATTGATGGAATGGCATTTTTCTTTCACGAAATAGAATGAAACAAAGTGGTTTCTACATCTACAAGACTGTACAGCTAATGTATTAATGTGTTTTAGTATGTCTAAAGATTCTGCATTTCCAAATTAAAGGTTTCCTATTTTCACTAGTTTTTTTTATGTGACAGAAAGCAACAGACTTACTAAAGAAAGTACTTTTAAAAAGTAAGTTTAGGAATACCAGTGGACTTCAGTTTTATACATCTTGTCAAAACTGAATTCAGATCAATATTGGATCATTACTTGCCACTGAAATGGAATTCATCAAAATCAATTTATAGCTTTTACCTTCTGTATGTAGAGGTGGAGATGCATTTTCCTCCTTTAAACAATTATGCTGTATAGTTTTCTATATGTCTAAGCGTATCCTTAACGTATTTCACTTCAAGTCCTGCATCGCTCTCTTGAAAAAAACTAGCATCTAAACACATATTCTCATCCAATTACACACATTAAATATTAAAAGAATATTGATGGTGGCTTATTAACCTTTTTCTGACAATGTTGCTTGGAACACTTTCCCTATTGCAGATGCAAACTTCCCATGTTCTCCTATACAATCACTGTCAGCAGGAAGACACAGGTCTTATTAGGAGAGAGCTCACAGTTCATACATTTCTTTATCAGACAAGTGGAACCACAACACTCCGAGAAATGTTATTTGAAACAGACTTAAAAGACTAAAAGATTAAGATGTTCTTCCATTTGGCCAGCCTCGATAAAAGCAGAAAGTGTTACAGGCTAGCTCCAGAGAGAAGCTTTTTTATTTCTACAGGTGTTTTTTTGTTCATTTGTTTTTCTTCTCCTTTGTACTTTTTTTCTTCAGCCTCTCTGTCCTTATATATAAAATGGGACAAAATACAATAAATGCAATTCAGTAAAGATTTCACGTATATTTAATAAGGTCTGTAGTTTGTGGATGTTTTGTTTGTATTAATTGAATTTTGAAATACTGTCTTATTTGCGTATGAATAAAATTTCAAAATGGAAGGTTGCAGAAGACACAACAGGAGTAAGAGGTACTCAGCACCTTCCAGGCTTACATTTCTAATATAATTGTTGTGGATTACAGCATATACAAACAAATCTGTTGTTGGCTTTCACAAAGCAATTAATTATTACGAGCATTCTCAATAAATCATTTATGGCAACACTAGCAAGGAAATACTAGCAAGAAGTGGAGATCCAGAGAAAAAAATCAATTCACAAAATTCCCTTCCATCTCTAAGTGTAGCTAATTTATAGGAAATTACAGGTTTAAATTCTTGTCTAAATTGAAGGTCTGTTAGTGTAACTGTGTGGTCTGGAGAGAGTCCTATGACCTAGTGCATGTCTCTGCCCTCCCTTCACAGACAGGTAACTTCCCCGTTTGCCTGTTTATTCAAACCTTTGCACCTTCCCTGAATCAGTACATACAGATGAAGGTCTACACCGAGGATGTCAAAACTAACCCTTCTCATTTTTTATTAAGGCGGATCACCAGATTTTCTGCACTATTGGACATCAATAATTCATTTATTTCACCACTATGTTTCTTGTCCAGGAAGAAACACTTTGAGAGAAGATGAATATAGTAGCTGACAACGAAAGCTCTGAGTTGTTATCTCATGTCTTAAGGCCTCAGATCACTTTTTGCTCAACTCCTTCCCCTCCTCCAAAAAGTAGCAGTCTACGGAAATTTTGGATGTTGTCTGAATCCATGAAAATACCTAATCAGTGCTCAGTCTGTGCTAACTTGCCTGCCTTCCAGTGCTCAGTCACATGGTTTAATTACATCCTCTTTTAAAAACACTATTGTACTTGACCATTTTGCACATCCTCTTTCTAGTCTTCTAGCATGAAAAAGACTGGACATTAAGTTCTCCTCTACCTTCTTTTAATTGTTCATTGGTTTCTAAACTTACACCATCTACTTGTCTCTGAGACAGCTCAGTATTTTCAACCTTTCTATATATCCTTTAATTTCTTTTCAACTTGAGCATTTATTTATTGCTATTTTTGATCTCTGATTACCAGAAAAGAACACAAGAATTTCAGCCCATTCATCCATTGATATCTCAACAGGAAAGGTAATCTGATCCTGATTTCTGTCTTTGTCATTTTCTTAGTAGCAAAATTATTTACTGAAACACGGAAAATTCTATTTTAATTTAAAGTTCATGCTTAGAAAATTCAAAATTAAGCTTACATTTCTTAATTACATTTCCTTATTCTGTTGCTTTAATCCAAATCCACAAGGAATATACAACTGAAAAACTGATTTTATGCTTTTCCCCTAAAATATGGCAATGTGTACTTTGTCTGGACTTCACAAAATATTTTTTGAATGACCCATCTCTTTGTATAGGCTTTGCTCCATGATTAATGATGCTGTCACTGAAGCAAATCTGAATCAACACTTCCATGTCTGTTTCAGCTGTCAGAATAGCTCAATTATTGCAGTAGTTTTACCTAGTTACAGCCAAAATCTGTAGTTATCACTTCTTTATTAGCAAGGAATCCTATTGATTCAGCAGTAGCTTTCAGTGAGGAAAAACTGATATGATTCAAACCCTAAATCAGAATTTGTATGTGAAAAGGAAATGAGAAGTATGCTTAACAGATGTCTGCTTTATAAATCCTACATTAAAATATACAGGAATCTTCTTAGTAAGTGCTTAAGGCCATAATGAATCAATCATGACAGTTTTAATTTTCATTTATATCATTATCAAACAAATATTCATGAAAGAGCAAATAGGGTTAAGCGCTCAAGAGGGCTGAGAATGAAAAGAATTCTCAAAGGAGGTCACAATATTTCTTCAGAAACTGGATATGATAAAAATTAATTTAATTTGGTAATAAACTATATATAAAATCACACATTTTCAGATGTTAAAAGTATTTACAACATATATTTGAAGAAAAATATCTGCTACTGTAGAAGAAATTTTTCCATTCAGCTTTTCCATCATGAACTCTATGTGACCCCATTTAAGGAAGACTTTGCAAGAGATACTATCCTTGTCAGGATGAATCTGATTCAAGCAACAGTTGGTGTACACTGCAGTGATTTTAGCTTCTTTGTTGAAAGAAGCTAGCTTTGAAGATTTACAGTCAAAGATTGAATCTAGCAGTTCACCGTAAACTCCATTTATCATCGGACATTACCTTATCAGATAGTTGCACACGGTAGAGAAAAATACAGAGAAGGTTTCATTAATTCTTTGGTGAATGTGGCTCTATTCTAATGATATATGGCTTCAACATGAACATTACACCATGGACTGGCTTTATTACCTACAGTTCACATGAACATGTGCCTATAACTCTTAGAAATGGCAGAAGCAGCATCCTAAAGCAGTTTTACCTGTGAAGTTTCTTGCCTAATACAGCAACTTTATCTCCCCATCTCATTAATTCAAGGGCAAGTTTGCATTATAAGAAAAAACAGTGAAGTATTACTTATGTTTCAAAAATTTTCAAATAAGTTTATTGAATTACTTAGACTACTAATCAAACACAGCACCAGAAATATCTGCATATTTAAATAGTTTACCTATGATATCTATGGCCCTGGGATGCCTTGTCTCGTTAACAGACCCCTTGTGTTTGGGTAAACCCCTTTCAAGAGAACTCCAGACCAGACTTTGAAGCTGTCCCAGGACTGCAATTCTCTATTATTCCCTTCAATTTCACACTCTGCCCCTAACAAATTAACCAAGCTGTTTCCATTGTACACAGAATGTAAGGAACTTACAGAAACCAAATATCTGTGAGTCTGGGATGGGAACCTGATAGTACTGTAAGGTAGTTCAACCTGTTAAGTTCCAAAAAGTCCATAGTTAAGTTTTAGAACAACTAACAGGTGTTGAAAATTAGCATATTTATTTATTTATTTATTTAATAAAAATGTACCATTTTCTTAGAATATTTACACACTGATTTGTTAAAATGTATATGAAATTGGGGGAGGCTAGTACTATAAATTTACCTGTTAATTATATAAAGGGTTTTCTTTTGCATGTCTATAGCCAGTAGATGTTGTAAATTCTTGAAAATGTTTTGTGTTACTAAAAAAATAAGTTTAGGTTTCTACTGTCTCTAATTCCAAGTGGAAACTTGGTGGAAGAAATTAAGCATACAATAATCTTCAACAACCACCAGTAACACACCTCCTGACTGCTCTGAAGCAAGAATACATGCTATTTTTTTTTCCATGCAATGCAATGGAATTGGGATGCTTCTATGAAAATCTCACCCTAAATTCTCTGGCCATTTAGCATCTATTTCAAACCATCTTCTTCAATATAAAATATGTTTGATTACTCTCACATAATACGTAAATTTTTTCTGCCTAAGTGTTCAAAACCATGTCATCTGATTCTCTGCTATCAAAGAGTAAGACTGAGGAGCGTTCAGTTATAAACTTTTACCAAATAGGAGACAGCATCATTTTTCCAAATTTTAAAAATATGTCAATAGTAGAGATAACCATGCAAGTCTATTCACCAGTGTGCAAAAAACATACACGTTGGTGTTTTTTTCTCTAGGTGCTATATAAAATTTTCCCTAATGACCAATAAGGCAATATGCACTCAGTTTCTGGAATACATGTGTTGTCTTCTGAACTGAGACCATCTGGCTTTTCATAGTTCATAATTATCAGTGAATATGTGAAGTCAAATATACTACAGATCACCATAAGCTATTATGTCAACTCATTGCTTTGCTCAGTAGTAAAAATATATTTGACATATGCTTTTCACATTAAGTGCATCTATTATCTTTGTATTAGAACACTCAGAATTAGGGCCCTATAGTTTTTCATAAAGTAGATAGAAATAAGGTACCTCAGATCAAGGGTTTTTACAAGGAAGCATAGCGAAATAAATTTCATGAAAGTTAAAATAAAAGCCAATACTTACGATCAAGTATATTTTGCAAAATATGTGTCTGAATCACACTAGAGATGTTGGCAATTTTCTCTCTCCTGAATGAAAGCGTGAAAATCAAAGGGCGTTTTCAAGAAGATATTAAACTTGAGCAACATTTGAATCAAAGTTATTTTCTTTACCCTCGCTTGCACAAGTTTCTTACCATCAGAAAACAACTGTCTATCACTATAATGCTTTTTGACTGTTCAGATAAGTGCAGCATGCAGAAGCTCTCTCCATACATAATACATATGTATTACAGCATGCTTTTTTCAAGAAATCCGATTGTATCAATTTCCACAACACTAATCATTATAGTAGTCTATTATTCGTGTTATGAGATCAGTCAGTTAAAAGTAGTAGCATGATTATCCTTAAGAACAAGAATCTGATTTATATATCTGTCAATTATTTGCTATTCTGTCTACAGTTCTTATGACTCCCTAAATAATACTTTTCTGGCCTTCATATAATTTCCCTGCTCTCCAACCACTAATACAAATAATCATGTGCATAATTATATTGCACCAAGAGCGTAGAATTATATGTAAGAGCACAAGTAAGATGTTGAGAGTAGTTATATGAAGCAGAGAGCAGGGAAGGAGCCCCCCATTCTACATCCTGTATGTTGCTTTTAGGACA
Source organism: Oreocharis arfaki (assembly GCA_013398015.1). NCBI lineage: Eukaryota > Metazoa > Chordata > Aves > Passeriformes > Paramythiidae > Oreocharis > Oreocharis arfaki. The sequence goes on from VZRR01010221.1 coordinate 204,937, forward strand.
CAAGTTATGGCAAAGCAAGGCAAATATTAGTTTTGCCAAACTAGCAATTAAATCATATTGGTGAATGGTCCTGTGGATGAAGAATTACACCAAGATTTATGGATTATGAGTTCAATCTCTGATTATTATCTATATCACAAATATTATATTCAATTCCTGTGTAAATAACATTTTACCGGGATAGGAAAATTAAACGTATCTATTAAAAAAAAAATCATCCTATAGATGTTAATTAGAATATTTAGATTGTTATATCTTCAGGAACTGATGAATTGGAACCCCACATCTTTTCTCTCACCTAAGATAATAATTAAAACAGTAATTTTATTCTAGCTTGTAGGGTTTTAAACTCAAAATAAGAATGTTTGGTTAAAACATCCAAAAATGCACTACTTTCTCTCATATAGTACCGTATGTACTGCCCAGGATAGCCATATTAAATCACAATGCAAACCTAAGTATATAAACAACCCCCCTCATTAAATATCAGCTGTACAATAAATAAATCAGGCATTCTCAGGCTCCTTATATATGAAAAAAAATGGACATCTTTTCCACAACATTCTTGATGTAAAGAGGAAATATAAACCAGCCATGTGAGAATTGCAGATAATTACTGTTCATAAGCTCAGCCTTGTTGCACAACACATTGTTCTTTTGGCTCCACAAAAACTCCAAGCCTCAGTATTCTTCAGACAACACTGCCAAACTTCAAGACCTGTCAAATAATTTTCTCTTCCTTTCTTGCACGAAGAAGTGCTTTCTGGTTTGTTGTTTGATTTTTTTTTTCCTTTTTACTTTTGCTTTCAGTCTTCTCTAGGCTGCATATTGCTAACCTCTAGGCTACATTCAAATCCCTCAGTCATCAAGTGAAAAAAAAGAGAAACATGAAGCATTTTCCTACTTCTTGTTTCCTAAATCAAGGAGAAACGGTATCAGTCTTCTTACCCCCTTTTTCCACATGTGTTGATTTAATGGCTTTTAAAGGTCAGCAGGGGAGACCAGAGAGGGCAAGAAACTTATCTGTCCCTGCTTATCTGGGAACACCTAAAGGAGAATATCCCTCACGGTTCCTTTCACCCTCAGCAATGAGACAAAGTGAAAAGAAAGAGCTTTACACATTTCTCAGGCAATTTTCACATATTCGGTTTAGTGAATCGGAAACATTGCATAAGTTTCTCTAGCTATAGGTGACTACCAGTTGCACCGAAGTGCAAGTGACATTAGAACAATTAATTCTTTGCACATATACAGGCTCTTCTGGGGTCCTATTTGGTTTTGTGGGTTTTAAGTCTTATCTCACTGGTTTTTATGAAATTTAATAAAAGGGGAGACAATTATAGGTTTTAGTCAACCTAAATCTGAAAAAAAAAGTGTTTAACTTTGTGTCTGTAATGCAGAGTAGTACAACAACACAATACTTCCTGATTTTGAAATCTAGTTAGTCCACCCATAATTTCACTTCCTCTGGTGAGAACATTATATTTTTAAGAGTAGTCAGCTTTTTTAAAATTGTATCAGCAATGAATGAGTGTTCCCAGGGAAATTTGATTGGTTTAATAGGATTTATTTGTAGTGGATGAAGACAACTCTTGAAGCCACAAAGCCTTACATAGATCATTGATGATTTCAGAGGGCAAGCATAGAGGGATGCCATCAGCAACAGAGGAAACACTTTTCTTAGACTAGTATATCTAATTTCAAGCACTGACAAGACTATTTTCTTCTCAAGTCAGATGAGTGCATGAGAAGTAAAGGGCAGAATATACACAAGCATGTAATACTATCTGTCTAAGGTCTGCAGCTAGTGTATTTTTCTTTCGCAAGAAGCCCATAAATTTCAAAAGCTGTCTAGACTAATAGCTGCCTTATACTTTAAAGATGCAACGCATGTCTCAAACTTTGGATGACAGACCATTTACAAAAACTGCTCTTAGTGATATTATACAACTACTCTGGAAAGTTAGAGGCATTTGTCTGGAAAAGCCAATCCATTTTGACGATTCTTGACACTTTAATATGCACAAGTTAAAAAAAAAAAAAGAAATATGGAGATCAGGTGAAAAGTAAAGGTTTCAGTGTTCTGTGTAAGCAAGGAAACCAGGGTCATATACTCCCAGATAAAGTTTTTCAACTTCACAGGAGGGCTAGAATGTTAAACTTGCTATGTTTAGCCAAAAAAAATAATATCCTCCTTTTAGATTTGCTCAGAGCAGTGTTCTAATAAAAACACCAGCTTCTTGGAAAATCATTAAACTTTTAAAAAATATTTGAGCTACCATCATACTCCTTGGTTTGAGGCTTGCACTGTATTAGGCAGTAAAGCATACACTTGCCAAAAGCATCCTTCATGCTACTGAATTAAACCAACACTTCTGCAAATCAGTGCATGAATTATATACGCTGATAAGTAAAGAAAGTTCAAGTAAGTTTCAATTGTTTACATGATCTCCATTCTCATAATGGGACCTATGAAAAAGGATCAACTATTCTGTTTCATCAGCAATAAATGGAACTAAGTTTTGCCACTCTTGAGGCCAGTAGTTAAGCATTTTGGCCTTTTAAAATACACGGATATTTAATAATTCTATCCCTTTTAAGATTATGTTTCTCGTTAAAAAATGGTAAGCACATGTTTGGAGTTTTGAAAAGGAAAAAAAAACGTAGAAGAATGAATTCTCAGGAGTGATAGTATTATCTCTGTGAAAACTAAACAGGCACTTTAAAGTAATGGTGAAAACTTCCACAGTACTATGAATCACAGCGACAACATAATAATTCAGTCAAATAATCACTTTCGTAGTTGCAATAGGTGTACAATACTCACAGACTAAAATATCTTGTAACAAATCTTAGCCTGTCAATCTAATTTTTATATACAACAAAAAACATGAGAGTTAACTATCATTTCTTCTTTAAGTGAAAATATTTGTTTCCAGAAGAGAGCTATTTCAAAAACAAATTGTGAAGAAGTAAAATTTCATTAAAGGTATCAAATGACTGAAATTATATTCATCTCAAATCCTGTGTCGGTTTCGGGCCCCTCACTACAAAAAAGACTGAGGTGCTGACTGACTGTTTCCAGAGAAGGGCAATGGATCTGATGAAGGGTTTCAAGCAGAAGTCCCATATGGAGCAGCTGAGGGAACCAGGATTGTTTAGCCTGGAGAAAAGAGGGCTGAGGGGAGACCTTATTGTTCTCTACAACTGCCTGAAAGGAGGTTGCAGCCAGGCAGGGGTAGATCTCCCATGTAACGAGTGACAGGATGAGAAGCTGACAGAACGGAAGGAAGGGATGCCACATGGACGAGCTTCGGAAGTAGACCCACCAGGATCTCATGAAGTTCAGCAAGGCCAAGTGTAAGGTGCTGCACCTGGGTTGGGGCAATCCCAGACACGGCTGGGAGAAGAAATCGTTGAGACGAGACAGACATAGAAGGACTTTGGGCTGCCCATGGATTAAAGCTGGCCACAAGCTGGCATTGTGTACCTGCAGCCCAAAAAGCCAAATACATCTCGGGCTGCATGAAAAGAAATATGACCCGTCAGGTTCAGGGATGTGACTCTTCCCCTCTATTCTACCCACATTATTCCAAGGGAATTTTCAAAAACAAATGTGATATCTAGAGATAAAACTGTTCCATGAGACCATTCAGAAATAGATTGTTGACCTTTTAGAATCTTAAAGAATTAAAAGTATAACATTCAGGCCAGCCTGCCACATCTTCTAAAAAACTTCTGCAGAGGCTTTAAATTGAGAGTTTTGATTATTTTTATATATTTTATACCTCTTATAAATTGTATCTTAAAAATAACGCTAAGGAAGAAGTATTTGGTCTAGCTTCAATAGAGACCATTTTCATGTCATTTTGAAGAAATAGGTTACAAGCAGGATGACATGAAGAGGTTTTTTTGTTGTTTTTTTAAAAAAAGTGTTCTAGAATGAAATAGTGCAATAAGTGGGAGGTGACAGATAATTATTTCAATTGATAATGTCTTATGGATGCACATGACAACAGAAATTTCCAAAAAATACGGTGGAACATTTAATACTAATTTACTTCTTTAATAATAAAATAAAGCTAAGCTCCAATACAACCTTTTAACTGGAATGAGCTCTAAAAATGTTATTATGAAAAGTCTCAATTTAATAGCTGCTTAAAATAATTTCCATCAAGTTTGTAACCAAAACCTACACTAAAGCTTTAATTAACTACAGAAGCAGTCAATTAAAAATATGAAATTAAGGAGTTACCCTCTTCTATAACTGTGATCCTCGTTTTTTATAAGCAACATGATGTAGTTAAGGTTTTTAATCTGCTCTTGCTCTAGCCATGACATTTATAAAGTATATCTGAGATCACATGCAATGCATATTAATTTGTAGTAGTCAGAGTTATTGGTTGACATCTTAATTATACATTATATTTGAAATAAAAATTTTTTTTTCATGGACTTATTTCACATGGTTTATTGTTTGTTGTGCCGAAAAATGTTTTGCTAAGCAGGAGGATAATTTATTTAATTCCATTTGCTGCTCTTTACTGTCTGATGTCAGAAATACTGTTTAAAAAAAAAAAAGACAACAAAGCCCAACAACACTAAATTTCTTGCAAGAATACACTATAACAGTATGGGGGAAAAAAAGGAAATTCTCTAAAAATACTATTTTTAGAAAATAAGCTTTCTGTTCAAATCAGTGAACTTCTTAAAAAAAAAGAAAAATACACATGTCTGGGTCTGTTTGTTAGCCAGAAACAAAACAAAACAAAACAAAACAAAAAACAAAACAAAACAAAAAGGAGGACTTTAGTCATAATCATTCGTTGCTTTTCAGATTTGCAAAGACAGCAAAGGAATCTAGAGAAATTGAGGTAATTTTAAATTAAATCATAGCACTGAAACAGTATATCTGAGGTAAATCTGTGAGAAGGACTTTTGTTCTGAGGCTTATTACTGGGAAACCACCAGGAGTACCTATCACTAATGTTCAGCTCTAACTCCTCTATTAAAAACTTGACTTAAAATTGTTAAGGCCTTAAATGCTTTAATTATCTTTAAGTACTTTAAATCCCTAAGGATTGAGTAATACTTTTGATCTCTTAATTCATTAATTCCTAATGGACTAACTCTGTCATGTCTCTCAGAGAGTTTCTTTCATACGTCCAAATTCAGTAAGGGTGGCCATAATCCCAGGAACCCAACTTCCACCAATCAACAATTTACAGCAATGTACTGGAGAGCCTCCGCAGCTCACTTCAACTTCCCCATTAAGGATAGCCTAGGACTAGTCCATAAAGCTCCTAGTCACAACAGGATTCTTCCGTAGTTTCCCAAATGCCAAGCATTTGCTGGAACAAGGGTATTTTTGGATGGATCACCTCTGATGGTAGTCAGAGGCCAAAGGAAATACAAGAAATAATCTTAAATTAAATAACATAGGCAATAAAGAAGTCTTAACCATTAGATCGATGAATATAAATGCATACCATAAATGCATAAAATAAACCGCCATGATTTGTAGTAGAAAATTCTGAATTGTCACTGATTAATGGTATGTAACTACATTTTGGGGGGCTATGACAATGTAATCTGTTCTGTTTTCTCAGTTAGAATGAGCCAAACGTATGAGTATTATATTTGTTCATTTTTTTATATATAGCCCCTAATAATGGAACACAGAGAGTTTTATCTTGCTAAGAAAGCCATCAGCAACATGGTTGTGTGACAGATTTTTTAAGTGAAAAGCAAGTTACTTTGGATATAAATTGAATTTAGCTTCGGAACTAGTATCCCGTTATGAATTTTAAACAATTCTGTCTGGCTTTGGGGAGCTTGAAAAGCATCGGTTTCATCAGGAAACATCAAGGGGCTCCTCACATGATGTCAGGAAAACGAGAGAGGCTAGCAGTGTAGTATCAGTGTTTTCATGCAGTTGCAGTTTTTGTATGAATATTCTTTATGCTAATTATAAGAATTCCTAGTATTGTTGCTATTTCTATTGATATGAATCAAATGTTAACTTAAAGTTATGGAAAAGTCTTATATGAAATAAAAGACTGAGAACATATGTATATGCGCTTTAACATATTTTTAAATAATGAAGTCAGTCTTCTGTCAGCTTAATTACACTTTTACACCTTGCCGATTAGAAAGCTAGACTTTCTCCACATTTTGAGCTGTGAAATGTTTTCATATTGAGACTCTGTAATGAAAAATACAACAAAGATCTGAAGAATATGTTTCAGACAGAATAAGGAAGAGTTCCCTGGTTTGGTTTCACAAAACCAAATCAAAACAAGGCAAAAGCCACACAGCAAACAATTGTAACTTCGGATAAGTCACATTTTGCATAAGAGCATTAATCATTATTAGACTGCAATTCCTCTGTAAAAAAAAAAATCAAAGAAATATTGTATAAATCAGTCTGCAGGCAGTTATATTTAAAATAATCAAGGCAGTATGCTCTCTCTTGTACACAGTTAATAACACTGTTAATGTAAAATGATGAAGTCTATTGAAGTGATTTTCTGATGACTACAAAGAGGAATTTTTAATTGTTATCTGAAATCCAATTTATCACTGGGTATAAAATAAACACCTTTGGAGCTGTTATAATGAAACAACATATCAGATATCCCCATAGAAAGCAACATAAATGACAGCTATAAATGTATTCTCAAAAGACTGAAAAATAATAAAGGAACAGGTCCAATTTCACTGAAAGTGGCAGTTTTAAACACCCTATTGGAGTTATATGTGATAAAACGATGAAAAGACAAGACAGCTTCTGTAAAGGAAATACATGTCTCATAAATTTAATAGACTTCTCTAAAAGACTCAATAAACACATATATCAGAGAGAGATCCAGTCAATAAAACCTGCTTAAGTTTCCAAGAATTATTCAACATGGTCTTTAACTAACAAGTCTTGGAAAAAGCAAGTTGCCATAAAAAGACGGAAGACCCTTATGTAAATAAATAACCAGTTAAGGAACAGGAGATATAGAATCATATAATCATGGGACCATTAAGATGGGAAAGGACCTCCAAGACCATTATGTCCAACCTTTGACCAAACAACACTGCACCAACTAAACTGTAGCACTGAGTACCACATTCAGTTGTTTTAAGTAGGAGGGATGGTGACTCCACCTTCCTCAGCAGCCCATTCCAACGCTTATCAATTCTTCCAGAGAAAAAATTCTTCCTGATGTCCAACCTGAATCCCCCCTTGCAGCCATTTCCTCTTCTCCTGCTGCTAGTTGACAGGGAGAAGAGACTGAACCTCACTTGGCTTTCCCCCACACCCTCCTTTAAGGAGAGTAGGCTGTCCCCTGAGACTCCTCCAGGCTGAACAATGCCACCTCCCTCACCCATTTCTCATAACACTTCTGCTCCAGACCCTTCACCAGCTTTGCTCCCCTCCTCTGGACTTGCTCCAGAAGCAAAATATCTTCTAGTAAGGCACCCAAAACTGGACACCAGATTTGAGGTGCAGCCTCACCAGTGCTGAGTACAGGGGGACAATCCCTGCCTTGGTCCTGCTGGCCACACTGTTGCTGCTACAGGCCAGGATGCCATTGGCCTTCTAGACCACTTGGGCACACACTAGCTCATGTTCAGCCACTGTCAAACAGCACCCCAAGGCTATTTTCCTTACAGCTTCCAGGCGCTTTTCCTTTCGTCTGTAGTACTGCCTGGGGTTGTTGTGACACAACTGCAGCACTTGGCACTTGGCCTTATTGAACCTCATACCATTGGCCTCAGCACATCTATCCAGTCTCCCAGAATCCCTCTGGGTCCCTTTTTACCTGCCAGCAGATCACTCCTGACAAGCTTGGTGTCATCTGCACTTATTGAGGGTGCACTTGATCTCCTTGTCCAGATCATCAATCAAGATATTAAACATGACTGGCTGCAATACCAAGCCCTAGGTCACCCCACTAGCGACCAGCCAACAGCTGGATGTACCTTAATTCCCCACCACTATCTGGGTCTGGCCATCCAGCCAGTTTTTAACCCAGCAAACAGTGCAGATGTCCAAGACGGGAAGCCAGATTCTCCAGGAGAATACTATGGCAGAAAAAGTATAGAAAGCAGTAGACAACACACACAGCCTTCCCTTCATCCACCAGGCAAGTCACCTGGTCATAAAAGGAGATCATGTTGGTAAAGCAGGACCTGCCTTCCCTAAACCCTTGCTGGCTGGGTATGTTCTCCTAGTTGCTGCTGTTATACACGTATAGATTATAAGTGACAACTTTTAACTGTTGCTATTGATGTCTTGTATTGATACTGTTCAGTTTAATAGTTGTACAAATGAGTCACAAAAAAGTGAGAATTGCCCAATGATGACATTTGATGACTATATTAATATACAGAGTACTAAATTTGAGGCATGAGTTGTAGAAGAGGCTTAAGCAACTGATAAAAAAAGCCAAGAATAAATACAACATATGTAAATGTAAAATGCCACCTGTGGTTAAAACAAACAAACAAGGAACTAATACCACCCTAAAATTCTCAGTGAAAATATGAGCTCACTGCTCAGTAGTCATCAAGAGTGCAGACTGAACAGGAAGAATTTTGAGGGAAGAAACACTGAACAAAATACACAACTTTAAAAAGTTATGCCATTCACCGTTCTGATTTAATGTTCAATTTCCATCTCAGCCTTTTCTAGAAGAGTGCAGCTGGCCTCAGAAAGCTACAGAGAATGGTGGCAAAGATACACAAAGAAGTGGATGGCTTTTTAACAAGAAACAAGTATGTAGAACAGGACTTCAAAACTAAGACCACCTAGAAGGGAGGGAAGCTCTGCAGGTTAGAAGTTACATGTAACACCAAAAATTAAGGTGGAAAATGTACTCTGGCTAGTAAAAAAAGAACTCTTCCATACATTCTGAAAGCTAGTGGCATGTATTTCACAGGGGAATCTACCAGATGAAGAATCTAGAAACCTACTGAAACTACAAGGAAGATGCCCTAAATTACCAAGAATCATGGAAAGTGCTGCATAGCTAAGGCCTGCTGACTTGGGTGAAGAACATCCAGGAATATCTGCATTTTTCATTATAATACAAGTAGCTATGTCAATGCAGCTACAAGCTCTGGTGAACAACAAATACCTCTACAATTCAAGGGCCAGTAATAAGGTGTCCTCTAGTTCATGTCTCCTTCTATGTGAAAAGGCTGAGAGAGTCGGGATTGCTCAGCCTGGAGAAGAGAAGGCTTCAGGGTGAACTTAATGTGGCTTTTCAGTATGTAGGGGGGTGTACAAGAAAACTGGTGAGGGACTTTTTACAAGGGGATGTAGCGACAAGACAAGGGGGAATGGCTTTAAACTGAGAGTAGGTTTAAATCAAATATTAGCAAGAAATTCTTTACTCTGAGGGTGATAAGGCACTGGCAGGTATCATTCAGAGAAGGTGTGGATGCCTCACCCCTGTAAGTGTCCAGGGTCAAGTTATGGGACTTTGAACAACCTGGTCTAGCGGAAGGTGTCCTTGCCCATGGGAGAGGGACTGGAATTTGATAATCTTCAAGGTCCTTTCCAACCCAAACCATTCTGATTCTATGAAAAAAGAAGTCTTCCTACAAAGTCACCTGTTAGATGAGGAAACTGACCTGCAGATAGTGAAAAGGTCAGTGGATATTCTTAAGGAGTGATAGCAAAAACTTGGCTTTTCCTTATGTACTTTCCCAGATAATGTTACTGAATATTGTCTTCACTGGTTTCTAGAGTCAGACGCCATTTTGATCATACGAAAACCTCACAGCCCTAAGTAGAAGAGGAGTAGGATGCTAAGGGAAAAGAACACAAAATAAATGAAATTATTAAGATAACCACTAATAAAATGAATGGAAGATGCATAAGAGAGTGAAGAAAGAGGAGTCTGGGTTATATTTGGTTAACTTGATATGAATGTTGTCGCTTTTCTAGATCCAAGAAACAAGTATCTTCTAGAAAATTTTTAATTTCCAAGAGCATAATTACTAAAATAAAATGAAACAAAAATAACCTTTCTTTAGATTTTGTTAGTGAAGCAATTCCTTCTTATCTGCAACATTGCCCAGACCTTGAATTCAGGTCTGCCTCATGTATTTGTTTTAAGAGGTGAATGACTACATCAGGGACAGGACTACAGAATCAAGCAGTATGCACTGTCTTCCAAGATGAACCAAATGATTTTAGTTGAAAAAACATTACTGGTTCAAAAGAACAACAGGAAAGCTGGAAGCTTGAAGGTTTTAAAGCTATTTTTAAAAGATCAGAACTCCCAGGAAGTTCAGAAAAAAAGTTATTTTGTTTTCAACACAAAAAGAAGAAAGCCTCATTATGTAACTGCTCTTATTTTTCAGAAAACACTCCAGAAACAACGTTCCTGTTACCCATTACAACAGCCTTTCCCAATCGAGGAAAAGTAATGAGTTAATTTGCTCATTGATGTTTTTCTTCACTTCTTTCATGACATTTCTAATTTGTGGGGGTTTTTTTTTGGTTTTTTTTTTTTCTGTTGTTTTTGTTTTTTGTTTTTTTTGTTTTTGGTTTTTTTTTTTTTTTTTTTGTTTTGTTTTTTTTTGTTTGTAAGATTTCCATAGTATTTCATTATATGAGGAGATGAAAAAAATGTTGCAATGTGCTATGTATTAGTATTATCTGAGTGGATATATTCAGGACCCTTCTCAGATAACTGCTTGGGTATCTTCTTCCCCTCCTCTCTTGCTATATAGCAATGCTGTCATGCTGTGTCACTGCTCTTGTCTTCCGCCAGCTCTGTTACATTGTGGCGAACACCTTTGGATTTAACAACAATATACTTTGTGATGACAAAAAAATACCTCACCAAAAAAAAAAAAAAAAAGATTTCCATATTCTTCTTGCAAAGAACACAAGCACAACTGCAATGATCATTTACTGTGCGGTCTAAGAAAAAAGCTAGCAATTCTGTCTTCAGAATAGGTTTTAAGAGGAATGCAGAAAATGCAGCAGGGAGTGCATTCTTTGAATAACAAAAGAAGAACATATCAAACAAGTGCTCATTAAGCAAATACTGCCAATTCTATGAATCAAATGAGGCAGGATGTTATGGAAAAAAAAAACCACAGCATGTAATTAGATAATTAAATGATGACATAGGCACACAAATGAGAAGACCAAATGAAAGTATTGCAGGGGAGTCCCTCATTATGTTTTGTTGGGTTTTTTGTGTCTTCAATCCAAACAGAGTTGTCTAAAGATAGACTTGCTTATTGTTTTTAAGTACACTGTAACCTTTGCACGACTTTATTAAAAAGCATTTATAAATTAGCTCAATTACACTAGGGAAAAATACAGATAAAAACATGTTTACTGAAAGTTGCTTCAGCAACCAAGAATTTCTTGCATTAATCAGAACTCTAAGCACCAACCAACTGAACCTGTGGGTAGGACTGAACGCAGTTATGTAATACCATGCTGCATGCTGTAGATTATCTGAGAGACCTGTGACATGAACCTACAGAGTAACCATGTCTTTCTGGTGTTGCAGCACATTTTAGGTCATCCATAACAACTTAGTACTTGTGTTTAAACAATAACATCCAGTATTGCCTGTACAAAGCTAAATCCGTGTATTCATCTTCCTGCTTAAAATAACATCAGGAAGGCACAGTGCTAGCCAGTACACACCGTAGCACCTGAAATTTAATTCTGTTGATGTACTGTCTCTCTTTATGGCAAACTCACAATCATTAGTCCCTGCTTTTTATGTCTTCTGTGTAAGAGGTGCCATATGTAACAAGCACTGTCCTGGAAAGGAACAATGCTTAATGTTCACTGAATAAAGTAACATTCTCATAAAACGTGATAAAATCATCACAGGCAAGGAAAAGCAAACCAGCTGTCAAGTAGAAACAGGCTGCAAGTATTTTTTATTTTGAAAATGTAATTTTCACCTAAGGACCTTGCCTAGAGTTCATTTTTTACAGAGCCGGTACAAAATGACTGGAAATTCTGTCTCTGGTTACTTGCTTCTCTTGGATTAATAGCAAAGAGCTCAACGCCTGTAAGGACAACCAAGCATTTAAGAAAAGGATTGGCATATATCCATCTGGTTTTATACCTGAATCTACCTCCAACTTAAAATTCCTAAGTGACAGTAAGTAATCTTTAAACTACTGTCTCTACAGAGAAGAAACCAAAACAAAAAAATGAGAACAACAATACTTCAAAAATTTACTAATTTTCTTTGTGAAGCAAATTTACTAATTTACTAATTTTAAATTTACTAATTTACTAATTTACTAAATTTACTAAATTTACTAATTTACTAATTTCCTTTGTGAATCAAAGTTGTTGTCAATATCAGCATAAAATCTTATTAATATTAATAACAATCTATTTCTATACCTTTCTGAATAACGACTATTTTGGTCTTCACTAGAGACATCACCATTATAGATAGATAAATGGTCTACTCCAAACTCAGTATTAACTGAATCTTTAAATGTTTCAGAAGTATTCCATGGAAAGCCGCAGTTCTGGGTTGATACTCTCTCAGGAAACTTGTCTCACTGTGTCGTGAAAGCATTCTGAAACTTCTGTAATGTAACCTCTTGGAGAAGAAGACAGTGTCTTCAAAGAAGACAGTGTCTTCAGAAAACATCCAGATGATCTTCACTATTAATAAATTTCCTAAACTGTCATTTAAGTTTGTGTTTTGTGCCACAGCCATTGGATAAGGCCCCTCATATTATTAGTTCAGTGACTTTATTCTTCGAATCAGCACAGCAGGCAGTCTTGATCCCCTGCAACAGTATAATCTTCTTCCCCTAGTGCCTGCAGGATGTCATCTGCAATATTTGCCTTGGGTTTTATTGCTACAGCATGCACTGCTCTTTGCTTTCTGCTTTACATGTCTATTCTCAATCTCTCAGAGATGCTGAATACTTCTAGTTTGAGACTGAACTGACAGTTTTTCCATAATCCTTTGCAACCACCTCTGCTTCAAACACACAGAAGGGCATGAATGCAGACAGCAGAGAGGCTTTAGACCTAAGGGACAGAAATGGAACTCCTTTCCTGTAACTGAATCACTACATTTTCCCAGGCTGAGCCAAACAGACCACCAACTATTTCTCTGAAAGATTGCTAGCTCAATGTCACTAAATATATCCAGATTACATAGCTCTTTCATGGTTTATGCACACAGATGTGTTCAGATTAAAGCCTTAGTTATCAGAAATCTGTAATATTACACTGACCTTTTTTTGTTAAGGAAATGCTTAGATAGGTTGACATTCTAATTCTATTCTACACAGTTTTTCTGACTATATACTATTTCAAAGTGAATATATTGCACATTTTCAGTGAAAAAATTAATTTTAAATCAGGACTGGTCAGAATACTCAAAATAACAATTCGTAAGGACCAGTGTTATCTTTATTTGATGTCATACACAGCCTGGGGTCATCTGAAGCCAAATTTATGGAGTGTTACTTTTCCTTCACTGTTAGTCACCATGACTACCACTCAGGACTCTGAGTTTATACAATGGCCCACCCCTGGCTGAAGAGGTACAATATGAATAATCTCCCAGGCTTTCAAAGTCAGACCATTTTTTTATGTTGATTTCTGTCATATGGATGATACAGTTAGTCTGAAGTAGAAAAATTATCATTTTGCTCCTCAGGCAAAGGAACTCCTTCAATCTTTCTTCTTAGCTACTAATTCATATAGTTCCTCTGATGTGTAAAAAATGGGAGTATGTTATATCATAGTTGTCCTCATTGACTCTACAGGCAACTTAAAAGAGAACTGGACATTCAATAGCCGCTGAAGTTATCTCAGTTTCAAAATGTAAGTGCCCAAGACTTAACTGAAATTTCTTTTCCAATGTTTGGTGTCTCTCCTCAAAGTTTGACAGGGCAGTAACTTGGACAACTGTGTTTGAGCTACCCCATTTTCAAATACTTTCATATTATCCATAAAACTTATTACAGCATAACAGTCTTCTGTAACCACATACATTCCAACAGATATAGCTGGCTCCACTCTTTATGTTTTTAACACAAAACCAGTGAAAATATATCTCCTCTGTTAGGATTAAAGGTCAGAGGTGTTGTATGCTATCAAGCTGAGGAATTTTTGAATTTTTCTATCCAGCCTATATGTGAGTATACTATATAAAGCAAAAATATAACATTGGCCAGGTGTACATGACTAGTTCGTCTAACCTGCCTCAACTGTCTTTAACTGCCTTCCCTTCCAGTTTATACCCAGTTTTCTATCTGCAGACACTTCACGATCACATGATTTTAAGTTTCCCTATGATGAATGTAGGTTTTAGACACTAAGCCCACTTAGGCATACTCTATTTTAGTCTGAACGTTTCTTAGTTCGGCATAAATTTGTATACCAGATGTCGCCATGTAATTAACACATTGGGATTTGGGAGCTGTAGATTTTTCTGGTTACAAACTTTCTATCAAACCGACATCTGTGATTTATGCTTCCAACTTCCTTTCAATGCATTTACATAATCTGTTCAATATAAGGAGAGATCATAAACTCTCCATACATATTTAGAAATAGATTCCACAGAAAGAGTTAAAACCAAATCAAAGAATGGTTCACTCTTTTACAGTGGCAGTTACTGTAAAACACCTATAATTAAATTTTCTCAGAACAAAAATATATTTTACAGTCATGGAATCATATAATCCTTTACACTGAAAAGGACCCTTAAAACCAACATATCCAATAGAAATCTAACTCTTCCAAGTCAAGCACTAAACCATGTCCCTAATTTGACATCTACACATATTTTAAATTCCAGAGATCCTGACTTAACTACTGCAATGGGTAGTTTGTTCCGATGCTTGAGAACACTTTCAGTGAAGAAATTTTTCATTATATGCAATCTGAACCTCCCCTGGTGCAACTTGAGGCTATGTCCTCTTGTCTTATTGCTTGCTAACAGGGAGAAGAGACTGAGCCTGACCTTGCTATGACCTCCTTTCAGGGAGTTGTAGCAGGTTCACCCTGAGCCTTCTTTTCTCCAGGCTAAACACCCCCAGCTCTCTCAGCTGCTCCTCCCAGAACTTGTGTTCCAGACCCTTCACCAGCTTTGTTGCCCTTCTCTGGTCTTGCTCCAGCACTTTCACGTCTTTTGAATACTGAAGGGCTCAAAACTGAGCACAGGGTTTGAGATGTGGACTCACCAGTGCTGAGTACAGGGGGACAATCCCTGCCCTGGTCCTGCTGGCCACACTATTGCTGACACAGGCCAGGATGCCACTGGCCTTCTTGCTACTGGCTCGTGTTCACCCCTTGTCTACCAACTTTCCTAGGTCCTTGTTTGCTGGGCAGCTTTCCAGCCACTCTTCCCCCAGTCAGCGCCTGGGGTTGTTGCGACCCAAGGGCAGGACCCATCCCTTTGTGATGCTGAACTTTATCCCACTGGCCTTGGCCCATTGATCCAACCTCTCAGGATCTCTCTTCAAAACCTTCCTACCCCGTACAAAGCGTACAAACACTCCCACCCAGCTTGGAGTCCCCTGAAAACTGACTGAGGTAGCACACAATTGCGTGCCCAGATCACTGATAAACAGATTAAATAGAATCAGGTCCCAAAACTGAACACTAAGGAAAATTTTGTTTCCTGACAGTGGTGAAGGAGAAAAAACAAGTTATTATTCTCTCAGGAAATACTGCATATAGAAAAAGAGGTTCAGAACTGAAATTTATAACCTTCTTCTGATACTTGTTGCTTCTTATTTTGAATATGCCTTTTTTGTTTAGAAGCATTTCAGGAAGTAGGCTCCATTTCAAGAAGACTCATAAACCAGAGCCCACTTGCGCATGGATCTAGGAGGACGAACTCGATACTGACCCCAGTGGTTCTGTCCTCTAGCCAACACAACTATAGTGGGTATACGGGCAGTAACTTTGTTTTTCTCCCCCAAAACACCTGCCAGGGCCATCCAGTAAATTAAACTGATCATATTGAGGGCAAAGGTTGTTTGGTGTTCTGAAGGAACTCAGGAAGTAGAGAAGAGCAGGAATTGCTCAGAAAATTAAGATAGCCTGAGGCTTTCTCTTTTCTCTCCTTCTCCTTCTTTCTCTCCTGGTAAAAGCAGGAACATCAGACTGCCCCTGCAGTCCAATTCAGTTTTTCTTACACTTCCCAAATCACTGCTAACTCTGCTTTCTGTTCTGTACTCAACTGATTACATCTAAACAGTAAAAACACATTTGGTCAAGTACATTAAAACATGTTCTATGATATTTGGGTTCATTCTATCTGGTGAACACTTCCATTAAGGGCAGAACCTCCACTGACTGCTAAGAAGGTAACTTCATATCTTAACTCTATTCTACTTCCAATATCTTAGATCTATTCTTTGCATGTCTTAGAAAAGAATTAAATATTAGGAGAGCACAACTATATTAATGGGAGTTGCACACTATTGAAAATTAAAATTGCTAAAGGCAATAAGAGAAAATTTGAAGTGTTATAATGAAGAGTGTGCATACATGGCTATCAAATATTATTGGAAATTAATACTTTCACAACGATAAGCAGGCAGTTTTTAAATATAATAGAATGAAATAAAATAAAATAATAAAATAAAATAAAATAAAATAAAATAAAATAAAATAAAATAATCAATTTTAAAAACCACATGGAAAAAAATAAGGGGAGGGGGAAGAATATTGGGGATACTTTTATGTTCTTCTCCAAGCTCAGCAATTCAGTTTAAAAAAAAAAAAAACATAAAAAATCCCAAAACTACTGAATCACTTCCACTAGAAATATGAAAAAACAGCAAAAACATTATTTTTCATTCTGAAAACCACCATAAAATTACCCTCCAATATTTCTTTTCAAAATATATTTTCATTAAAGTTTCCCTGCTGACAGAATATTTTACTCTGAGCATTATTTATTCACCTAAAAAACCCCATACCTACAAGTTCTTTCTAACTTTCCTGGAAAACCTGCACAGCAAACTCTTAAAAAACAAACAAACAAACCAACCAGACAAAACCCAACCAAACAACCAACCAAACAAAAAGACAACAATAACAACAAAACCCCAAAAAAAACAGAAGAAAGAAAACCCAGAATAATTATTTTTCTAATTGTTTTATTAATTTTTTTATCTAGAAGTTTCACTAGGAAAAAAACCACAAAGTGCATATATATAGTCACACACAATCTTTTATTAAAAATGTATATATAATTGTACCACTTAAACATGCACCAAGTTTCTCTTTTTTTAACAACAGAGGTCAATATTTATTTGTATTTTTAACAGCAAATTGCTATCCCAATGTAATGATAGGTGAACTAAAAAGCAGATTTGTATTTGTGAATAACCTTAATTCACAGGGGGTATTCTGACTAATACCATAAAGGAAAAATCATTAATTTGAAGATGAGTTATCTCTAATACCAAAATTAAAAATCACTTGCTATAGCTAAAATCTGATACCTTTAAGAAACACTGATTACACAGATATTAATACACATTTTTATTCACTAGAGGCTAGAGGCAGAGAAGCTAGAGACTTATATAGTCTCCTTAGAAAAATCTCGTGGCAGATCAGGACCTTTGTGGTTATAGTCACCACCTTGAGTAGAGCCATTATGAAAATTGGTTATAGTCAGAACACAGTGTTCACTCGACGAATTGAAATTGAGGAGATGTTTAATGGGAGAGAGAAGCAGGATCTCTGGGATCTATGTGTCCAGAGGATGGATACTGACAACCCACCAGAACCTTCTCTCCATAATCAGAGCAAGGAAGGGGTTCTGGGTCAGAACTTGAGATATGAGATATGCCAATTAAAAAAAAAAATCTATAATTCAGACCCTGTTGTGTATAGTTTTTTCTTAGCACTATCTAGTGAAGTCTCTGGGCAAAGTAAGAGTTTAAGATCTGTTTTTTTGACTGTTAGACTTTTTTTGGACTTGACAGAGTTTGGTTTACAGCTGGACTCAATATCTTGAGTCTTTTCCAACCTAAATGATGCTCTGATTGCATGATTTTACACTGCAATCGATATGGATTCAAAGTGTACTAAGATTCAGCATGCAGTATAGACTGGCTCCTATCCTAGGTCCATTAGTTAATAACTAAGCTTTTTTAATAATAGTTACAAATTAAAGGACTGTTTGAAAGCATGCTTAT
Organism: Oreocharis arfaki; assembly: GCA_013398015.1. NCBI lineage: Eukaryota > Metazoa > Chordata > Aves > Passeriformes > Paramythiidae > Oreocharis > Oreocharis arfaki. The sequence goes on from VZRR01010221.1 coordinate 223,120, forward strand.
AACCTCAGTTATTGGAAATGTGGCATATTGCCTTGCTACATACACAGCATTCCTGAAACTGGAATGCATACGCTCATTCCTAGCCTAGTTAGGCTACCCAGTAGAGCTTGACTGCATTGCTGCAATTATGTACAACTGCTTTGTGAACTTAATTTTGTTCTCTTTGGGATTGTTGGAGATAAATAACATTGTGCAACATCTGATTTCTCCAGAATGGAATAGTTGACCATTACAGAAGAAGCAAAAATAAAGTGCATAAACCATGGAAATACGTGCTTCAATACTTTTTTTAATGCAGAATAAATAGCTAAGCAATAAATTACAACATGTTATTTATTCTACTAAAACAGAAAGGGGAGGGGCAGGTAACAGGATACCACTTTATGCTAGTATGAAAAATGCGTTCTTGGAGTGAAATAAATGAAAATGAAAGCAATGTGTGAAGTTGAAAGCAAAGGGGAAACAACTGCATGGTTGTTTAAATCTCTTTCAACAAACATTTACATAATTACCTCTTTTCCCAATTAAAGCAAAGTAGTAGTACAGCATAAAGACAGCTTAAATATCCAAAATATCTGTTTCAAAATAGGCATAGTGTATTTAGAAAACGAAAACAGCATGGATTTCATGAATTCTAACTTTAGCTCTCATCAGATATCAGAAATGCAAATCATTAATGAAATGTTACTGAACTGATACTAAACTTAAATTAAGGAAGAAAAAAAAACAACACCAACAAATTAAAAAAAAAAACAAAATTAAAAAAAATAGGAAAAGTCATCTTTATTCATTTGAATGAGCCTTGGGTAGCACTGTACTCCTGTTTAAGAAGTATTATACAGGCTTGTGTAGACAACTCCACTGCCTAGAATTCAACAATGACGATGAAGAGGAAATTCAAGTTAGGAAAAGTCATCACTGCTTATTGGAGAGGTCCATTTGGGTGGCCAGGTGGTGAAGGTTGACTGGTATCACACACACCAGATATTCAATCTTTAGCTGAAATACTCTTCATTTATATTTTATCTGCCTCTAGGAATTGTGCAGGAATCTTGTCTTTGGTGTTTATTGCGTTGGCTCCAGTTGTAGGGGATAAAAAGCAGTATGGTCAAAAACCCTTTTGAAAATTTAATACAGTTAAAGTGAACCAGCTTGCTCTGATTTTGAAAGTGCTAAATGTGTTTGGGGAAGCATCTTTATAAACACATGACAAAACTGTTTGCCCACTTTCAGATATCTCTAGTTTCTGCATTTCTATGCTGCACCATAGAAATGCAGACCTGGAAAACCCTCCCCCACTGAAATCCATGTGGCTAAAGCTGTAGACATGGACATTTTGCCTTGCTCTAGTTTTCAGAAACTTATGTAGCTTGGAGAGCATTGGAGATCATTAATGAAAACAGCATGGTGTGCCACTACAACCACCATTAAGAAAGCCTATACTTCAGATTATTCATGTCCATCTCAACAGAGAAAATATTACAGGAAGGAATAGCTCTGAGTTTGCTTCTGAAAAAACACAGTTATGTGACAGGTGAAGTAAGAAGGCTTATTGTTTTGCCATGGGAGGGCACTGTAATCCAGAGGGGAAAAAAAGGAAGGATGGAAAAGGCATTTATGTCATGTTTTCACTAAAAAAAAACCTTCAGGATCCAGCTATGACACAAGCACTAGAATGGACTTGCACACATAAAAGATATGAACAGGTGCTCACAGAGCTCCTACACAGCCCTGGGTCCCTCACCACAGCTGTGAATTCACAACTTAAAGGAAAAATTGTGGAGTAAATAAGGGCTGAATCAGATTTCAAGAAAAAGGACTCCTCCAAAGTAAGGTTTCTCCTATGACAGAAACTGGTTTGCTATGACCACGTGCAATTTTGCAGGGGCTATGCAAGTAGTATCAACAACTATCTGGCGTCTGAAAAGGCCACAAAAAAGCATTTTTGTAACTTTTTTTAAAAAATTAATTTAGCTAATATTGTGGAATAGATAAAGGAAATTATATGAAAACTGGAGGGAGACTGTCTACCAGAGCCTGTAGTGACAGGACAAGGGGCAAAGGTTTTATACTGAAAGACCATAGGTTTAGGTTGGACATAAGGAAAAAAATTTTTACTGTGAATGTGATGAGATGGTGGAATAGGCTGCCCAGAGAAGTTGGGCGCCCCATGCCTAGAATAGTTCATGACCAGGTTGGATGGGGGTTGGTACTAAATGATCCTTAAAAGTCTCTTCCAACTGAAATCATGCTACGATTCTTTGATGTGGATTCTCTATCTATATGTGGCTGTAGAATATTTAGAACTGCAAAAACTCTTGAACTCGTGTAGGTATGTAAGGCTGATTGATTACTTGAGGAGACAGGCATATTCCATGCAGCAATATGCAATATAAAATCTGGATAATACATTTTTCTCAGATAATAGCCTGAGTGCTTGAGGATCCAAAATGATAGAGAGCTGCCTTATATGTGGAGAAAAATAGGTGAAAAAGGTACCTTCTGAGAGCAGCACTTAATAATGTTGGGATGCAGTGGCTCGCAATTGCGTTTTCAACTTTCACAGAATTTACTACTTAGTCAATGACCAAAAGGTAAAGTTATTTTGCTCTGTAAACTAAATGTCAGCACAAGACAAAAATTTATAGAGGATAAATGTGGAAATCACGAAGATGAAAATTAGCTCAGCCACCATGGTGTTATTCAGACAATCCATCAACTGAGATAGGTCCTATAGGGCCACTCAGCTCCTACAGCGAAGAAACCATTTCAAGTGGTAGTAGGCAGTAAGAGACAACCAAAAAGTTTATCTTAAATATGGTTTTGATCATATATGTGAGTGTTTGTCAGGTAACGGAATGTGTAAAATAAAAGAAATACTTATAACTGAAACAACTGCTTACAAGAGGGCATAAAATAATTGCTTGTGAAAACCTGGTTTTCCTTTCACGCTCCCTGAAAAAGCAAGGTACAGTCTAGTGACCATGTATCACAAGGTGGAATCAACTTACATAACTGCTGCCATGCATATGTCTATGGACTGACACCAAATCAAATTAGGATTAGGAAACCGGTGTATGTTTCTCTGGTAATTTATTGTGGAAAAGACACATCTGTTTTATCAAACCACACAGGGGTAGCAAAGTTTTTTTTTCCTAGTACTCTGGAGATAAAGCAGAACAATTCTCATGTAATTAAGTGATTTCCTCAGCAGTTTGCAGATCTACAGTCAACTGACAATTTTTATAGGAATGCTTGATAAGAGTTAAAAAGTCCCATTTTCCAAATGAGGGACCTTTGAAGGATGTCTTCATTCTTAAAATTATCCTTTTATACTAGGACATGCTTTTCTGGGTTTAGCATAAAACTTTTAATTGTCCATGCTCAAAATGCAGTATTTTAGTTCAATAAGTAAATGCAAAACTCACAAGAAACACAGTCCTATACCAGCCTTCTCAGAATTCTGAATTTTTATCCAATGCATTTGGAATTCTATTGCTGCTTAGATTCCAATACCACATCTAGCTCTTTATTCCTTGTTCTCAGATTGTGTTTTACAGTAGAACACACATTTAGTCCTTTCATTTCAATGTCCAATTAATGAATAAGAAATTTCAAAGTATCTTTTAGCTGCTAGTCCTTTTGAATTGTCTCGACTGTTTTTGTTACTTTTACTTTTGAAAGTATTGAAGTTCGTATTTCATGCATATTCTAAATATCTTCCCACTTCAGTAGCTCAATCATTCATTCACTGACAGTCTTACGGATAACCAGCCCAAAACTGGCGGGTTTTTTTTCCAAACAAGTGCAGCATGTAAGAACCAAAATAAATAAAGATTTCAAACTTCCTTCTGCTCCAACTGAAAGGTACAGTTTTTGTTTGAAGATACAAAATGCAAAGTGCACTCCCAAGCACCCATACAGTCTGTGCAGTGACTGGTTAGTAACAGCTCTGCAGACACTGGGGGACACAGGGGGCAACAAGGCAGCAGATAGACAGCAGTGGAGCCTCTCATGTCCACAGCTATGCAAGCAGAGTGAAACCAGAAGATCCAGAGACACATCCTGCTCCCATACCTGAGACCCATGTGATGCTCTGCCCAAACTGGGACTCTCCTGTGTGGCACAGACACTGATACCCTGATGTGCGCGGCATGTAGATGGCCAAGGTGACTGGGAGCTGGAGCAATGATTGTTCAAGAAGAGGCTATAGGAGGTTTGGTCTGTTCAGCCTGGGAAGGGATGGCTTTGAGGGGTCTTATTGACATCTACAGATACTTGATAGAAAAGAAATATGGAGGCAGACTCTTCTCAGATGTTCACAGTTAGAGGATAGGCAAAAATTACACGTAGAAAGAACCCAATTTTGATTAAATTTATGTATACTTTTTCATGGTGAAGATAGTAAGGCTCCACAAAGAGGTTATGAGAACTCTGTACCTGGAGATACCTTACCAGACAATGTCATGAGCAACCCAGTCTCACAGAGATACTTTGGCCTAGATGACTTAGGTCGTTACCAACTTTAATTATTCTATGATTCTATTATATGTATTTTTTTGCATGTATTTTTCAGCATTAAGAGAAAAGTTTCATGTTCCTTACTGTACAAGCTCTTATAAGAAAACACATTGAAATCTGCCAAATTAAAAACAGGTGAACTCTGGTCCCTGGCAGACCATTGCATGGACCTTTGGTACTACCACGGTACTAATGAAACATCCAGTGAAAATCTTTTCTTCTTGCTAAAATAAAAGACAGTTAGTTAGAGCCTGTACACAGACATATACATTATGGAAGACGTTCAGATGTTATGTTTTTAATTGTGAAAATGGTGAAGTTTTCAAAGCAATATTAATATATTCAGCAATATAGTAGATGATGCTTCTTGAGTCAAAAAGTAGCAGTGTAACCATAGAAACAGCGGTTTACTGTTCAATCAGTTTAAAAACAGGTGCTATGAAGGATATGTTAACTTAGCCAAGAGACCAGGATTGTCTCTACACTGTCTGTGGTTGTCTAATGCTAGTAGTGAAAAATGAAACCTTAGAATTTATAAAGAAATAGTCTACATTTTAGATTAGTATTTATACTCTCCACAGCACTAACAGATTTCCAGCTACAGAAAAGCAACTGCAAGTCCTGTCACTATCCAGAAGAAAACACTTGGCAATTGAGTTCAAGTTAAAGAAGACCACAAGTGATATCATAATCTAATTTTCCATTTTACTGTACTCTTTTACACCTGCTGAATTGTCTAAGAATGCTTCTCCACCAAACCAGAATGGTAACGTTTTACATCTGCTTTGCATGAGATTGCAGAGAACAGAGATGCAGAAGAGGCTTTTGGGACAATTTGAAGAGATGTATGATGTAGGCAAAGATAGCCTAGTTAAACAAAATGGGAATTAATGGTTGTAAAGACAAAAATACATAATAAAAAGCGACTAACTGAAATTTCATGCATCCATAGCGTAGTAGTTTATACAGACAAAAATTGAATTGATACTTTTAAATGCTTTAGTTTGTGTTCTTAAATTATATCACAACATCAAGTATAAGATCTTTTTTAGCAAATAACCCCTCTTAGTGAGGAATGCCTGCTCTACAGATCATAACCAATTAATGAAATCTAATGTAGTTTGTCAAAAGCTCACCTTAATGTAAACAAAGAGAAAAAAATTGTTTGTGTTACTTTAAATATTATGTACAAGATATAAAATTGTATTCATAGGCTCATGTAATCATTTGGGTAGGAAACAACCTTTAACGGTCATCGAGTCCAACCCACTGCCACAGGTTTGGACATCTTCAATAGTATTCCTGAGTGAACGAGTCATTACGACCAAACAACTGTATCAACCCTCATGGACCATGCAGTTATTGCGATGATTTACCACTGCATATTAACAACTGGATTTACTTTGTCAACCCCTGCCTTTTTTACCAGGGTTCTCCAGAAAACAAGTATGTTTCCTGCTTGCTGTGATATATTAGGTATCAATGACAAATCAGCTGTCCCAAGCAGCACTTAGCCTCTTAGCTCAGCAACTCTGTGACTGCTCCCATCTCAACCCTTCTGTTTTCTCAGTCATGCACTGCAGTCATAATGAAGTCATCCATCCTCCTGACAGCAAAGACCTTAACCCTTTGATACAAATGTCAACTGCAGAACCTTTAAATCCAGGAAAAGTAGAGTTACTAAGAAAAACAGTTAATGCTACAAAAGACTTTTTTCTTGTTCAGGTAGATAGATGCACAAACACCCCCACACACATACAAACACTTGTCTTTTTACTATTATTCATTTATAGAGAGCGTCTGATGACACTACCTAACAAAGCTTTTGTCCTTTTTTCTTCTTTCTTTTATAATGCATAGATCAGGGATAGCTGCACTGTTGAAAAGAAGTAAACCTTTGACTTCATGAGGTCATCATAGAAGGGCTCCAGGAATACCTTTTAGTCATGCTACTAACTATACACAGTGTAGTACCAAAGAAATAGCATGGCAAAATATCAGCATATAAAATGGACAAAAACTCTCCATTTTGTCCCACTTTACTGGATGCCATAAATGCATGCCATGAGTTTGACTCTTTCCCCACCATTGCCAACACTTACAATGCAAATAGACAGTCTAACATCACAGATTCAAGGGGGACATGGTTTCAATGGGAGGCACAGTGTCTGCATATATGAATTTACATAATTTACATCACGTAATACAGAAACATTTGTGAAATTTACAGCTGAAGCAAGGTCTGCTGATTTCCCGCCCAGTGCTTCAGCTACATGAGCATTGTTTTCCTTGTCTAGTTAATTGCCAACAATTTCCTAACTTCAGTGGAAAACAATAATTTCTCATTAAATTTATGCCATCTTCATTTAAACTAAGTAATCCACATCCACAATGAGTATAATGAACCCTACTTTTTTCACATTCTAGGGTGTTTTCAGAGGATTTTATCACAGTTTTTTATTTCACTTAATATTACCTTGGTCTCTCTAGGGAGAAAGAAATAGTGTTGTTCATTTCAGTCTCTGGAGACCAGCAATTCCTTTATTCCTACATTCCTTATACTTGGGAAGAGACAAATCCCTTGTTAAGAATTTATTTAAGAGTGAAAATATTTAAGTACCATTTCTTTGTAGTAGACAGTAAGTACCATTTATTATCAACAAATGCCTATTACCTTTCTAGGCATCCTTTCCTTATTAATTAAATCAAAAAGGAAAATCCCCTGCATAGTAACCACCAAAAAGTGTATTCACTGCTTTTATCTACTCTTAAAAAAACCCCACATCAGAATTCTGTGCTTGAAAAGAGGCACACACTCCAGTTGACAACGTTTTCATCGCAGATTAAAATTCTTGGTTATGCTCCCTAAAGATTTTTATTAAGCAAGACCTTCAATGTGCTCAGCAAAAGTTCAGGTTTTGTATCATCTCTTCATTAAGGCTGAGTTCAAAGCAGCCAGTCTTTTGCCTTATTACCAGAAAATGCTGGTCAGGGACCTTTGAGTTTAGCACCACGTTATCAAAACCAGTCAGGATTAAACCATGGGATATCCCCATAATTACCTTATCTACAACAAACCTAGGCTTAATCGGAGAAATAATCTGTCAGGCTTCCAATTTTTGTAATGTAGCTACTCAAGTAACAAGAAGAGATGAACCTATTCTCCACTTTCTCTCTGTTTCCACTTTCTCTCTGTTTCCCTTTAACAATGGCAACAGTTCGTAGGTAAAGATTTCCCACTGAAGCTAAAGATACATTTTGAACTGACCAATAAAGCACATATTTGCAAATCTTCATTACATTCTCATGTCATCTGCTGCTTCCTCACTGTTGTGAGAACCTGATATTATTTAAAATTAATTAGGCTGCTTCTTTCCTTTTCTCTTTTTTTTATTTTTATGCTAAAGTGCTGAGCAACATGAAATGTGATCAATAAAATAAGGAATAATCATTTAAGGGAACTCCTTGAAGACACTGGCGCAATATGGCATGACAGTAACGCATATATCCCTGATTGAAAAATCAGGGCTTATGGCTCAGCTTTTTAAATTTGGGGTACACCTACTAAACTTTTCAATTGTGGATGAAACGCGCCCCTTGCTTGGCATTCCACTTATTAACACGAGTTTTCGAAGGAAAGGTCAACTACAAGAAAAGAAAAAAAAAAGACAATATGTATTTTCTTAATAATTAAAGAAAGTTTTGAGCCTTGTGAAGAGAGTAGAAAACACTGTGCCTTCAACAGTGAATTTTGTGGGAATGAACACCACATGGGCTTCAAAATTTTATTGTTCCCTTCTAAAATGACAACTCTTAATGTTAAGCAGACGTAGCAAAAATATTCTCTCTGTCTTAAGCAGCAAACCCTTATTTTCTTGGTGTTATAAAATGACATGAATTATAACAATAGAGCAGACTGAAGAAATGAAGCAGCATGAATATAATCAAAACCTCTCTCGGGGCTACTGTCATTATCCATTAAAAGGTAACTGACAACTTCTTCTTAATTTGCTATTAATCTTCCACATTTCCCCCACAATTTAATATGGCAACATTTTATTTAATTAGTATGCTCATTATAATTGTTTGTCATAGTGGTTTGTTTAGTTGACACAAGTTGTCTAACACTGACTGTACAGATGGCAGAGTACCAGTGTCTAGTCTCAGAGGAACTATTTGACCACTGCAGTAAAAGAGCAATAAACAAAATAACAACATTGCAGCCCACTCCAGTTTATGTAGGCAGTCAGCCTTTTATCGCTGTAAAACCTTGAAATGGATGTATGAGCACTGCTGCTATAAACAAAGAGTTGTTTACAGCTTTGGGATGGCAGATACCACTGCTGGCCTAGAAGCTTCAGCAGCCTGAATGTCAGAAACTGACTAATGTGGAGAAACATACAGTGGCTGGTTTTACAGAGAATATGTTTTATAAACCTCAAGGGACAATTTATCACAAATTCATCCACTCTGCTGCAGATTGCTGCTTTAATGTTGAATACTGGATTTCAGTCCACACATCAGCTCAAGCAAAGAAGGGAGGGGAATCAAAGGCTGTACTAGCTTCTCTTCACTTCATCATGTTAATTCTGGAATGTCTTCAGGGAAAATATATTTTAAATGCCTATTTTCCCACCTGTAAAAAGTAAATATTGTGTGATTTATGTACAGTTTATTAAAAAAAGACTAGTTACTCTTTTATCCTATATCAATACTATTTATTTATATGCTGTTAAATCTGCATGTGCAGGCTGCATGTATGCCAGTCTATAATAATAAACTCCACATTTTATGCTACTAATAGGTAGGCAAAAATGCAGCTGTACTCCTATATTGAAAAAAAAGAGTATTTCAAGAGCAGAGAAACAGTCCACACACTGACATTTTTATTGCCTTGTTAAATACCTGTCTAGGTAGCCAGAAAGTAGTCACCCTTTTCCTTCATCCCCTGACAGTAATGAGATGGGTACATATAACTTTATTTCCTTTACTGTCTCTCTTTGTACAACATGTAATACATAATTTTGATTGCAAATGTAAAGTCAGATGTTGAGGGTTGCGTAGAAATTTCGAATTTAAATTCGGAACAAAAACCTAGTTACTTTCCACTAAAACAAATTTCATGCTAATGCAGCTCCACAGAATTACACAAAATCCATACTGACAGAAAATATGAGATGACGAAAGAGATCTAACGTTAATGTCAGTTAAGTCTTGCTTCCAAAGTAACATTTTCAAAGGTACTTAAGGCAAGATCAAATAACACAAGACACTTTTCCAAAAAGTTTCCGAAAATATTTTACACAAGTTGCAAAATTTCAATAGCATTAACTCCCTTCACATTACATACTTTGCTGAAAACATTAAATGGCTGTCTGCACTTGTAGTTGAGGGATTATTTGAGTGCCACTTCCAAGGAAATTTGAATTTTCAACAATGGTACAGGACAGTAACTCATGTGTAGTCTCACTGTACCAATCCTTGCCCAGCACTTTTCAAGCCTTTGCCTAATTCTGAATCTTTGCCTATCTGCATCTGAAACCTTGACTTTCCCAAGACAGTAAAATTATTTTCTGATAATCACTAAGATTGTGTAAATTCTAAATAAAATTTGGTTGATTGGGTCATATTAAATATATTTTTCATAGTGGAATATAAGATCAACTTCTACAAAATGACCACACAAGTTTGTCTATCATATTAGGCATAAACAGAAATTTTTAAAGGGATATACTTGCAGGTCACTTGAGCACAAGTTTGATATATTTATCCTGTAAAGAATATATAACTTAAATTCTCATTGTGGCATAAGAGAAGCTTTTGAGATAGAATAATTCTGGAGTGAAAACTTATATGAGAAATTGTATTATTTTGCTCTGGATGCCCAGGAAAATAGAAAACAGAGAGAATAGTCAGTATACCTAAATTTGATGTTGACAATATAGATGATGAGAAAAAATACGGTATAAAATGTATCATAGCATAGGGTCATTTTAATATTTAAAAGGTAGGCAGAAAAAAAACCCAAACAACTTTCATGTGATTTTAGTAGACATTGAAATTAAAAGTTCTATAAGATAGAATAGGATATATATTAAACTATTTTTATGACTTTCGTTATAAGGCTTATTTCCTGCTCAAAAATAAAAGCTCCAAAATGTGAAGAGTAAGAAACATAAAATAAGTCCCCATGATAAAGCAAATTTTCATTCAAAATACCAGCCAAGAATAAAGCAGAAATGCCATTTTAATGAAAAAGAGATTATATATAATAACATTTTGGAGTAAGTGAGATCTAGCTAAGGACAATGTTAATTTGATATTTAAATTATGAGTGAGTCTATATCTTACTTACTCACTGTATACATACTTGCTAACAAAAAACAAGAAGTATACTTTGTCCCAAATTCCACATTCCAATATCTTTAGGGAACAACACCATAAATTACTTAAGGGCTCTTTCGCATTTAAGAACAAGAAACATATTCCCTTGTTCATATTATATTCCCTATACTATAGTTTAAATTAATAATCACCTCATAAGTTAGCTGCATTTTTTAGCTCTTTCATCTATTTTTTTTTTTAATTCTAAACAAATCTAGCACTAATTGGAAAATTTGAATGATAGCCTAGAAAAGGTTTCCTTAGCAATAACAGGACATTCAGCACCAGTACGAACTCTCTCATTTTGTGCTGAAGCAGTGCTTACCTCAACATCAGCAAACTATTTTCAAAGTTGACACACCAGTAACACTCAAAAAGTTTGAACTTAACAGTTAAGGTAGAGCAAAAGGAACACAGACAGACAATACAAATTGCTGCCAAAAAGACACCTCTTTGATTTAATGTCAAATAATGTCTACATGAGACTATACCTGCAGGAATACACATCCAAGGCACTATATGGGAATAAAGGCATTTCTGCATTTGTTAAATCTACCTTATCTTTGTTTTGGAAATCTGTTACCATGCTCTGCGCCATCCCAGGAAGGAAACTGACAACTCATCTCTTTCTGCTTTGCACTAGTCAACCACATACCTCACCTCTTTCTGCTTGCACTAAGCAAGCACATAACATACCTAAAACTCTTGGAATGCTTTTCTGACTTCAAGGGCAAAGGCATGGTCATCTCCCGAAAGGGCTTTTTCAGCTTGAGACAGGCTCAGAAGCGAGACATTCTCCCAGTTGTTTTCTCATTGTTCAAGCAAAAATTTTCATAAGAATGATAAGTAGTGAATAATGATGCATCCTGGCCAGATGCATTTCTGCTGACCAACCACCTCTCACAACGCATAACGACAAAAAAGATTTTTGCTCACAATTTGCACTTCAGTGGAATAAGGATGTTCTGCCTACAGCTGAGAACAGTCTGGCCTGTCACCAGTTGTATATCTCTCTGTGTTTTTAAACATAAACCATATAGGTACTGGACCTACATTTTTTTTGTCCCTCAAAACATGCTTATATAAGCCAGAACTTTGACAGATAAATACTGCATACTTATTCAAATTATTTTCCTTTTTTTCATCTGACCAAGTCTCATGTGAATCGGCTACTGCATTTCACTAGAAAATGGCCTGTGAAGCGGTATTATGCAAGGATTTTCTTCATGATATATTTTATTTTCCAAAAAAAAAAAAATACTAGGACCAGTTATTCCAGAGTCTCAACATCAACACTAAAGGCCTGTGAAGTCACATTATCCACTCTCCCACTCTACACTCTTGTCATCTAAAAAAGGACAAGGAGATAGTTTTTACCATCCGAACAACTGAAGAGCTAGAAAAAATGAAAGTCTGGATGTTCCCCAAGGCACATTACCCAACTTAAAAGAGAACAACAGCCAAGGTCCTAGACAGGGTTCGAAGTTAGCGATCAGAAGACTATATCAGGGTATTAGCTAGTAGAGTCATGGTACTTTCATTTACTGTGTTGTTGGACTCCTATGTCAATTACATCAGGGAGAAGAAGAAATTTTATTCAGAGGTGAATACAAGCAATTCAAATGCCAGAATTTTCAAAGGTGACAGGCGCTTAGCTAGGTGTTTGAAGAGGATTTAGATTTGTAGGTGTTTAACACAGAAAGAGTTCATAGCCTTCAAGATACTTTGATGCATGCATATATATTGTTGGATATATTATGTTGGCTATTATGCCTTTAGCCAGCCTCCTCTGACATAAAAACCTTAAAGTATGCATTCTATCCCTCTTTTTTTCTCCACTTTTTTTTCATGGCCATGACAGACAAACTCAATCCTGATTTAACGAAAGTTTTCCATCTTTAATACACTATCTATTCTTCTCTATGGCAATTAGATTGCATTCTTTAAATTCAACTCAAGGTTTCCTTTTCATCCATAAGCCAGACTAAGAAATTTGCCAATGTCATGTTCCACCTCAAGTTTCTCATTTGCCTCTGTATGTCCATTCTCAGATATTTTAATTTCCCAGAAAGTCAGCACTGCTTTTTTTCTGAGGCTAGCTGTCAAGACTTGGCATACATTCTTTTTTGTCTTTTTTGGCAAATGCCAGGAAAGATCTTTCTCCTTTAGTTTCTTTGAGCACAATACAGAAAAACAAAAAAATCAAAAAAACCATGAAACAATACATATTTGTATCAAACCGGTTACAAAAACCAGTAAATTCACTAGCTGCAAGCAAAATATGACTGAAGCAGCCTTCTGTTCTTGAGAAAAACTAGATTTATGCCTGGTGACTTCATTTGCTTTGTTTGCAACTGAAATGAAAGAAATCAGCTGGGTAGTCTCCTGCTAGCATGTAGTAGAACCTTTTTCACAGCACAAAAGCACTACACAATTTGGCACTGTTCTGAATGATTGGCAACTTCTACTCAAGAGAGACCAAAGAATGAAATGCCAAGGGTTTTGTAGGTCAGTGCTTTGCCAGAAGTATATTGGAAAGCTTGTTTCACTCTTTGGAAATGCTATCAGTTGCTTATATTCATCTGAAATAAAATGCAATCAAATAAAAAAAGCTAACAGAAAAAAAAAATCAGGAAGATATTTATTGCTCAAAGTTGATGACAGAAGGAAACAGAAGTATTTTAAATCTATTTCGCCTCCTTGTTCCAGAAATAACACCAAGCTTTGAAAGCTTTATAATGCGGAAAATATCCCCATTGCTAAAATACTAATGTGTTGGTTGCATAATTTTCTAATCTGTTTATCATGAAATACTGTTATGGAGTAATGAATCAGCAGATGTGTAACTGAAGCCTCAGACAATGGTTGCATTACACTGTTACTTTAGCAGGGAGTGTGGAAATGCTCCAATCATAAAAATGACAAATTCCTAAATTCACAGAATCGCAGCATGGCTGGGTTTGAAAGGAACTTCTGGGAGACAGTCTAATCCACCTAGACCTGCTAAAGGTTCACCTAAAGCAGGTTGCACAGAATTAAGTTCATGCAAGTTTTGAATAAATCCACGGGAGACTTCACAACATCTCTGGGCAGGCTGTTTCAGGGCTTGGTCGCCTTCAATAAAAGGTTTTTCCTCATATTCAGTATTTCCTCATATTCCTCAAACTGTATTTCAGTTTGTGCCCATTGTCCCTTTTCCTGTCACTGGGCACCGCTGAAGACAGTCTGGTCCCATCCTCCTGGCACCTGCCCTTGAGATTTTTGTACACATTGATAAGATCCCCTTTCAGTCACCTCTTCTCCAGGCTAAACTTGCCCAGCTCCCTCAGCCTTTCCTCATAAGAGATGATGATCAGCTTTGTGCTGCTGTATTAAGCAACTCTAATTATCACTTATATATCTCTAAATAATAAGATAGCAATACCACGCAGAATTCTGCGTGAGATGAGCTACACGTCACTGTAAAATAAAAATGCAGTGTACAGGAGTATGGGCAAGGACAGTCAACACAGATTTAGAAAGTACAGGCACCTGGCAATAGAGGAGGATCCAGGCTATAAGCAACTCACAAACAATCAATTAGCAAGCATGAAACAAACACAAACCTGGGAATCAGAAAACAATAGCTTAAAACACAACAAAGTGAACAAAAGTAAGTTTCCAGCTTTAGAAAAGCATGCCATATGTATGTAGTCAATCATTCAAATAGTCAATCATTCACGTAATGCAAATGCAATATATGAAAGAGAATTGCAAACCAATAAGGAGCAACCAAGCTAGCAGATTGCAAGACCAAACTTGAATATTACCCCAAATGGATCCATGAGTAAGAAGATATAACCTCAAAGTTAGTATCAAACTTATTTGAGTCAAGGACATGTCTTAGTGGCAGTTCACTGTACTCTTTACACCCCAAAATTGAAATCATTGCCTGTGGTACCTAGAAGCAGTGGAGAAATGATCATGAGAGCCAAGATACTTCAGAGGTATTTATGTTATTTGTGATTGGAAAGTGAATGCAAATGAGCTATAATACTTAGCCAATCTGAACAGTATGTGTCAATATGCTATGACTGGAGTACTTTAATTAGACAATTAAGATTTTAACTATGCTAATAATAAATTCATGGCTTTCCTTGGCCTATATACAACCCATAACTAGTCATCCACTAATTGGAGAAGAAGGCAGACAACCAACTAACCAATTTGGATGGAATAATTTGGTAGCAACTGCTGGAGCTATAGTTAGCAGTCTACACCACTACAATTCACAGCAAGACACTCAAAACTGGGGCAAGAGAATTAAAAAAATCTAGAGTATAATTTCTAATTAATCCAGCTGAAGTTATAAACTCACTGAGTCTATTTGAAATGAGAGCTAAAGAATTACATGTATATATATATATATATGTATATATGTATATATACAACGGTCATAGTGGAATATTTTAAAAGAATGTTGTTTGGTGTGTCACCAGCTTAGAACACTATATATGCCATGCTATGCATACTGTCTTTTAGGCACAATTAAAATCTTAGATAGGACTCCAAGTAAAAATAATAAAGGATACAAAACATTATACTGCCAGCATAAAAAAAAAAAGTATGGCAGATTCATTCAAACAACAACAAACGGCAGCATTTCTAGAAGATTCAGGTGGAAGCAGGGGTGACAGGAGAAAGAAATAATTTATAGGAAAAATATCTTGGCAATGGGAAATAGTGGAAGAATGCATGTCAAAGGAAAAAAAACCCACCTGCAACCATGAAGAATAATTACATTTGAAAAGCCATTTGCAGTTGCCTGTGCTAAAGAGATCTCTGATCCCATTGATTTTCATATCTATCTTTTTAATTTCTTAGCTATCATACATATATATATATGAATAAATATCTATATCTCTTGAAGTTTCTAATTTTATTTCAAAACCAGTTATTAATTTGTAGGTTATTATATTCTAATATCACCTTAAAATTCAGTAGTCTGCTGTGTTGCATTTTTAATACTGAAAGGCTAGTATATAATACGTCTGATCTATATAAACCAGTGTAAACTATACTTGCTGATATAATGACAAAATTTGCTTTATAAACACAGATGCTCTGTACTAAGAATAACATCCTACTTCCAATCCCTTGTAAGCCTGCATCAGCTTATACTGTATTATAAAAGGGCATAAATTTTTTATTAGTTCACTGAAAGGATATGAAATACACTTTTCTACTTAGTCCCCAGTCATTGCTTTCCTTTAATTGCTATGTAATGATTTGAAGAAAAGTGAACCACATAAATATCGAGGTTTGGGGTTTAGAGTTTTTTTTAGCTGAAGGAAGTATACTGTATATTAAAATGCTGTTTGCTAGACAGTGACCCTCAGTAGAATAGATAAGAGTACAATATAAAAGCATTGACTTTTTTGAAGGGTAAAATCTCTTCTCATGAACTCACTGAAGTCAATGCAAGATGTCCCACTAAGTGCAGTCACAGCAGTTCTGCCCCCTTTAACTCCCTGCAGTAGAACCAGATAAAATAAAATATGGTGACATTTGTATGGCCATCCTTTTCTAGTTCATGTAAGCCTGTAATAAACAAAATCCAGTCAATGACATATACCTGTCTTCAGAAGGGATATTAAAGAAATGAAGGAGGGGGAAGTAGTGAGAGCATCTACAGATTTACAGTAGCATAATTGATGGCAGAGTTTATTCCACATTGTCCATAGCGTGTATCTGCTCGCCATATGGTTTCTGTGCTATTTAGCAATCGCAAGCAGACTCTCTAAATGCCTTACTTTCGGATGTGCGAAAGAAACTGTATTGTAGGTATATTTTTGCTTTATGTTTCTAACAGAATAAGTATAAAACCAAAAACATTTTTTAAAAAATCAGGAAATTTACTATATCATTTCTGATACTGATATGAGTGAAAAAAAGGAGAAATAAAAGTCCTTCCAAAACCAAAGTAGAAAAATACAGTTACAAAAATGTACCCCAAAAGAGGGCTTATACATTTACTAAAAATTTTATCATTTATTAAATGTAACGCAAAGTCCCCTAAGTTTCTCACATCTTGGACGATGATGACTTAAATCTATTAAAATCAAAGGGTACAGCATTCTACTTCTGCAAACTGTACTGCAACTAAACAGAAGAAAATCCAACACTCACCATTCTGTGAGGAGAATTCAATGGTAAAAGCACAGTGTGACCTCTTCCCACACAAAACCACATCACACAACGTTGAATTTCCAAATTTTGGATATATCTGATATTATATATTGATGAAAGACATTTTTTAATTGGACAATGAAAAAGGGAGAGGAAACCTGAAAAAAAAAATCTCTGCAAAAACTGTAATATTAAAAGACTGAAAAGCTCACTCAATCATGCCGTATATAAAACATGTAGCAGAATAACATCAACATACATTCAGAAAATAATTATAAACACTCTCTACTCAAGCATTTCAATGAGTGTTAATGATGGGTGGGGAGAATCTTGTTAGAGTCTAATAGATTGAAAAAAACCGAAGAGATCATTGCAGCCTACTATTCAGTACATTCACTACAGATTTCAGAATTACTGAAAGGAAATATTCTAAGAACATGTAGAAAATTTTTCCACAAATTACAAAATTAAAAGGAAGCAAGTGGCTTAATAGGTTAGGAAATAAACAAAAACAGGTAAGTAATCTCGTTGAGTATGTTGTACCTATTGGACAAGCAAATACTTTGCTACTCCTTTCAAGCCAGTTCTGTCACAACCTATCTGTCTCAGCTGCAAGTGCCCTACTAATGTCCTGTTATCCCACTGTACTTTATGTCCAAGTGTATAATTAAATATATAGCCATACTAAGTGCCATGTATTTAAAGCATATACAAAAATGTTTATGATTTTTAGGCCCCACAAGGCATCTACCAATGTTTGAAACAGTACATTTCAACATGATTACAGAATCTTTACAGGGGGTAGAAAAGGCTAAACAGTTCAATGAAATAATGCAAATGATCTTCACTGCCAACACATACCAAAATATTAAATGGCCACAAACTGTGAATTCGTAACTTTAGCATCACTTTACGTTGCAGCAGAGAAAACAGAAAAGAAAGTTGTGCCTGTTACTGTATATTTTAGAAAAATGGCTTTTAGATACTAGTACGAATTTACCACAAAAGAAGAATGCAATAAATTCTCTCATTCCCTCAAGTTGGTTGGACTAGGTTTTTTTTTTTTTTTTTTTTCAGTGAGGTCTCTCTCTTTCCTACCACCTGGATTGAGAGATTTTATCTTCTTGAACCAGTTAACAGACATTTCAACATAGAGGTGAAAACATATTTATCATGAGCTCCTGATAATCAAGATATCTTTCTCTTGGAAACAGTCAGAAAGATCATTCAGATTTTGAATCAAATCCTGTGCTCTAACGGGGGAGAAAATGTACAAAAGCTCTTTGTTGTTCTTTTTTCTGTCAGCCTTTGAGGAGATAGGAGCTGACAGCCACATGTCGGTTGCAGAAAAAAATAACAAGTTGCAAAAAATGGTCTTATTTTTAGCAAAAGAATTAAAAGAAAAATAGAAGAGAAAGAATCATTACTATCTAAACTTTGATTCAGTGATGTAACACTGCTTGCCAAAAAAGTATAGGCATTATCATTTCTGTCTCACAGGCATTGAATTGTCCACAAACAATGCATGCAGATATCCTCAGAAGGCACAGGCTTAGTTGGTACCCAGGGTTTATTGACCACGTCTATGTAATGGCAGCATCAGTGATATAAATACACTATCTGGATATTAAGAGCTTTTCTTAAACCGCTAAATCACACCAGAATAAAAATTCTTATCTAAGGTATTAGTTACATGCACAGTGCTCAATGTAGCCTATTTATGTCTTAGACAGTTTGCAAAATATTTCCCTAGAAGAATATGCAGTTACCCAGCGAGAAGCCTTCAGTCTATCAGCCTGATTACATTTCTGAACAAGCAGAGTTTAAGGATAGTGTAGGAATTCTTTACCTTTTTTCTGGTAACCCATGTAACCATCTATTTTTAACACGGTTTTCTCAGAGTATAATAAACCTTTCTTTATGGCACAAGGTAATGTAGCCATCTTACAGACTTTTAGACTACAGTAGTAGTTCTCTGCTTGCTAGAGTTTTCATTCTTTGGCAGCACATTTAATGAATGTAATGCAATATTTAGGTTGGTAAGTAAGACCAAGAATTTTCTTACTACATGGAAACTAAGACCAAGCAAAAGATGACAGATGACCACTTTGGACTCAATGAGTATGAAGACATCAAGAAAGGAAATTTGAATGCTATTTATTTTTCAAGTAAAAGTCTTTTACCTAGGCCACCTCTGAAGAGGAGTTGTACACAGAATGCAACTTAAGAATTGCTAGAATACCAGTCAGATATTTTAGCTTCAAATTCAAAAGTAAGGCTGGTCTCCAGAGCAAGTTAGTTTCCCACATGTTGGTAGGTCACATAAATTTGCACCCAAGTGAGACTGTATTATAAACACACCCTACCTTCTACCATAAAATGTGATGATTCAGACTTACAATCATGTTGGTTTTCCTACGTCTCTCTTACAAAACTGTAGGAAAATAACACATTGAAAAAAGTTCACTTTCCCCCAGATGGATGGAAGGAGAATCAGAATGGTGAGAGAAAACTTATGAGTTGATATGAAGACAGTTAAATAAATAAAAAATAAAATTTAAAAAAAAAGTAAGAAAAAGGTCCAGCAAAGAAGAAACATCAACAAAGATGAAAATAAAATCTCAAAAAAACCAGTGATGCAAAAGACGAAAACTCCTTGTCACCAACCTTCCAAGGCTCAGCCAGTCCCCACCAACCTCCACCGCCCAGTTTTATTGCTGAGCATGATGCCATTCACGGAATCATCAAGGCTGGAAGAGATCTTAAAGATCATCTAGTCCAACTGTCAACCTAACATCACAATAACCATCACCTAAAGCATATTCCCCAAGTGCCACACCTCTTGAACACTTCCAGAGCACTGCCTGGCAGCTTGGAAGACAAATACTGAAAGAAGTTGAAAGAACAACTTCAATTCAGATTTACTATAACACTGTTATGGACAATCAGCCCTTATTTCCATGGGAGATAAATGTAATTAGCTGGGTATTATAGATCCATCCATCAATCCAGTCTATATCTAAAGTCAAAGACGAGTGTTATTTTTTCAAGACAGATGCTGTACAATGTAGTATGATTAGAAGAAGCTGTCAACATTTTTCAGAATTTATAAAGAAGCAGCAATTTTGCATTAATTATTTCATGCTTCTGAGAATTTTTCAATGGAACAGATACGGCATCTTAAAATATTACTATAATAGCAAAACAGGAAAATTTTCATAATAGCTTTTTTCAGTCACAGTGCCTGGAAATTTATTGAACAACTCTAGCACTCTGAGGCACTCAAGAGTAAATGATAACTGAGTTTGGTGAAGTCTAATGTTCCTGTGAGGGATGAGCGTGGAGTTACGAGGAGGACACATTTTATAGGCATGTCCTACAAAATACATCTTTGGCAATAGATGCTTCTCTGATATATGTTCTTTCTCAAACTGCATGACTGCCTCTCTTACTTGTTTACAATTATTACACTCTTCTGTTCATTCCTGCTTTTTTGTTCTTTTTTTAGCCTGTACACAATGTAATTACAGATTGATATTAAAAACCCCACAATTAACTATATAGTCATGATTGATACCATCTCAGTTATTACGTTGAAACAACTATTATATTTTTAAACATATGAATATTAATAAATCTGTTGCAAAGGGGTCAGTGGGACTTGGAGATAGAGGAGATCACTCTTTCTCACTTCAGTGCAATCTTGTTCTTCAGATAGCCAGGACATGACTGTAGACCCCGTGGCGGAAAGCTGCTGGAAAGCCAGCACAGTGGCCTGCACACCCAGTTCTGTCCCTACAGGCACTCTTTACCCCTAGCTGCATGCTCACTTCACTCTGCAGTAACTCTTTCAGAGGAAAGAAGAAGGGCAGGATGAGGGAACAGAAAAGGGCAAGAGCAAGGGAAGGAGACGGAGAACAGAGGAGAAGGGAATGCAGGAGCAGAATGAGAACAGGAACAGGAAGAGGAAGGAAGAGCAGGAGTTTCAGAGCTGTGTATGCATCTTAGACCTCTTGGGACTTGGCTCCTATTCAGATTGGGACACATATAGTGCAGGTGACCAGCTCTGTGTCAGATAGCCTCAATGTGTGTGTGTACCTCTATTCATTTAGGAGCTACTTGTAAGGACAGGCTTGTCACATTTTCCTTGCCCGAGCTTGCAGTCCTCCGTATGCTTGGTGACACACCTGACTAGCACTTCGACCTTGACCTAAGGTCTGGACTTCTTGGCTTGATGTTACTATGGACAGCTGGTAGACTCCAGCCATCATCACAGACCTGTTCCATTCTCATGGCTCAGGTACTGGGGGACGGCACCCTTGCCTTTGCCCTGCTCTGATGCTCATCTTCTAACTTGTCTCACAGACCACTGTCTGTTCCTGTTGCTCCCTCATACTCAGTTAGTCCCTCCCCAGTGCAGACTGTATGGTCATAGAAAGGAAAAATAAAAACATTCAAGGGCACATAAGCCTTGTCAGCATACAGTATGATACAAGATTGTTACAGTAAATAAAGTAAGGACATTGATATGGTTTGCAGAACTTGCACTCAGAATTACAACATCATCATGGTATCCTAGTGATGCTGGGCACTGGGCTCCAAAAAAAAAAAAAAAAACCACCCCTGCATCATGTTTTATTTAGATTAATCTTTCCCCTTCTAGTTTGGAATAGTTTACTTAACAGGAAGAAAATAATAAGAGATTCAGAAATATACATGTGGTTAATTTAAAATGCCAAGCACTGTATGTATTAATAAAATATATATAGCAGTAGATAAGACAACCTGTTACAATGTAATAAGCACATAAAAATGAATTGTTGAACAGGTGCAGTGAAAGGAAACATCAATTAGAAAATCAATTGGAAGGTCAAGATATCAATTAAATGGTTAATGAGCTATTTCTGGAAAAATCAAAGACAACTGCATTACACAAAATCACTCAGAGTATGAGCTAGAAAATAGTTCACAAAGCCAAAGGAGCAAAAGGGGAAACATGATGTATGAATTCTAAAAATCCCAGTAAAATGTACTATTATTTGCTTGCTTTTTATGTAAGCTTCAGCTTAACTGATGGTATTGTATCATGTTTATCAGCAAATAAAGACAGAGAACCATTTCTAGAATATAAAAGCCACTAAGATACAAAAGTAGACCTAAAGCAATTAGTCCCTCTGCGATGAAAATCCTAATATGGCACTAAGCCACATTACCTCCTATACCTTCTCTCCTATGGTCTACAGCCTAGCAGATACAACTATGAGAAAAAGGTAAACCCAACTTCTCTGCTACAATGCCAGATAAAGAAAACCTCAGAGAAGCTTTTGCTTTGCATCTGTAAAGTCTTCAGGTAATTGGTCAGGCTTTTTGCATCAAAAATTTGAAAGAGTTCTGCTTTCCTTTCACACAGAGGTGATCTCTGGGCTGCAGACCAGTTGTGTTTAGTTAGCTCTCTGAACATATCCCACCATATCATGCATATCATGACTGGATGATTCATGACTCAAGAGAAACTTTCGAATAGAGGAAATAAGCATTTTTCTGTGAATTTTCTGGAACAGAACTATTCAAGCTGACTAAGTCGGATGAAGAGCACAGCTAGCACAATATCCACACTCTAACAATAGCCATAAAAGTATGCCTTGGAAAGCATAAGAATAGCACTATTCTGATAGTGCTATTCTGATGTTATCGCATAATGATTTCCCAGACCGCAAGTATTTTAGTTCATATGATATCCAGAGTGTGATGGGAACTATGCAGTAAACTCCAGTTAATTTATCCTCTGAGTTCTTGTTCCATCTCTACTCAAATATATGCACATTTTGCTCTCACAGGATCAATGTGCACATCCAATTTGCATAACGTACATTCAACCTGCAAAGACTTTCAGTCTATCACCTTTTGCAGAAGAACCACATTCATTTGTTTTAAACCAGTTTCCTTTCCATAATTTGTGTTTAACAAACCCTGCCTGTTGCAATTAACAAGGCATTGGGCTGTCTACTCTTTTTTGATAATGATTCTGCAGATTTCTCCTATCTCTTTCAGTCATTTTCTAAAATGAAGGAGTCGTATTACCTGCAACTGTACCTAAAATAGTAGATGCAGTCCATACTTCTGGTTATCCATGTGGCTTTTCTCTGAATCTTTTTTTCTTCCACCTTTATACATTCTTTTTTGAATAAGCCAGCCAGAACTCCTCACACAGTCTTCAAGCTGTGGCAAACCATGAATTCAGGCAGTTGTATAATCATGTAAACTGTTGTGTTCTTTGTTCCTTTTCTAATCTTTTCTAATATCTCACTTGTTTCTTTGACTGCTGTCAAGCATTGATCTGTTATTCCCATGCAGCATCTATCTCAATTTCAAGGCCTTTTTCTTGAGTAGTAACAACACATTGAACCCTTCACTTTATATGGAAAACTATTATAATCACTGTTATCATATCATCAGTTCATATTTGATGGCACTGGATTTCACCTGTTGTATTATTGCTCAGTCACTCAAATTTGTAAGGTTCTTGTTATTCTTGACCTGTCACTCTTTTTACATTCAGTAGCTTTGTACCATCAGCAAACTTTCTCACCTCACTGGATCAATCTTTTTTTCTGGTAGTTTCATGAATTAGTATGTTAAAAGATAGCAGAATACCTGCAGAACTACCACTGTGGCTTCTCACACTGCATGAGCTTACCCTCTAAGCCAAGCCATGAATTATTTATCCGTATGAGAACTGCCATTTTTCTGCATGGATGTTGAAGCTCCTTACAAAGGCCTTTGGGAATCCACATCTACCAAAACTTATTAGTGTACCTCCTAACACATTCAAAACACTCAAAAGGAATTTAAACAAAAGTCATCTTTTTCAAGTATATTTATCCCATGTTCACTAGCTGGTTCCCCTACTTTAATGTTCAGTCACTGGTCCAGTAGAGATATCAGGCATACAGATACATAGGTCTGTCCTGGAACATCTTCCTGAACACTGGCAGCACACTTCCTATCTCATAGTTCTCAAGTACCAAGGTAGTTTTACATGCCCTTGTTAGAAACTAAGTTATTTCAACCCTGTGCTGGAATTCTGAGGTGCATAGCACCCTATCCCAGTGTCCTACTGATATTTATACTGTTTCTTCAATAGTATCAGTATGACAACATGCTATGCCTATTTGTACCATTACATCTTTACTGTTGCTATTGTATAAATCTTCAGCTGATATGTAGAGTTCTCTGTCTAAGTCTGTATGTTCTTGGCTGTGAGCCAACAGAGCAGTCTCCCCTACCCTCCTGAAGGATCTTATTTTAAGTCTCAAGACCTTCTTTGATTTCGCGGCTCTGTTTTTGGAAAGGGCAAGCCTGTAGGTAGTTTCTTGCCACTACTATATTAAGTCTCTTGAAATTTATCATACCAGATGTCTTATCTTTCTCTTAGCATTCTCTTCAGCTAATCCCTTCATTTTAAAAATGGCAAAAAACCTGCTTATTAGAGAAATTCCACTCTGCAAGAGTTTAAGAACTCAAATAGGATTCATGTTGTTTGACTATCGATATTTATAGTATTCACAGAGCTAGTCTTTCTAGGCTCCCTTTTGTTGGAAACAAATACAGACTTCAAAACTCCAATTCACCTCACCAGCTTCAGACATTTCCTCATAGGAACTACATACAAAAAGTTATATAGACAATATTTATCCCCATTACAGAGGAACTGCTGCAGACCAAGGATAGAAACATCATGTCCAACGGAGGCTACTGTGCTTTGTTCTTCACTAGCCAGGTTATTCGCTGTTTGTCACAGCACATGGACAGGCTTGTGAGTAGGGAGTTGGCTCTCTACTTTTACTGAAGACAAGACTAGTACAAAACAGTTTATTTTAATGTTGACCTCACGGTTTTGCTAGATATTTTTCTCTATTAATTTGGTATGTTGATAGCTTTAAGATATTTAATTATTTATTGAATCTTAATTCTGACTTTAATTTGGTCACTGTAAAGTTCTGTCTAACCAGTTTAACTAATTAGTATAAATTAATTCACATATACACTCACTTCTTTTAAAAAACATCCAAACAAGGTATACACAGCTAATTTTTATTCCATCAAATATTATACAAACAATACTGAAATGCATGGTATAGAAATATCCAGTAATAAACTCACAAGGCTTTTGACTCAACTTTCAAACTAATACTCAAATGTAGTATCTTAGCAGATGTTCTAGCCCACATCTCAGTGACAAACACAAAAAGCCATCAGGCACCAAACGGGTTCACCAAAGTAAAAAAAGTATAGCTGCTTTCTGATTGCTGAGTAAAAAATAATACCTATTAAAATAATACATTAAAAAATATCAAAGGCTGTTTTCCAGCCATTGGATAATCCATGATCCAGCTATTGAGGATTACGCATTGCAATTCCCTTAAGTTTGAGATCTTCGATTTTACTACTACTTTATCAATTATGCTAAATAAAGCTTATGCTGATATAGTCCTCAGAAACATATAATCTTTAAGTTTTTTGTGGGAGTACAAACAACCACCATGAAAATTAGAAATTAATAACATGTTAAAACACATCTAAGATTTGCATTGTCAAAAGATATTTCCTTTTACTGAGACTTGCCACGAGTTTAATCCACATAGCTGTTTTCTCTAATAATCATTAGTTTTACTATGTCTATGCAGCAGACAGATTCCTTTATTTGTTGTACAAATAGCAAGAGGCTTGAAATCAATTTTCTGGGTCTGGGCCTAAACTTGCTTTTTGTTTTCTTTTTTTTGTCCATGCTGTTTATTTTATGAATTATTTTTGCATATGTGTTATTAGGCAGATTTTTTGAAGAGCAGAGAACAGATGGAAAGTTAGGTTCAGAAAAGAAATATTTCAACTGTATAAGATATTACAACTGTTTTAAACCCTGCTTTAATCGCCACTCATTTGAAGGATTGTAATGGAACTGATCTTTTGGGGGCAGAATTTGCCTGGTGCCATTTACCTTCAAAGCTAGCTAGTTTCAAAGGTAAAAAAATTGATGCAAGTGTCTCCAGAGACCCATCTTTTCTGAGACCCCAGCTGAATTCTAGAAATTCTATATGGTAATGCCACTGTCTGCCATATTCCCATGTAGTCGGTTCAGTCAAAATATATCTTTCAAAGAACTTCATATCACTTCACAGTTCTAATTGCTCCTATTCTCATTGGCAAAACAGTTATTTTGTGGACCTGGAGAAAGAAATGGAGAAAGGAGCCCAGCTGCTATTCCTAGCTCTTTCACAGAATCACTGATATTTCACACAGATATTTTTATATCTCAGATAAGAGACGATTGTATGAAACAGACGTTGTTCCATGTATGTGCCATCTTTATCATCTGTTTGATGAGGAACCTTTTGAGTTCACATTTGATAGCTGTTAAAAAAAAAAAGGGGGTTTTGTGAATTTTGAGATTTTCTAACAAAAGCCACTAAACAACAGCAAAATATTAGCGCTTCTCCTAGTACTAGGAGACAGCTGTTTTTCTGACAGGAGCTGTAGAGCAGATATGTTTTCAAACCCAGCCAGTTTCTGGCTTACTCTGCTCTTATTTTGTCCATGCTGTTTATCTGATAAGGGGAGGGTGGTGGGAAACTTGAATGCTAAGTTTGGGGTTTTTTTTCGTTTGTTGTCTTTTATTTAACATTAAAAAATAGAAAACTACATTACAATTCTAAAGAAATACTTGAAGCAAGATCACCGCACTATCACAATACCTTATTTCTGATCCATACCATAGAAGCTGTCACTTTACTGAAAACATTTGGACATTAGCACCAACAGCAACAGTGAAATGGTCTGTTTTTCTGACAAGTGAATGAATCAAAATTTTCTAAGCTGCCACTTTACTCTCAGAATTGAAGCTTGCAGTCATTTTTTCCTTAAATATGAAGACAACCAGAAAACTCTTACCATGTGCAAATTCATACATAAGAAATGAACTGAAAGAGATGAAAGTTACGTACTGATACTGGTTAACATTACTACATCATACTAAATGGAGAAATGTGCAACCTCCTCTTAGTGGTAGTTTTTGGGGGGATTATGAGGAGCTGAAACATGGGACCAAAGGTCAGATTTTACCCATGCAGACCTGTAGACCAAAGAAAAACTTAAATCTTTGGTAGTATTTAAGCTGAATACGGGACAAAAAGTACTTCAGGATACCAAGCAGCATTCCAAGTCTACAGCTATTGCCTTACTGAAAAGGCAAATTCCCTTAGCTCAAAACAGCCCTGGTGATAGGTGGTCTATGAAAATGTTGCTACTCATTACACAAAATGTACTGCATATACCAAAGTCCTGTTCCAACGCCTACATTCTGATCACACTTCTGAATTTGTTTAATTTTCAGTTAAGGGCTGATTGCCTAATATTTCAAAAAGAGGTCCAAATCCTGACATGAATCCCTACACACATGACCACTGTGCCTCTGAAGTAAAAAAATCCAGGGAGAAAACAGCCCAAGGAGACCATCAAAATCCACAGGAAGCCAGTTTTCATTTACAAGGTCAGTGTCTTCTACAGCTTGTCAATGTGTAATGTTTGGGATTCAGGATTGCCATATACGTCTTTCTTAATCTCCTGTACTTTCCTATATGTATTCTAGGAAAAAAGAAAGACAATCACTGAGAGGTTAGCAATGTTTTTATACATTAATAAAGCATATAAAGAAACAACTTAACAAAATACATTTAATGAAGTTATTTTATCTAATAAACTAATGAATTGACACATAAGTGGTATGAATTACAGGATCAGGAACAAAAAAATATTTTTGTGATTCATATTTAATTTTTTAAATCTTAACTATGTGATTCAGTTTTTAGCAGATATTTTATGAGCAACAATTACCTAAAATTGAAAAATAAAAATTATAATATGCTAAAGGTAGGTACCTAATAAAAGATTTTCCGTCAATCTTTGATGGATGTAAGTACATTAAGGTCTTAATTATTGAGTTATAAATTCATTTGTGCACAACAAAAGAAGTTAAAAATGTAAAATAATGTATTGTAATATTACACAAAAGTTTTGTATCCAAAAAAGAAATTTTACTTGCAGAAAAAAGCAACTAGTTCATATATATTATTGAACTAGGTCAGTAACTTTTTTTTAACATTTTGAAATAATACATATTTTTTTTTACATAGCTATTTTTAGTAACATTATTGTAACAAATGATTTAGGATCCATTCATTTTGTCAGTGGAAAAAATTTCTTGATGGTTTTAAAAAGATTGAATCCATAGGGTTTGTTAGGTCAATTGTCATATTTTCATGAGGTGAAGCACGGGAGAAATAAGGACTTCAATTTTGTTTCTCAGCAACGTAAATCTTCATGAGTGCAATTCTGCCATTATTTCCCAATAGTTTTGCTATATTCTTGGTTGAATTCATGCTGAACTGTGCCACAGAGCCTGAAAGACTCAGTGTATATATCATGAAGTCGGCTGAACACTTGACATTCTGAGACATAGGTGCAGTATTTTCCTGCAAAAAATGCAAGTGTTGAAAGTACTGGTGATAAAAGTAAGTCTCACATAGGTATATACTTTTAAAATACCAAAGTATAGCATTATACAAATCAGAAATCCTAGATAAATAAATATTATACATTAGTTCTTGGTTGTTTACTGATGTGGTCTGATGGTGATGTTCGTTGTGGGCCTCTCACTAGATATCTCAGCTAACTCTGCATATCTAAGAAACAGCATGATATCAGTATATATATGGTTTTCAGATTCATCGATGTAGAACCTTCCAAGCAGAGTACTTACCACCTGTGGTTTCCTAGTCTGTCCCAGGAAAGTCATAACTTTCTATTCTTAACTTTTATTTGGAATTTACACTCAGAGAAAATTGCTCTACATCAACAGAGGAGCTATTGGCAGTATCACATCATATCATATCATATCATATCATATCATATCATATCATATCACCTTTTCTCACTTTTTAAATAATACCTAACACAGAGAAAACAGTGGCATGAAACTCTATACACTAAAAAACATCATCACCTATCGTCTGTCTAACTCCTGAGCTTACATATCAAACTCAGGTGTTCATCACTTCCCACAATGTAATCAGCGA
This sequence comes from Oreocharis arfaki, assembly GCA_013398015.1. Classification (NCBI taxonomy): domain Eukaryota; kingdom Metazoa; phylum Chordata; class Aves; order Passeriformes; family Paramythiidae; genus Oreocharis; species Oreocharis arfaki. The sequence goes on from VZRR01010221.1 coordinate 252,324, forward strand.
CTGCCACCTCTTTTACTTGAGGAGGTGCCTAAAGGAAGTTACTCAAACTAGTATATACAAACATTTACTATTGTATCAACAGCTGGATGCTTGAATTAATGTCTTTTTCCCATTTAAATTAAATTTGTTGTTTCGATCTCCACTATTTCTTGCTACCTCATCTTTTTCTATATTCAGTAGCTATGTAACACTCCAGATAAACAAAACTTTTGTAGATTGATTTGACACATAATAAATTGTAACTATTGGGTGAGCAGTATATCAGGCATGTTACAGCTTAAACAAATTCAAAGCACCTAAAAAAACCCCCCAAAAATTACAATTATAAATCAAGAGTAGAAAGTAAGGTAATAGAGCTTATTGGGACGAATAATTCCCAAGTTCTCTAAACATTATGAGTCTGAAGATCTATGTAGTTTGGCAGATGCAGAATGATTAGCCATTTCATTTCCAGAAATCTTAAAATATTCAGGTGGCATGATCAAGGTGACAAGGTTGAGATTCTGGTTTTGTAGAGATATTTACTCATCCCCAAATTAACCCAAAGGCTGTGCATGGCTTCAAAACATCCTAAACTCACAGCTGAGTCAAGCAAACTCCTGATCTCTATTAAGAAGTTCAGTATTTGCCTTAATAACAGTCTCATGGATAACACAGAAAATGTTATGCTAAGTGTCTTAATATTTTAAAGTAAGCATATTTCAACAGTAGTTATATGGAACAGTTGAGACATCTGAGGGACAGGATGCCATTCAAAGGGACCTGGACAAGCTTGAGAAGTGGACCCATGAAAATTTCTTGAGGTTCAACAAGATCAAGTGCAAGGTGCTGCACCTGGGTTGGAGCAACCCGCAGTACCAACAAAGGCTGGGGGATGAACAGATGGAGAGCAGCCCTGGGGAGAAGGACTTGGGGGTGCTGGTGGGCGAGAGACTGGACATGACCCAGCCATGGGCACGCACAGCTTAGAAAGCCCAACGTGTCCTGGGCTGCACTCAAAGCAGGTCTGGCGAAACCCCGCCTGCAGTGCTGCATCCAGTTTTGGGGTTCCCAGCACAGATAGGACATGGACCTGTCAAAGAAGGTGCACATAAGGGCCACAACAACAATCACAGGGTTGGAGCACCTCTTATGAGGAATGGCTGGGAGAGTTCGCATTGTTCAGACTGGGGAAGAGAAGGATCCAGTGGGATATTATTGTGACCTTTCAATAGGGTGCTTATAAGATAGGACAAGGAGTAATGGTTTTGGACTAAAAGAGGGTAGATCCAGACTAGATATAAGGAAAAAATCTCTTGTGATGAGGACAGTGAAACATAGGACCAGGTTGCTCAGAGGGGCGGCAGATGTTCTGTCCCTGCAAACACTCAAGGTCAGAGCTCTGAGCAGACTGATCTAGTTGAACACATTCCTGCTCATTTCAGGGCTGTTGCATTAGCTGAACTTTAAAGGTCCCTTCCAACCCAAAACACTATAAAATTCTCTGATGCTTTACCACAACAATAACAATTAAATTACACAATATGTAAGTACTTATGTAATTATTATACTAACAGTGAAAGGAGACAGGGGAGGCAATGACAGGTAGCTTATCATTATGTAATATTCAGCTTATTCTACTGACATATAATAACATATAATTATTAACAGCCATTGGCATTACAGTAACGAGTTCACAATGGAAGATATTTCCACCCATCCAGAGATTATGCTACCAGTTAAAGATCTTATCTATTTAATGAAATTAAAGCTTGGTTACAAATACGTCTAAACATATCATTTTGCCCCATCTCTTGCCAAAATCAGCTCCAGAAAAGATTTTTCAGGGAAATTCTGTGTGGTTTGCTCATAGAGGACAACAGCTCCTCCAAGAGTTCAGAACTAGCACCAGGTGCTGCTATACCTTCAGCTGCATACATTTTCTCACCTTCCCTCAACTGAGAAGCTGCAGTGAATAGTGAATATGGAAACAGCCATCTTCACGAGACTGCTTCTGAGGTCAAAAAGGCACCAGGTAGTTTGAATAAAAATCCATACATTATCCAGGTAAAAGTCTGTGAAGCAGAGAAAGGATAACATACAATTCTCTCATCTCCTATCTTAACCTATTTGCCTACTGAAGTAACTATTAAATATCTATGGTGTGCTGGGTTTGCATCACCTAGTTTTGGTAGCAGGGGCCCTACAGAGCAGCTTCTAAGAGAAGCTGACACAAGCTTCCTCCATGTCCGGGAGAACCAATCCCTGGTGGCTCCAAAGGCAGACATACCACAGCCAAGGCTGGGCCAACTAGAAATGGTGATAACGCCTCTTTTCTTCTTTAAGAAGAAAAAAATAGTTATTGTAGTTTTAACTGCAGCCAGAGAAGAGTTGAGTGAAAACATGAGAGGAAAAGCTCTGCAGGCACCAAGGGCAGTGGAGAAGGAGGGGGAGGAGGTGCTCCAGGCACCAGAGCTGAGATTCCTCTACAGCCCGTGGTGCCAGACCATGGTGAGGCAGCTGTGTCCCTGCAGCCCACACAGGGCCACGGGGATGCAAAGATCCACCTGCAGTCCACGGAGAAGCCCCACGCCGGAGCAGGTGGACGCCTGAGAGGAGACTGTGACCTTGTGGGAGGCCTGTGAAGAGAGGAGGCCTGCTCCCAGGCTGAAGCAGCCTGTCCTTGAAGGACTGCAGCCCATGGAAGAATGACCCATGCTGCAGCAGTTTGAGGGGGACTGTTGCCTGTGGGATGGACTCGTGTTTGAGAAGTTCATGGAGAACTGTCTCCTGTGGGAGGGACCCCATGGTGGTCTCCCATAAGGACTCCTCTCTCTGAGCAGTAGCACTAACAACATATGATGACCATAACCCCCATTCCCTGTCTCCCTGAGCTGTTGGTGGGAGGAGGTAGAGCTGGGATGAAGAGAGTGGTGAGGGGAAGGTGTTTTTAAGAGTTTACCTTACTTCTCATTTTCCTACTCTGATTTTGTTAGTAATAAATTCAATTAATATCTCTAATTTCAAGCCTGTTTTGACTGTGATGGTATTTGATGAGTGATCCCTCCTGGTCCTTACCTCAACCCATGAACCCTTCGTTATATTTTCTCTCCCTTGTCTGGCTGTGGAGGGAAGGAATAGAGCCACTTTGGTGGGTGTCTGGCTTTCAGCCAGGGTCAACCCACTACATACGGAAAGACTCTCTCACAATTGTGGTGAGACACATAATTAATACATTGGGGAAACTGATATACCTTTCTTTGTGAAAGCAGAAATTCTACACAGAAGTTTTCTAAAATTAATGTTCCTCTCTCTGAAGAAAGCTGATTTATATAGATTTTTTTCTGATAATAAAGATTATACCTTTGCCAATAAATTTAAACCAGAAAAAAAATTCTATTTTGGGTGAATTGCTCCTAGCACATGTGCATGACATTCCTCTTGTCAGAACAAATACAAGCAAGACTTCCATCACATCTGGCAAAAATCACCATTCAGTATGTTTCTCTTATTTCCATTACCGGCTTTTCTTTCTCCGGGGAGAAGGTCAGCTGCTCAGTTAGCCTGTCACACCTGGGCTTGCACAGAATCTGGACAACCACTGCAGAATATTCTGTGTAAACGAGATACTGGTTTCTAAATAGGTCTCTTCCCTGGTGCCTTAATACTCTAAATAGATATGGACTTTAATGTGCAGCATAAAAGAAAACTCAGTCTTAGTTAGTCTTTAGAGGCTGCTAACTAATGTCTTTCTTCTATGAACTATACAAAAGAGATTTGGGAGACTTCTTTTTTGTACATATTTTTAAATGACAAATGTAGGGAAGCAAAACACCAATGGCATTTGGGTCTCTACTTTCCAAAAAAAAGTAAATCTGCTCAAAAAATTAAATTTAAAGAAGGCTGAAAAATGAAACCTTAAAAGTTAGTCACAGGAGACCCCATCAACCACCAGAATTATCAAGAATATTCATTCTTTTAAGCCTACACAAGTTTAGTAATGAGCTTTCTATTTTTAGTCCTTCAAAGAAATGCAAAGTTTTAGGCCACCAATAATAACTAGCTTAGGTTTGTTGGATTGGTTTTTTTTTTGTTTTGTTTTGTTTGTTGTTGTTGTTTGTTTTCCTTTTGGTTTGGTTTTAATTCATCATATTTCCGTTAAAAAAAACCCAAAATAAACGAATTTATGTAAAATCAGATAACCCTTTGGAAAACAAAGAAATGTTTTTGCATCTGATCAGAAATCAAAGTTCCAGAAAGAAAAGTGTTTCAGTCATAGTATTTAGTCTCTATGCATGTAATACATAACTACAAATTTTCCAAATATATTATGACATACATATTATCTAAATATATGCACACACTTCTTTTATGTAAACATAATGGATCTGCAGAGGAGTATGTAAATCCTCTCCCAGACAATACAGCTACTACCTGGAAGGCCAGAGCAGTTGGAAAATATTAAGCAACTAGGCTCTGAATGATTCTTATTCTAGGCTTTCAAGAATCTTTCTAAAACAATTAATCTTATTCATGTGTACAACTTATGAATGATTCACACATTTTTAATTTTAAAAAATGTAATTATGCCTTACTTAGAATTTTAATGCACTTGAACTAATGACAGAGAAGACCACTATCATCATCTAACCTTGACTCTGATTGCTATATAGTCCTCTAACTACAGATTCCGTATAAACAAATTTTTATGTGAAATACAAAACAGTTCAAAATGTTTCTCTTACTTTGAAACAGCAAATCCAAAGAAAAGAATTAATGGATTCATTTTTTTTAATAAGTTTTAAATCCGCAATTGTCATGTTAGTGTTTGCCTTATCTGCCTGCCAGCAAGAGACAGTGACCACTTACAGTGATTACAAAGTACACCAAATGTAGTATATATGTCACTTCTCCACAAGAGCTTGTTGGCAGCTTTGATCGACTTCTTTTTGATTACACCACAATCACCTCATTCCACTTTAGCTACTCTCACTCTCGCTCTCTCTCCAGGGGTTCAGATGTCATTGCTGTATACCTTAGCAGATGAATCAGTTTTCCTTTTGTTAAATCCTCTTCCTGGGAAGATGAATCTACTCATTGATTTTGACCAAAGACTGGGTTTTAAAAAGGGTAGAAGAGACTTCTGACCTTTCAAATGATCAGATTAAGGCGGTTATTTTCCCATTATTAAGTAATCAGGGAAGAAATACATTAAGCAAGAGTTTAGTTCACAGGCTGCTTTGCTGGCTTCTAAAAACTGCTGTGCACTGACAGCTAACCTAGATTCCATTTCTTCCTTTTCCTCTGAACCACAAGGGAAGCTAAAATGCATTTTCACATTGCATTTTGCCTAAAGGCTCTCAGTAAAATTTAATTTTCTTACTGCATTGATTTTTCCATTATAACTTGTAACAGTCTAATGATATCTCATAAGAATTTTTACTGTTGAGAAAAAAGGATGTGAATGATTTAGCAATAGTAACTTCAAGTGCTAGAGGACTTATTCTGAAGAACCTTCGATCTGTTGATTTGATAGGCAGACTTTGAAAAATCTATGCCATCTCACCATCCATTGGATGGCCTGAAGTAAGTTTCTGTTCCATGAAGACAATATGTGATCCAGTTTCATCAACATTTCTGAAAACCAAAATAAAGCTTTCTAATTTTGGAATTGAAAATAGTGCTTAAAAATTAACAGGCAACAAGGAAAGAATGCAATTGAAAGACCCAAAAAAGCACTATCATTTCTGTCTTGCAGGCTACATCACACTCACTGAAGACTGACATCCTTATTATCCCAAATACTTCAAGTTTGTCATATTTTTTTTTGTTATGCTGGACAGAGAATATCATACATCAAAAAAATATGACAAGTTTCCTGGAAAAAGAAAACTTGAAGGCTGACTCTTTCATTCAAAACAATTGTATCATCACCAAAGCTGCAGAAAGTATGTCTGAAAACAACTGGTGTGACAGACTCTGACACATAAACTGAGTGCCAGAGCAAGCAAAGCAGAGGTTTGCAAGTTCCTGTGTTTCACAGCTACAGGAGATTTTCTTACTTATTTCACTTTGTTGTGGATTTGATAGAGATGGAAAAAATGTACAAACGTACAATATATTACTAAATTTAACAGAGTAAAGCCTGAGGTCTGTTTTTGTTAGTAAACAACAGGCTGATAGATATCTTCCTCCATATTTTCTAAAGATTTGCAGAAGGCTGGAAGAGTGGCCAGTTTCTTATTTTCTGTGGTTTTCGTCCACAGCTAGTGTTCAAAATAATTTAAAAATTAGGCCTTATTATAGATGCTGGAAGCAAATTTAGGAACATCTCACATATAATCAAGTCATCTTGGTTCTTCAGGGGCACAGGAAATGAATTGAGCTGAAGAACAGACCTCACCGAAGAACAGGTCTGAAGTAGCTGCACTACAACTCACACAAAGCACCTACGCAGCTCTTCCGACTCAGTCAGTTGCAGGACTTTTTTTGGTTTTGTCATCATTGTGGCTGCATGCTTACTTTATTTGGAAAAAAAGTGGCTTTCTTATTGTTTGGGGCTTGGCAGGGGGATGGAGGGTGTTTGTGTTTTTCCAATACTTTTTAATTATAAAGCAAGTATTTCCATAACACAGCCACAATTTCTAAGAAAATACACTTTTTATGCTAAATGCTTGTCCAGCACATCAGACATCTGGACCAAAAATTCTGTTAAGTGCACTAAACCACTAACTTATCTAAGAAAAATAAATTTCTGTAGTGCCTGGGACTACCCACTCTTATCTGTCATAAAAACAAATGAATGTAAATACCAGGAAACATAGCATTTTAAACCGTCCCTTTATAACTACAAGATTTTAAACACTAGCAGTTGTCATAAAGTCATGCAATGAATGAAATATTGTAATTAGACAAAATCTGTTTACTGTGCTACGTTAAGAATGGGCTTAGCAGATTTTTTTTTATACTTCATTGGACTGACAAGTCCTGTTTGGAAGAGAGCTAGACAGGACCATAACTCTGTAATAGAAATGACGGACCAAGATTAGGTTTTTTATGGCTCAAATACTATGGAAATATGTGTGATACAATAATTTAGATGACAGATTTTGCATGCCTCCATGGTCTGTGGATTTTCTTTTTTGTCAGCTATCTCTGCTGTGCAGTAAAATTGTACATCAATACACCTACTCCATCGGAGAAGCTGATGCTGACATTCCAGACTCTTATTTTTAAAACTGCCAGAGCTTTAGCCTCTCTCTAAATAATGGGCATGCCAATACGTTAAAGGGAGAAATTCACCCCTTCTTGGCTGGTATCACTTCAACATATAAAAGCAGCTCTGTATATTTTAAAATGAAACACAACACTTTAAATTTAGCCCATGTTTAATAATTTTCTTCTTCTGTCTCTGCTGGGGTTTAGAGTCATTCTGTTGTTGATGCAGAACAGACTTCGTACTAACAAAAGATATCTTGAGAGGGTGGAGAGAGTCTCACATCTCCCTCCCATTTGCATCTAGCTTCTAGGACAAAACCAAATCAGCATGTGAGTTCCTAACACAAGGGAAGAATCCCTGTCAACAGAGTCTCACCACAAGCAACAGCACTAAACACCAGCAGCTGCAACAAAGCCTCCTCAACTGTGCCATTAATAGCCAGAAAAATATTCCTTCTTGAATAAGAGATTACCTCACATAGTTCAGGACACCCACACTGTCTGAAACCAAAGGCCAGATTGGGACAGTCAAAGTCATACCCCTCAATACTCAGTATTTCCTATTCTCTCCAAACTTATCAACAAATATAGACTGGGGGTCTTAGAATTTTGCCATAGGGCTGGCAATGAGGAACATCTGAGAAAGGAATATCTGAGATCTGAGGCTGTTTAAACATAGACATCTCACAGGATATTGCATGGCAGGTTATGATCCTTAAACCTGGGAAGTGAATCACTTTTTGTCAACACAGCACAGTTAAGGAACAATGTATTATTAATGAAGAAAACTTCCCTAGAAAATACATCATGTTTCTGGTGTGCAAAAGGTAGTGACACGCTACTCTTATTTCCAAAATAGCAAGCAAAGGAGAAGGGAGATAAAGGGTGAAGAGAGGTGTGGGTGAAGAAACCGAGACTAGCAACGAGTTCAAGAGAAATTCAATTTCTCTTGAATAAAGAGAAAATTCCCTGAGAGATTATACTTACGTAAAATGAATATAATAAAAAACATGATGACCTACTCTTAGGAGCCAAACATACAACACAGATCTGCCTTACATCGCAAAATATGCCAGTAACTATAAGCAGAGTTTAGGCTAAGATTATGCAATGCATTTGGTTTTCATGTAATGATCTGCTGCAGCTGAGGAATCAATAGAAATCTTTTCTTGTGAATATCTAATGCAATGCTGGAGAACTTCAAATATTAAGACAAGACCAGTCTAATTCATAGGTTAAGAAATGGAGAGATATATAGTGCTGTTACATATTATTATTAGCATAGTATTACATATATATTAAGGTATTGATAGGATAATAATACTTTATATATTATAGTTTTCAGTAGTTATATTAAACTATATAAAAATAGAAAGAAAAACCCTTACAAAAGGAAGTTAATCTATCAGAAAAAATGCACATCTGAAAGCTATGAGCATGTGTAGGAATATTAATTTAAAAAGAAACAGAAATGATAGAACTTCAGCTTAAAGTAATCCAGGTTTTATGCATACCATACCACTTCTTTGTGACTTGGTCAAATATCCAATTCTACTTACTCAGGTTCACAAACACTTTCTCAAGGATGCTGAATAAATGAATAAATTATAAGTCAAAAATTTAGTAAATGTGTCAGAATAAAACACTGAAAAATTAAAATGTGTTTCTACATAAGTTGATCTCTCTTAAAATGCAATCAACAAAAAATTTAAATTATATCTTTAACTAATTTCAGGTATGATAAAATTAATATCTCAAAATCAAGAAATCAAGATTGTGTTGACTGCATAAATCATTCAGAAATCAGAAGCAGAATTCTGCTATCTTCATACAGATGAGTCAAGTCCAGTTAGTTAAGATGTTCTGAAATGTGTTACAAAAAAAAAAAAATTCCTTTATTGACATATGGAAGTGCTGAATACAGAAATATCTAGTGCGGTCATCTCTGCTAAGACTTCTGCTGGCTTTTAATTTTTACAAATGACCTAGATTGGTAAATTTGCTGATAATATAAAATTCGGAGGAAAACTGCATCCTTAGCAAGTAGTAAGACAAGTTTAAATGAATTCTGATTTTCTCTGTAGCTCAGTTGAGAAGCAGAAACTGAAATTTAATGCTGACAAACATAAAGCAATAAAAGCTGAATATGAAAATAATAAACTTGGAAATTTTATGAAGAGATTTATATCAAAACAAGGAATCTGCCCCCTTCCTCCAAAAAAAAAAAGAAAAAAAAAGAAATCGTGAATATTCTTTATATGAGTTTATATATATCAAAGAAAGACATAGAAGCGATTTAAAATCCTTTAGAATTGCAGGTTGCAAATGTGTCATGTTCCACATTCATCTGGCAAGCTCTTGGAATATTCTGTGAACTTTTCATCATAACATTAAAAATTATGCATTTTTCACACTTAATCATTAGAGATAAAAGTAAAATTAGTCTGATTTTATAGGTGAGAGTTTGAAATAAATCTGAAAAATAAACAAATAAAAATCCCTTAAGTCTTGTAAAAGGATAAGGAAGTGATTTATCACATCATAATTATTAATCAAACAGACTAACTTCAGAAACAGTGTTGAGAAGTAGAGGGAAGTATGAATAAGATTTTAATCATAGAAACACTGAATGATTTGCATTGGAAACGATCTTAAAACTCCAACCCACCTGCCATGGGCAGGAACACCTTGCACGAGATCAGATTGCTCAGAGCCCACTCCAGCCTTGAACACTTCCTGGGGCAGAGCATCCACAGCTTCTCTGGTTTATCTTTTGCAATGACTCACCACCCTCATAGTGAAGAATTTCTTCCCAATATCTAATGTAAACCACCCTCTTTCACTTTGGAGCCATTGCCCCTTGTACCTGACTGCTCTCTTGTGAAAAGTCCCTCTCCAGGTCTCCTGTAGGCTCTCTGGGTACTGGAAGGCTGCAATAATATCTTCCTGGAGATTTCTCTTCTCCAGTGTGAACAACCTCAACTATCTCAGCGTGTTTTCATAGAAGAGGTGTCCCCTTTAAATAATGAGCATAACATGTGAATGTCTGGAAGACAAAAACCATTCCTAAATCATTTCCTCTCCTTTTGCCAAGAGGGGGCTGGGAAAATCTCATATATAGACTAACTTCCTGTTTTTTACCTTTCTTATCAAAGAATAAACTTTATGTGGAGATTTCATGATCTATTACTTTGTTTTCAGTATGTTCTGGCTCATTCATTTTAGGCTGGAACAGCTAAAAAATGGAACAAATGGTGATATTAGGTATTAATCATCATCAAGAACTATGTTTCTGTTGCCTATTAGAAACCTCCAGAATTTCAGGCACTGGATTACACCCTCAACTTGCATCTGGGTTTGCTTACCAAATCATGTATCCCTGGTTTAGATAGCTTAAACTAGCTGCCTACTGTTTTGGAAACATCTGTTTTGGGATTTAAAGCAATACTACACCACAAACAGAAATCACATAGAAGAGATTTGGAGGTCTGGATGCACAACTCTTTTATGTCTTTCGTCTTCTGCCCCAAGCCTGTTGCCAAACAGCTTACAGAATCCTGTCACTCTGTCAGGACCCCAGATACTATGCACCAGGTAAAATCCACATAAATAATGCTGATGAGAAAAATACTTACATAATAAAATATGCATTTCTCTCTTTTTCTTTCTAAGACAACAGCAAGAAACAAATACGATTATGACACCACATGCAGATGAGGTCAGTGGTGTCCCATGCACATTTATGCGCACAACTGCTCTTACACATGCAGAGGCACATAGTTTCAGGAAGGTTGCTGTGTTAAACTAACTTCTCCCTCTTCACATCTCCTTCTTTTGAACCACTCTTCTTTGGAAGAAGCTGTCAACAGGAACTTCATCTCAACTTTCCTCTTCCCATTTAATTTGTGGCATTTTAGAACCAAGATAAATGTAAAGAATTAATTATTATGAAATGCGTCCTGCTAGGAGAAAACCACTGAACACTCAAGGCTGCTGGCTCTGATCCTCATCAGTCTTCCATTCTATTCTGGGTCCACTCACATTTGCATTGTAATAGCTTCATAAGAAATGTTCACCCCCAGCACAAAAAGTTCCTAAATATCTTCAGCGAACATAATTTTGTACTCTTCACTAGAGAGTACAGAGAGAAAGCTGTTTCCTGACAATTCAAATATGTTTGCCTGCTTTTTCTTTCTTAATTCATTTTTCCCATTTTTATTCTCCCAGAAAACATGGTCCTGATATTTTTTTTGAATGTCTAGACACATATGAACAAAGTGAAAAGTAATTCATACGCACTCTGAAAAAAGCCATGACTATCATACGTAACAAGATTATATTTATTTCTTCATTTCAGAAAACCAACACATTCCATCTGAAGATAACAAAGCATTCAGTTTTTTTATATATGACAGGATTATCTTGGCTAAAAGAAAGAACATATAATCATGAACTCTAAAATTGTAACTCTTTTATTCTCAGTACTTCCACCAGGAATCAATACCGTAGTTCAGGGTCATTAAGTCAAAAATTATGTCAGATATCATCTCCAACTGAAGATAAGTCATTTAAGATAATTGTCTTTTGCCTCCTATTTTAGCAGTTAAGCCCCACTTTTGAATACCAAACACTCTTGAAACAAACCAAAACAAACCAATAAAAAAAAAAAAAAAAGAACAAAACACATGCGAAATTTTTTCAGTTGAATTTGTGTTACTTCTGTCCCACCACCTAAAAATCTCTAACAAGCTGATTTGTACTGATTTTTATCAGTAATACTGCACACTGCATTACTTCATCTTTACCTTTTCTATTTGTATAGAAAGCATAAGAATCTTTAAATATATGTAATCCATAAAGGAGACTTGCATACAAAATCCTGCTGCTGCACGCATTATTTAAGTGACATGCGTGCCATTTAAAACTGTTTACTTGTAGCATAACACAATACAAGATTCCTTACTTAAGACTGGAAGATTCTTTCCAGCTTGAGAATATTTGAAATTAACAAGTGTTTGTTATAAAGAGCTGTTTTGCTCAAGCCATTTGATAGCCATTAAGTTCAGTGAATAACAGCAAAAATAGAGTAAGTGCCTTGCAATTTTCTGATCTTGACCTGTTTAATTGCTCAAATCACTGTAAGGAAAATGTCATAGTAGCACAGTGCCAGGGATCCAAGGGTTTGATGTCTCCAAACTGAAAGATAAAGTCTATTTTGAAGAAAAATGACCATGCCACCCAATCAAAAAAAATAAGCCATTTCCTTACTTGACCATTTGCACTTCAAAGAGGTAAATATATAAAGATTTTACTTCTATGCTGTCAGGAAAAAGAAAAAAAAAACAAACCCATTATACGCACTCCTCTTTCAGGGTCTCAGCACAGCTTGGCTAAATTACTTAAATAATACTAGTTTTTATAATTTATAATTCAAACCATATGTCAACCTCAACATGAAAAAAAATCCATTTTAATCATGTTTTCCATGCTTTCCAGTTCTTTTCATTTTTTTTTTTAAGACTGACCTTTGAAAAACAGAATAGGACCTTCTGCTTAAGCTGAAGTCTTAATTAACATCAGAATTCCTGTATATAAATTAATTGAATCTAGACTCCAAAACTGTTGGCCAAGGTAACTACTAGCTACAAATTGTTCATAAGCCTTTAGTTCTTCTAATAGCTGAGTGATCTTTGAAAGTTCAATAAACTCTTTTCTCTACACAAGTCATACAACGTAAACAAGTAAAAATAGGTAACACCCATGAAAATTAAAAAAAAAAAAAAACAACGTAACGGAGCACAACAAAAACAAAAAGGAAGACAATCACCCATTTATTCAGAAAAAGTACAAGTACAGACTTTGTCTTTTAAGGAATTTTTGCCCTGGAATTAATTTGGAACCAAGGTGTCAAATAATTTGTAGGTTTCATGGTTATAAAAATCCAGGACACAAAAGCACAGAAATTTCTTTTTATAGTCTTACTATAAAAGTGACATGTTTCTAGAGTATTTGGGCTCACTTCCATTGTGTTTACAATATGCTTTGATGTCCCACGGGAATGACTAGCAGCCTACAAGGAGAATCAGCATCCTAAACTGAATTGAAAATCAACTGAATTGCTCTCCAATGACACTGGCTCATGACCATGTAACAAGAATTCACTTATAAACAAAGAATAATATTTCCATTCAGGTAAGTGGCATTAAACAACACTTGATCTAACTTAACAGAAAAAAAAAATCAGCATTATTTCTCACTCTCTCTAATCATCATTCCAGCACATTTCCAAGAATCTAATTATAATGCAGAATCATTGAAGGTTTTTCATCAGCAGGACCTGGAGCTTGCTACGCATTTCTGCTGAGTACAAAGCCCAAGGGCTCCTTAGATCATGTTGATTTTATAGTCTCTGTATTCGACAAGCAGCCAGTGTGTTTTATGACGTAGACCCAGGAACTGAAAAAAAAACCTGTTCCCACCTATCAGGCCACCAGAAAAAAAATACACTTTTTCCTTCAAGTAAGAGAGAGACCATTATTATGTCAGCTACTCATCACTGCAATTAAGTTTATTAGAATGAACTGTTATCCTATTCAAACATTGTCAGAGATTTCTGGTAGTGATTTTCATAATTAAGGTTATACTCTTACTATGGCCCAAAATTAAGCAGATTGGACAGTATATCCAGAAATAGAATCATCATCCCTCAAAGTGTTCAAAAAAACCCATTTTGATATGGCCCTTGAGGACATAGCTTAATGGTGAACATGGTGGTGATGCTAGGCTGATGTTTGGACTTAATGATCTTCCAGGTCTTCTCTAGCCTAAAGATTCTAAACATAAGATACTGTCTGTCCCACAGTATTTCAGGCCAACATAGAAGTCCATGCAATATTGTAGGTTTTGTCTAAGAACATGTATGTACAGTAAACTTACACTGTTACTTAAACTTAAACTTACACTTAAAGTGCTTAACTTACTAAAAAACTAAAAAGTCTTACTTCTTGAGACATGTAGTCAAATAAAGTCTATGTTAGTAAGCCAGGCAACAGAGTTTGGAGTAATCTGAGATGCTGCCAGAAAACGAAACAATCTGCAATTTACAATATAGCTACAACCATACTGTCATCTTCAAGATGCACAAAAAAATTACTGCTTTAATTTTTAAAATGTTTTGAATGGCCATTTCTTCAGTAGGTAGTAGGATGTGCTGTTTCTGTTTACAGACTTGACAACACATAAAACATATACTCCTATGAAGAGGAGGAAACCACTCACTCAAATCGTGTCAACTTTGACTGACTACTTACATTTCCTAGCTGGTGATGAACTTGCATAAAAGAATCACATGAAAAAGTACTTTTGCTTTATTAAAAATGCCAGCTGGCTGTCCTCTGATTAACATGGAAGCCGTTATCCTGTAAGATTCATATTTGCATGTACAATTGTACCTTAGGACCTGAGTATTGCTGGCTTTTCTAATTTTATATAACATCTGTGCTTCCACTGCAAGTATTTGACTTATGTAACACACTTCTATATTTAATAATGATATGTGCATTTCTAGTGCACACATGCTTTAATTTCCACTTCGTGAAATCTTTACAATCATTCCATAGTGGTGGGAGGAAGAGGAGCATACTATATGTCAGTCTTTCCCCAGAGGCATATATAAAAATCATGTCATAGCCTTCTCCAAACGAAAAATAAATGCAGATCACCATGAAAATACATTAAAAAAAAAAAGCAATTAGTACTTAAAATATTATAAAATTACTTAAAATTACTGGAATGGCTTGAATAGTTGCATTTTGAAATATGCATCACTAGAATAATATGGATTTCCTTTGTTTTTTCACTAGTTCTAACACTGTAAAGACATTTGCTTTCATATACCATCATGAAAGTAGATAGCGCATGCAACTATATCTCACTTTACAAGAGCTATTCTAAAGTTGAATTATTATTCCGATTTGATATTTCACAGAAATTCCGTTTCACCATGAATTTACACACAGTGTGCATTACAATAATTTCATTTTTTATTGCAGTTTTGGGAATAAGATTTGCCTGTGGCTACATGGATATACCAACCACATTAATTTGTATTTTTATAATCAATCTAGAGTTTAATATGCATTGCAAAATTTGTAAGGGCTAAAAAAAGCCTCCTGGAACAACCTTTGAAAAGAGATGAGACAAAGTCTTAATTCCTGGTCCCAGGGGGAAGGAAAGAAATTGTATCCATTCCACCAGACTCCTGTCCACCGCCTTCCTTGTGAGACCTTTATTGATGGAAGGCACAAACTAAATCTTGTTAGAAGCAGTGTAAGTCTAGCAGAGCTGTGCTCTACTTGGTTGGTTATCTTTGCTTTGTAAAACTGCCCTATCTGGTACTCTCTACAACTCCTCTCTTATTTACAGCTTGAAACACTCAGTAGTTCTTCCATGGGCAAGTAAAGTGCTATTGGGATATAAAGAGAGATGTGCAGGGTAATATATTCCAATTAAAACTTCAGTAACTGTTCCAATAATGCCTGAACACATCTGTCACACTTGGGTTTTTGTGGATTTAGTTTTGGATTTTTTTTCCCTGAAAGAAAGGAATAGACACCTATGTAAATTTTTAAACACCTTGTTTTCAGATTTTACAAGTTCTCACTCCTACAAGGCTACATTGGATAAAAATCAAATTATACTTGTATGTCATCTTTTTTTCTTAGTTATCACACACGAATATGCTTTACAAGTAACATCTTAGCTCCCTTCTAACACTGATAAAACCACAATTTAATAGCAAAGCAAACCATTCAAGTATTATATTGTTTACTCTGTTTCTCTACTTTCTCCTTGAGTACTAATCAAGAAAATAAAATCAACTTCCTCTGAAATTTACAGTGTGGTCTTGTCAACCATAAGGCATAACCATAATAATTATTACCATAACTATTAGTCATTTTCTTCATTATCTCCCAAGTTATATCTGCCTTACAACTTTTATTTGATTCAGACATAAATGGTAGCCAAATATACTGTAATACTTTTGGAAACATAGAGTGAGGTTAAATCATTAAAATCTCAACTTGACATATTTTATTTTACTTTTGTTTTGTTTCCTCAAGTTAGTAAAGTGCAGATAGCCAGTGAAACCCCATAGACAGATGTTACAGTTTGCATAAACTGGGATACCATTCTACAGGGATGAGGTCCATACATGTTCATGAAATTAGATGAAACAACACAAAGTTTTTCTTGGATCTTTTTTTCTGCCCATGAATCTGCTCTATTTTTTGTGATTATAAGGATAGCTTCTTAAAATCACTTCATCTACTGATTATGGAAAATATTTCTAGCTCACAAACAAGATCTATACTCTTGCCTTTATAAAGCCTTGATAGATGGAAGTCTCTGCATGTAACCTGTCTCTAAGAGTCGTCTCTCATGCATGCTAGTTGCAGTACCCCTTATCAAGCTGGACACTTAAACTTCTATTTCAACAATCATTTAATGAGCATAATATCCAAGTGACTTCAGTAAATACAGATTCATGTATCCCAAACTTTTTGTCCAAACCAAATGCTGTAAAAAGTTAGATACAAATAGTGTTATCACTGTAAGATTTATCCTGTCAACTCTGCTTCCGCCCCAAAATCAATAACCTCGACCTCAAAAGAAAATTATGTGTCAGTAATTTTTACTGGTTGCATAATGGTCAAAATGTCAATAATACAAAAACAGAAAACACACCTCACTCAGTATAATTATATTACATAGCTCCCTAGGTCCATCATTATTTTCCAAAAACAGGAAAAGGTGACCTAACAAAGTAGCAAATAAAAAAAAGGCAGTGTGACATTACACAGTTCATCACATTAGTCTCAGTGGCACCAGCATAGCGTCAGAGCAGGAAAGCACACAAGTTGATTCTGTGGATAGACTATAATTAGCAGCATAAGCTTTTGGACTCCATCTATTTGTATATCATTGACAAAAAGGGGAAAAAATTATAACGAAACAAGCAAATGAAACCCAACTTGTTTCTGAATATGAAGACAAGGATGTCACTTCTAACACACAGAGATTCATACATGCATGATAAGATTGCTAGAATATCTCCAAAATATAATTAATCTAATTATGCTGATAGCTAAGCACAAGTGTTGATTAAGGGAGCTCTGTTAGCATCAGATATAATTAGCATAACATGAAAAAATCCTTGCCTTTGGGAAAGGCAAGGAGGAAAGGCAAAGTTCTAGATACAACATCAGAATATAGACATGCACAATTCATAATCCTGAATGCAAATGTACATGCAAGTGTATATTTTCTTTGTTTTCTGAAATACCTGTATGGGACTGGCTGCATTTGGTACAAGAGAACAGTAGCCCAGCACTGAGCAGATACTTTAGAGCATCTAAAAGGCTTAAGCCAGCTATGGTTAGGCAACTAAAACTCAAACCCAGTGGTTAAACACCGTGTCATCTGACTCAACACTAAACCAGAGAGCTGAATAATATGACCGTTGCTGAGAATTTCTTCCATTCCTCTTATCCATTTTCTACCCTCACTTTCTTTCCTTCTTCATCATTTCTCTTCTATTATTTTTTTTAATATACAATTAAAAATAAATTGCCTTTTTTTTTTTTTACAAAGCCTAATTTAAGTAACCAAGAAATACTTGATTAAATAAATGTCACAATCCATGCCTTCTTTAATCTGTTCAACACTGACAATTGATAAAATTAACAGAACATGAATATTCATGGACTTTCTTCTCCTTCCTCATTCAGTTCTCAAGCCAACCAAGACCTGTCAGAGCAGTGGAGGGGGAAAAAGAGATGTAATCCTAGAATTGCACTTCAGTGTTTCCCAAAGATACTAACACACCTAAACTCATCCCAAAATTCGTACGCGTCCACTTTATTAATTCTGTAGCAGAACTCTGTCAGTTACTTCTTTATCTCTTCACCTACACTAGGAAGCATCTGATATTTACATAACCCGGAGTGCTCTCTTTCCCATTTTTATCAGTTCTAGAAAACACAAAGTAAGCACATTGAGGACATCACCCTTAAAAACAAATTCTTACCCCAGAAGGGTCACTATGCTTAGGATCAGTGAGGGAGAGCAGAAATCCAAATCATGATCTAATTTAAAAATAATTAGACACTTCACCTATGTTACCGCCTTCTGCAAAGGAAGGGTAGAAAAAAAGGGAAGATGGGAAAGAGTGGAAAAGGCTGTCCTCCATGCTGAGAAGAAAAAAGATGATTCTGGGCACAAATACATCTGGACACTTTTCAATTTATGATTTCATATAGGCTATGAAAATTATAACACCCAGGGACTTCATTTCCACACCTATAGAAACCTGTGGAAACCTAAAGTTGATGAGGAAAAACAGGTGCTGCAACACAATTATTACTGGCATGTGAAATACAAAGATCCTTTTTCTCTAATAATCCTAGAACAGAAAACAAACAAACAAACAAAAACCTATAGGGGGTTTTCAAATTAAAGAGATTTTAAAATAGGACAAATCATGCATTTTGATTAGGCCAAGAGAGCATCATAACCTGTATGAAAGCTGCTCAGGAAATTTTTAAATTCTAGACTTTTTTCTTAATACAGATTACACAGAAAAAGAACAACAACAACAACAAATATATTTAAAAAATCAAAAAACTCAAACTGCACTTCCCAACCACTTTATTCCACCAAATGGCCTCCAGCAGCGAACATTATTTTTTTACTACTTCGTCTCTTTTCTCATATTTCCATTAGAATAAAAAACTGAAAACAAACTTCACAGGAATCCCATTGCACTTTGTTCTACAAATGCAGAATATATTAATTTGACCCTGCTTTTGGATTATTTCCCTTTTTCTCCAAATAACAATCACTGGGTGCTGTTGATCCAATCACCACTGAGAAACTTAGTTTTGCAGAAGAATGTATCGCAGATATGGGTAGCATGGTGAAGAGTATTATCCAGGTTTGGTGACCTACGTACCTTTAGGCTGCTCTTGAAGCTTTACTGTCCATTGTACACTTTCTAGCTGACGCATTTGACAAAGGAATTTCCAACCTCACTGACTGATTGTTGCTTCAATGAATTGTCAGAGGATGCTGGGTGTACATGGAAGAAGTCAAATCAACCCACTCTAAAGCCTACACTCTGCAAAAAAAGGCAAATGAATCTGTGCATCTTTTCAAGTTGAGCTGCCCAACATTCTTAAAAAAAAAAAAAAAAGGAACGATTAGGACAAATTTTGTAAAAAAGTCATTAGTATATTTTTTATTCATAGGGAGAAAGGAAAATTTCACAGAATATTTGTGCATAAAACTGAATAAATGGCTAAATTATGCAAAGGGGAAGACAGGTTATCACTATATTAATGCAACAGTTCTACTTTTTTTCTTATATTTTGTTAAGTACTCCAGTTGGTATGCTAATGATGCCAGTTCAAAACTATTGACGTCAAATTTGAAATTAATGAGCTTTGCAGGGCAGATTTCTCTTTGTGAAGGAATACCAATGATTAATAAAACTTTTCATTAGGAATATTTCTGTGAATGGTATGCACGCAAATCATATTACAGGTTATATGCAATAAATTATTTGAAACTCACTTTTATGATTTATCCATACCTAAAATTTTCAGAAATTTACAAACATATACAAAAGTTAGCTAAATTTTCTCTCAAGGAGAAATTCTTGGTATATTCTCAAACACTTCTACTAACGTAGGATATTTCAGTAATAATGATTTAATGTTGATCAAGCTTCTCTCAGCACATTCCTCCCACCACAGGAATTTTTCAGGTTTCAAGGTCTCGTCAAAATAGGTTTCAAGTCTGACTTCTTTTGTTATGAATTCTCATATCCTAGCTATACTACAATTTGGGAGTTCGTTTGTACTACTAATGCATAAGTATGGTAACATCTTTATGTCATGGTCAAAATGAACAATAATTAATAGTTGAAAAACCACACACTTCCTTCAGGAAAACCTAGATGAAGAAAAATATCAACCATAATTTTATACTATTATGTTTTCTGATAAAAACAAAACTCTATGGTTTTCCATCTCTCTGAAGAAGCCTGAGAATGCCATCTGGCAAATCTCAGTTGCAGTAAAAAAGGGAAAGCAACTCATGCTAAGACATGGACAGTGCACATGAATTCTCTTTGAACCCTTTCCATTGAAAACCGATGTTGCCTTGAGCTTTGCCTCACATATCATCACAACACATTCCTTTCAATGTAAAAGGAAATCATGCAAAACTGAAAAAATGCAGCACCCTCTAAGATTTTTTCTGTTGTTAAATTGATGGGACTGATATCATTATGTCGTTTTACCCAAATGAAGGGCAACTTACACATTGCTTGTTTTGTTACATCTTTTTGTTATTGACAGTAATTCTGTAGCTACCTAAGTAAGAGCTACATCATTGCTTTCCCTTGTGTGCAGGAATTCAAAGTATGTTTTGCTTCATCAGAAGTTGAACACAGAACTAGCCTTTAAGGTTAAAATTAAGTCCTTCAGCAGAGATTAAAAATTTGTCCTGTAAGTGTTCTTATTTAACTCGTGTTAGAAAACAAAAAATCCATATACTATAAATTAATATTCTATATTAGATCTAGTTACAGGGTGGAGAGCTTTTTTTTTTTTAAATAAAGACTGAAGAAAAACACGTTTGGTTAAAATAATGAGGAGAGTGAGGAGAATACTAAACTACTTTAAATGCTGGTTTATGTAGTACAGGGTCTTGTGAGACTGTATGCCTTGCACCACAATGAAGGCTACATTTTAAGTGTGTAGGGGTGAGATGAAGAAAGAATGCGTCAAAGCTAGAGCAAACTTACTTTGCCTGACATACTCCCACATTGACTGTTAAACTGCTGCATGAGAGTCTAAAAATCACTTCACTTTCAGACTAGAGTAGGTGCAATTGTTCTTATGCAGTTACTTCTGCTGCAGTACCCTTAAGAATTGCTGTTCCCAGAAGACAGACTGCTGTACACTTCCAATCTGCTGCCACCAGAGGACTTTTATTCAGGTTGGTCACCTTAAATCAATCATCATCATAAAGCAATGGTGCTGTCACTTATGAGAAGCTCACCAGCTGGGAGGACCACTGTGGAAACGTGAGTCTACCTTGCCTATACGGTTTCTGTAATAACTACAAGAGCTAAACACTTCCACTTCCCACTAAGCCCCTGAGTCTTCCTTCATGTTTACAGACAATCACCCCGGCAGTTTCCTCTCAACCCACCTTTTCGCCACAAACAAAAAGCATGTGCGTTTAACATTTCACTGCTGGGCAGTATTACACATACTTTGCAAAAAAGCTAGGTAATCTAAAACCAAATAAAAAGCAGCATCCTAGAGAAAGAGTGATTTCCTGAATGCCATTGTGTATAGCTCTTATTTTTTAAATTCAGAAGAAAAGCAGAATGCACCATATGCACCTAAACATCACCTTACCTTTTGAGAAGCTATCCTGAAACATACTGAAGAATTCAATTTAAGCAGCTTTTCACACTGCGATGAGACTTAAAAATGGGACTGCCTGATGTAGAAAAACATTTTTGTAAACCAAATATTTAGACAAAGCAGGGTACTGGACCTGTAATATGTATCTATCTGTTAATTAGCAAGTAGATGAGCTCATGCTGCTTACAGCTGGAACAAATCCCCCACAGCATTCTCAGGAAAATCATTGGACTATCCAGAGCCTTCTTCATATTGCAAACATACACATCTAGAATTCTCTTTCTCCAAACATATCTCCAAAATTTTAACTTTACTTTTCAACACAGTAGAAGTACATAATTTGGCAAGTGTAATAGTATTTCAAAGAACTTTAAAGGCATTTGGAGCATGACTTTATTCAGCATAACTTTAAAAGATATTAGTATTTCGATCAATTTCACAGTATTGCTGGCAGTAATTTTATAAAATTGATTTTATAAACCAGATTCTGCAGAATCCACTCAGTTCAAATTTTATTCACCTAGATCTTCAGCTTATATATTGACAACCCCCCCCACACACACTTTTTAGAAGTGGTTACAAAGTTGCCAATACAGAAATACAAAATGCAAAGAATACAGTGTCTTGCACAATAGTCTGCACTTAATAAAGCATATTTAACAGAACAGAAATGTAAGATAAATAGGACCATTTCTGCAACTATTGACAACACATGAAAATAGATAAGCAATTCAATCTCCATATTGACCACAAAAGTAGTAAATTTTCTGCAATTTTCTGTTTATTGTTAGCTTTTCTTGTTATTGTTTCATACTAGATCTTACTAAAGAAGCTACTAGAATGGATAAAGTGAAAATCGAACAGCATCTAACAGCATTAAGAATAATTAAAATATCTCTCATTATGCATTCCTTTTACCTCTGTGCCCGTTTCCTTCTCTTAGTCTTTATTATTAAATATATTTAATTCTTGTTTGAGAATTAAGTCATGCCTCCTGCTTATTTCTTATTAGAATTTTAAATCTCTTTGTTACTAAATATTTTTCATGACAATCAAATACGTCCAAAAACTTATAGTCCAAATGCACTTCTTGTCAATACTTTGTGACCCCCATTTCTATCATGTTATCACTGTGAAATAACGTCCCTTGTTAACTTTGTCAGAGTTTGCCAGGATTATAGCTGCAACACTGCAAGGTGGAAAGTCTACAAGAAAAAGAGGTAACATAAAAGCTCTTTAAGAAACTTCTGGTACTAATGACCTTATAATGTGAGTGTGGAAAACAAAACAAAAAAACGCCACATATACAAGCATTCTCCAGTCCAAGTACTTTTGAATCTGAGATCTTTTATGGCCTTTTCACTTCATTTTTTTTCTATTTTAAAGAACACCCTGAACATCTCCTCCTCCTGAGACAGCTTCCACAGAATCCTTATGGCTACTAATGAAGGAAAAAAAAACTACTTTCCTTGAGTACAGATATCAAAATCCAAAACCCTAAATTATAGAACATCCACATAAATGTCACCATTAAATTTATACTTGCTGGTTACAACGTCTTTAAAGTGATAGTAAATCAATAGAGCTTACTCTAATTATGTGGGATTCAGGTACCAATCTGGTTTTGCACTAAACAAGCTTTGGACTGATGAAAAGCATCAGTGACCTTTTCCTGAATGCTGAAGTCACCAGTTTTCCAATTAAGCCAATAATGGTATCTTAGTTTCCCCAACTAGTTATAGTACCTCAAATCTGTGTAATTACCACCCATGTATGTATTAAAGTTATCAATGCTGTGTAAGTTCTTAAAAGAGCACAGAGAAACTGAGCTGATTAAAGCATCAGTGTATTATTTGATATTTATCACATTCCCAATTTCGAAATAGTTTTTGCTATCAAGCAGCATGTCTGTTTGTGTGCTGTCAGTTTCTTCAGCAAAGCCACATTTAGCAAAGAACAGAGAAGGAAACTTTGTCATAATTTTTTCATCACACTCTATCACCACAAAGTTTGGTGGGAGCTCAGTATACTAAGTGATTAATATTGACAATGTTATTTGACTTTGTCTACTGAAAACAAAATGCAGGTATCTAGGATTTTATTAGTAAGAGATCTTAAATATGCACATGTCAGAGGAATTTATCATTGATCACTGTAGACTGCTTGTACATTTCATCAGGCCTTATCTGATCTGAATAAAAAGAACAATTTATTAATAAAACACATTAGTGCTGACATATGCAACTTTGTTGTATTAATTATATATTTTCACAGCAATAGGTGTTATTAAAGTCCTCCCTTGTTTCTTCTGAATCAGATTGACCCAATTTGACATTTGCCTATACCAACAATGCAAGATTATGCATAAATATATAATCAAGTAAAATATGTATCACACTTAATTGCCATGATTTGACTCAGGTCATTTCCCACAGTAGTAATTACAGCAAAAGTGGAGTTTGTTTTGAGCAATTTTTCATATAGATCCTAAAGTATTGCCAGGACATACCCTAGATTAAAGAAAATCTCAAAGACAAATTATGAAAACTGTGCTTCAAACTAATAAAGCCATTGAGTATGTAAGACTCAAGCTAAACTAAATAACATAGTTCATTTCTGATTAGTCAAATATATTTTTTTTTTAATAGACACATTGTTAGACATTCAACATTGCAATGCTCCATGTTTGGGACCACCTAGCAGAAATGAAAGCTTAACCTAATAAACTTCACTGCATGCAGTCTCAAAACTGTTCATGCAAATTAGCTGGATATATTATTTTAATGCACTGTCCACAGGGAGTACAATACAGCAATGAGCCATGTCGAATGTTACTAAGTCACTAAAAAAAAACAAAAAGGGGGGGGAAAAGCATTTTGTTTTTAAATGAAAGGTAAATTCATAGTATTAAAACACTAACAGTAGGCTTCCTTACTAAGCCAGAAAATGTGTTATCCTTTAATTTAAAGTTCATGAGTTAACGGGGTATTTTTTTCTGTCATAAATATCAATTCCCCAAAGATTACAATATGCAATACGAAAGTCACCCTGATTCACTGTCTCCGAACTTGTACCCTATGCTTTGTAATTCCTTCCTAGCTCCAAGATTATGAATACCTGAAAGCAACTCTGAATGTCATCCATCTGCTACTGCAGATTTAGTCTTTCCTGCTTGTGTCACATTAATTTCCTAAATAAATTTTGTCTAGTTATCTTTACTGTTGAGACATAAACTAATTTCTTTACTTCATGAAGAAACACATTTGATTTGACCCCGATAAACTTTCACTCCCAGTGACATTTATTACTTGTGACTGATTTTGAATTACACCTGAAAGTACAATGTAAATTTCACATTTGGAAGTTTAATACAATGCATTTGTACATTCATGTTTAATGGTTTCTAATGACACAAGTTTATTCTGATTAGGTGAACAGTAAAGACATAATATGTAAGATATTTGAGCTGTATTGTTTATTTACAGAACCCACTTATTATTATGGATTTGTACTGTAAAATAACCCAAATTTACCAAGAATTTGTAAAAGACATAAGTTTAATATATGCAAATTCAAATCCACATTGTCCTTACAATAGATACAACAGATGAAGAATTTAAATCCAAGTCCATTTGGCCGGAATAGAGAAAAAATGCTGAAATGCTATTGATTCCTTCCAGTACATTCAAAACACCTGACTCAACTGTATTTCTACTGACATAACACTGAGGTTTTATTTAGATATTAGCAAACACGAGCAAATGTTTTCATTGACATACCTGTCACTGTAATTTCTTTCTTCTACCTAGGAAACAGTTAACCCTCAACTACTAACAGTAGCTGCTTCCTTTAGCAGAAATGCAGCAAATGTCGATAACGGGTCCACTGTCCCAAGAGAAATAATGCCTGCAAAAGTTCTCCTTCCCAGATGCAGATATATTTAGTGCAGAACAACACCTAACAGCAGACACTTCATGACATACATTTATATGATCTTCGTACCTTCTGTTAACTCTACAGCTCAGCCAGAAAACCTCAGTTCCACTGCTCCTGACGCCCTCTTAAATGACTTTATCTTTTTGTTTCCCCTAGATCTTTCTCACCTACTGAAAACAGTGCCATCAGTACATTTGAATATGCCCCATAAAAGCCCTTAGAAAGCAAAGCTGCTCTCTGGAAGTGTCATCCTCATTAGAAGAAAAAATATACATATATTTTATACATATAAAACTTGATGAAAAATTTAAGAACTTCAGAGATATGGACTAAAAATGCTTACAACTGAATGCAGACAAAAATACTCTTAGTATCTATAACTCAGGCACATTTTATATTAAACTGAATGTCCTGTCACCTGGCATTACTTTGCAGGTCAGACCATTCTGCAGACCCCTCCTGAGGGCGCATCTCTTTGTTTAGATTTTGTCTGTATTCTACCACATACCTACACCTAAACTGAGGTATGACATTATACAGTACTTGCCACACTCAGTTTCTCTAAACAAGTAAGCACCTGCAATTTTCTTTACTCATAAAAAATCAGCAAACCACTTAATGCACCTTCCCACTAAAAACAGTTCCAAGTTACCATAGCCAAGTTTCTCTCTGACCAGAATACTAACCTGAATACAGAAGTGCATGCACATATATACGCATGTATATATACATATATATAGATGTTTGTGTGTGTATGTGTGTGCATACATATGTGTACGAGCGCTAAGTAAAGGTTTGGACAAGCCTGAGAACACAGGGACAGTAAGCAAGCACGGAGAATTTACTTACTAATGCTGTCCACTCGGACCTCTTTGGAAACCTGAAGGAGTCTCCGCTTTCCCCTCCTGCCAGTCAGGCGCCGCGTAGTGCCCCTAGTCCACACAGGCCCAGAAGGAACTGCAAAGAGAGAAAAGCACATGCCACATCAGGCAGTTCTGTTTTGATGGGATCCAGCACCGCTGCCGCTAGATCCTGGGGGGTAACCCTGTTTTCAGAGCTGACTCCGACAAGAGTCATTCTTCCAAAGATTTTTTTTTT